>CM069907.1:4179000-4248476 GCA_036172215.1 Camellia granthamiana
TGAAGTAATTGTTGCCATGTATGATTAATTACATAGATTCCATATGATGTTTCTAATATATTTCCTATTTATTCATTTTTTAACTAAACAATGCATATTAAACAGCAAGAGCAATGCATATTAATTACATAGATTGCATATTAAACAACATATCTGTACACTATAGAAAAAACTTCAGTGTGGTTTTTTTTTGGGAGATCTTTGTTCTGTAGTTGAATGTGGATTTTTTTTAAATTAATCTCGTCCTCTTTAAAATGATATTTCAAGTGAAGGCCATTGACTACTATAGCATGATTTATACTAGAAAATCATAACTGAATAATGAGCTCTTTGTAGCATTTTCAGAATGTACATAATCATGTCCTTTGTCAAATAGGCATTAACATTAAAAACTACAATATTAAGTGATAATAACTGAATAGACCAATGTCATAACTGAATAGGCCAATGTAAGTGAAAAACTAACAGAGGATTTTATATCACATAATATGATATACGAAACTACTATATTATACAAGACAAAACCACTATATTTATAAAAGAAATTGACCTAACAAAAGGTTGTTAGAATAACAAAATACAAAAAAATGCAAATATATAATGTCAAACACATCAACAGTCATTATCTGGTGGTGAAGGAGGAGGGAAGTAGTGATGGTATATGTCATTTACGCGATACTCAATCCTATCAATGCGATTGTTTGCCACTTTATGACGTCTTTCAATGTCCAAACGAAACTCACCAAATTGTTGAATTAATGAGTTCTGCGCAGTGGTAAATGTATCAAACTGAGTACCCAACGAATTAACCTGATTAGCCATTTGATGTTCCCATTGAACGCGTTAATTATAACGTTGTTCTTCCATGGCCAAAAACTCAGTCCAATATTGAGGTTGTTCAGTTGATGGCATCACATTGGCAGGAGGATCTTCTGGACCATCATCTGGTGGGACTTCATCTTCTGAATCTTCTGGAGCATTAACACTTCCCATTAAATTGGAGGCTGCACCAGCACGGGTCACTGTATACTGATTAATGGGTGAACAGATTTTGATCTCCATTTCATCTACAAGGTGAACCTTAAAATGTTTCCCAAACAGTAATGACCGGCCCGTGAATTGAGTTTGATTTGCGAACATCATTTCTTTCATAATTATGTAACACAAATCTAACTTATGGCCAACTTCAAAACAGTATAACAAATAGGCATTAAAATATGGGACCGCATCATGATGTCCTTTTTTCGGAATGACATTTTCTACAATCCACCGGTGGAGAATCCGAAGATAAGGTTTTAAATGTCTTGCTTGTAGACTAGTCCCAGTAAATCTGTTTTCACAAATAGTAGTATATACATTAGTAGCATTACCAACAATATTAACTAACTCAGCCTCACTCTGAAAATAGATATTTTCATCACCTACCTCAACTCCAATAATGCTTGCCAAAGTAGGAATATCAAACTGTATACCCTTTCCTTTCACATATGACAAAAGAGTAAAATTTCCATCTTCTCCCTGAGTACCTTTTAGGTGAACATAAAATAGAGATACCAGTCGTGGATATACCTTTTGGGGTAAATTAATTAAATTTAGCCATCCCATTGATTCAAGTTTACTAACTAATAGTGCATCATATTGAGGTGGGAGATTTACCCTTCTCCCTGTTACAATAGGCCAGCTGGAGAAATTTGGAAATGCTTGTGCATGACTGTCACTGAGAAAATCATCAGTAGGATATGACTGATTTTGAGGTTGCTATTTTTGGCGTCGTGGAGGGTTGGAACTTTCACCAATTTGTGGTCTCGCTCTTTTAGTTCTAGGCATGATGTCAATATCTGTTGAATTTTAATGAAAATGTGTTACGTATGAAAGCTGAATTAGAGTTGGCTTATTGTTGTTCTGGTGTTATGCTGAATCTTAATATGCAGTGTTTGTGATGTTATGCTGCATTTTAATATGCTTAATGAAAACATGAACTTAGAATTCAAATGAATGTAGTTTTAATATTACAATGCATATTAAAATGGAAAAACATGAAAGCATTCAGTATGCTTAATGGCACATTAATTAAAATGCATAGTAATTGGTTTTGCATACTAATGAAAAGTGCATACTAATAAACACTGCATTTTACTTCATGTTATGCAGTGTTTGTTGTTCAGAAATGCACACTGAAATGGAAAAATAACATCAAGTAAAAATTCAATATGACAGTGAATGTGTTCTGTATGACAAAAGTTAATTTCCAATATTGAACATGAATGTAGTTTGATTAAAACATGAATTTTATGCTCTTGAGAAGGTTAAAGTTGAACAAATAAAGCATGCTATTGTGCTCACTGAAAGAAGGGCTGAAGAAGTGGAATGAAGTGCACACTGAAAGGGGAAAAAATAAAAATAAAAATTATAGGGCCGGTTGACCAGCCGGTTGACCTGTGCGATGTAGGCTACCTGTGTTTTGATGCTGCCTTGTTGTTCCTGCTGATGTTGGCTTTGTTGATTTAGATGGTTTGCCTTGCTGATTCTGTGGATTCACACTTACAATATAGTGAATATGTAGAGTTTGGGAATACAAATTGGTTAAGCCGAATTTGAAGGTGGTGGTGGAGGGAATATGTAGACACCCCATTTTTGACCGTCCTCAAGACTTGGACGTCACCGCTTGAACACTCGGTGATCACCCATGTTCGTGTTTCATTTTGAGTTCCCGGAGGTCTTGGCTGCGCGCCTTGCCTCAGGATCTCTCAACTCGACTGTTATGTGTTTGTTTTGCACCAAACACTTGTGTTTTTGCTTCTAGGGGTAGAGAGTAGCTTGTTAGCTACTCCTGGAACCCACCGGCCGTGGCTTGAGGCCACCGGCTGTGTTTTGAGGCTACTGGCCATTGGTAAAATATACCATTGGCCGGTCGGCATTCAGTGTGGCCGGCCGACCATATGTTTGGCCGATGGCCCCCTTTTCTGGCCGGTACCACATTTTTGCCTTTTTCAGGCATGGTGCATGCCAGCTGTGCTAGCTGGAATGCACTAGACCTGCTCCCGTGCACAAGTGTGGCTGTTTTGCACCTTTGACCCCTTTCTTTGCACCCTTTGCTCAAAGCTTCTTGAGGAAGCTTTGACCCCTTGTCTTAGCTTCCTCAGGAAGCTTGCACCCCTGGGATAGCTTCCATGGGAAGCTTGATCCCTTTGCCCCTTTTCACTTAGCTTCTTTGAGAAGCTTAGAGCCTTCCCTTTGTCTATATAAGAGATCATCCTCCTCCTTTGTCTTGGTTGAGCAAAAACCAGAGCTATATACATACATATATTTACCATATACTTTCTCTCTCTCTATATTTCCCTCTCTTTCATCCTTTGTGTGTGTTTGGAAGCCTAAAAGTGTGTTTTGACCTTAGTTTTGCACTAAGACACACACCATTACACCATACTTCAACCTTGAGAGGCTTTGAGGGTTTGTTCTTGAGGTTTTGGACTGGTTTTGATCAAAGGAAGGAGGCTGCACTTGCTGTTCATCAAGGGTTCTTCAAGGGTAACCTTTTCACTTTAGATTCCCCAATCTTGCACTAGACTTTTGCCTATCTTGCTTATTGTTTTAGACTTTGTGTATAACTGAGAAAAGTCTTGTATTTGTATGCTTGAGATCTTTCATTAAGGACATTTTATTGTTTGGGGTTGACCTCCCCCTTCTAGGCCTTGTTTGGCCCTTTTGGTGCTCTCTTTGTTAAGCTTTGGTTACTCTTGTGTATTGACCTTTTCACCACTGAAATCCAATGGATTTTCAGTGGTGAAGAAGGGGTTTTGAGGTCTTGCATAGGGGAGGGACACCCCTCTCCCTTGGTCTCTCTCTTGTTTGCATATTTGGCTCAATATGGTAGCATGCACGCCTAGTCTTGTTTGGCTTTATTTTAGAGCTTATTTGGTGTTCATTTAGCATATTTTATCTCTACCTCATGTTGATTTGTTGGCCTTTTGCACGTATAATACACTTGCTTTGAAATCCCATCATTTGGCTTAAAGTGTATCATGTTGTAGCATATCATTTGAGCATGATTTTGGTCTGGTCCTAAGAAGGTTTTAGCATTATTTTGCCGTGCTTGAGGTCTGTTGGTTACTGATTTGGTCATGTTTGACATGTGTGATATGGTTGCTATGCATTTTGGCTTGTGAGCCCTAAGTATGTGAGTCATAAACACGCCTTAGTTGGTCTATTTCAATAATTTGGAATCATTTGCCATGCCATTTCAGTCCCCAAACCATGCTTGTATGCTTGCATTCATCACCTCTTTCATGCTTTGAAGATGTGTCCTTTTGTGCCTTGAAATGAGTATTGTGCATGCTTAAGTGTTTATACCTTTGGGGCTGCCATATCACTAGGTTTTGGGACTTATTTCGGTGCCTTAAAACTTTGTTTTGGTTGTATAGCTTATGCCATGTTTGCTTAGGGTAGTGGTAGTAGAATACTCTTTTGTTATGCCTTAGTCTTGAGCCTATTGTGTGCATGCTTACATGAGTATTTATCCATCATTTTAGGCATTTTTTGCCACTGTTTTGGGGGTGGGCTGAGGTCTGCCCCTTTGTATTTTAGGTCCATCATTGCATGATTGTATTGCATTACTTTGGTTTCATGTTTACATTGTACGATAGGATGTATCACATTGCATTTTGTATGATAGGTCACTTCACATTTGGCATGCTTTGTACCTATTAGCCTCATGTTGCATACTTGAGCCACCTCGCATACATTGCATTACATTTTGCTTGGTTTGGGGTGCCAAACCAAGTATGAGGATCGAGAAGTGTTCATACTCCAAGTGATGTAACACGTCTCAACCCTCGGTCGTCAATCCCCTTGACCTCAACATGATAGGGTGTTGGCATTCATCTCTTTTGGTTGCATGCATTTACATTGAGTTGCAAACTTGGCCTCTTAGGCCATCATGCATCAAAATGCACAATTGATGGCCCGAGGGTCGAGGGTCATGCTCCCTTGAGCCCATTGCATGATAGGGAGTGTGGCCATGCTTACATTTGCTTAAAAATTCCATGCCATACACTGCATGCCCTCTGTTGCTGTCAAAACCAGTTTCTGCAGGAAGCTTTGGTCGGCCGGCCATCTCTAGTGCCGATCGGCCATCCATAAATGGCTGATAACTTCATCAGCGGTCGGTGACCATTTCCCATAGCCAGTGGTCATTACTCCTAGCCGGTGGTGCTCCACAATGTGTAGAGAACCTAACCCAAGACTTGTGCAGTCTTCAGAGGAGCTAGGCAGTGTAAACAGAGGCAGCAATGCTATGGCAGCGAATTTCTGGGCAGTACGAGTCAAGCATGCATCATCCAAACATTTTGAGGCGGAGGTTGTGGCCACTTTAATTCTGCATTTAATTTGTTAATTAATTAGAAGTCTGTAATAATTAATTTAGCAGTATTCATTTGTTTTGCAATATTTATTCGGACCCTCTGAGCGAGGGTAATTGTGTAATAAGTGTGTGTGAGTGTGTGTATGTCTTCCAACCCCCACTTCTTTCTCCTTTTTACTTACCTGCTTTCAATGGTTAGTATTAGGGCATATTTAATTTAGCATACCTTATGCTATGCATGCGTGCATCAATACATTTGTCTTGCATGCACCGGGCTCGGCGCATCATACTAACTACATTGTATTTCAATTCCAAGTTGAGTACTTGTTAGTTGCAGCATTTTACATGCCATCTTTAGGATAGCCGAGCCTATTGTAGTTACATTTTGCATGTGTTGCATTAGCCATCTTAACATGAACTAGGATCATGCATATGATTACTAACTAGTTTCTGTTTTGGCTTGGAGTACTAGGTAAGCTTTTTTGCTTTAGCATACCGCATGCGTGTGAGTGTTGCCATAATAATATGATTGCCATGAGGCTAGTCGCTTATGTGATATAACTGCTTGAATGCCTGTGGATGGAGGTCAAATTACCTAAATTGGAATAATGCATTGAAACTGTGAGTTTTAAGCCCACTAGATAGTGGCAAAATCATCTTTTCTAAAGCCCATTTGAGGGTGGCAAAACTTGCATCTTTAGCCTACTTATGAGTAGCGAACCATCATTAAAACAAGGATGAAATGTTTTATTCCAATTTAGGCGATTTGGTCTATACTTGTTTGTTGTGCGCATAACATAGTAATTCTAGGCTAATAACCGGAATAAGAACGCATAATGTCTTCAAAACAAGATATCATGGTTAGTAGAGGCCGATCTTCAGATCGGGCAAGAGGGGGTGCTCATAGCTGACCTTCCCCAATCGTACCCAAGTTCCCGAGCCGAGGCAACTTTGGTAATGACGGACATGTGGCCTTAGGCAAACGAGTCAGGGTTTTCTAAAACCCCCATTAAAAATATTTAGGTGGCGACTCTGTATCTGGCAAAGCAGTCCATGTTTGGCACTTCTTTCAAAAAACTGTTTTCTCAAAACGATTTGCCAGATTCGGACTCTTTGGTTCAGATTAAGAACCGTGACACATTTTCGAGTCCGAACTATAGCACGGAGGCCTTCACGCGGGGGACGTCTATAGTTTCTAGCGACTCTGCTGGGGACTTTAGGGAACTTGACTTGAACTCGTGATATCTTGTGTTGACTACACTCATGTGTTTCTTTGCATTGCATGAGCATTGGTGCGCCTAGGACACCGTGTTGGCCATCTGCTATTCCTGAGCGGTTTGCCGGAGGCTAGCTTCGAGAAGCGTGCCATAAGGCTGACCGGTTGCGGGCTCTGCCAATATGGGAACACAAACCCCGGTTTTACTGGGGCACCCTTTTCGACCATTCAACCTAGTGCATATCGAAATCCATAGTGACCATTCCAAACTAGGACAGGTTGCTTACCCGATGTTAGGTTGTTTGAAACCGCTGCATGCGTAGTGAAACCCTAGCTCCTAACAAAATAGGACAGGGAAACCCTACCCCAACATAGGGCTGTTTTGGCTCTCTTTTACTTGCTATGTGCTTTTAGAATGTATCTCTACAGGAACACACATATCAGTTTGCAAGTTTAAGTATCAGGCCTAGGGGCATCAGTGTTTTTGGGAATCAGTTATCTGCGGGTATCAGATTCAGACTTGGGGGCAACGATTTGGAAACAGTGATCAGTGATTAAGGAACAATATATTCAGCTTATTGGCAGGATGTTGTGATACCCAACTGTGTGCTGCATATTTATTTTACGTCGTTACGCTGTCCATTTGTCTGTTTATTTATTTCCTTATACGCTTCATTTATCTTCTTGCTAGGTAGTTGAGCACGATTGCTTCTGACCCAGTAGATATTCCCCAAGCACTCTGGACTAGAGGTCGTCGACTCCATCGATCTGAGGATCTGGTAGACGGACAACCAGTGTACCACTCTCTACCCCCGGTTACTAGACGGAGGGTAGTTAGGCAGAGGGCATCAGTTCAGCAGTCAGTTCAGAGAGCCTTATCTACCCCACCCGAGTACAGTAGGGATCAGGGTTCTGTTTCACCTACAGAGAGGGAATATATACCGGTAATTCAATCAGATCAGAACAGTATGGCCAGCTTAGAGGAGATGGTGCGCCAACTCCAAGAGAGTATGAAAATGATGCAGCAGGATGCTGTCCGACAAGCAGAGTTCGCCAAGCAGCAGGCCATGGTCATGAATGAACAAGCAGAGTTAATCGTGAGGTTACAGCAGCAAGCCGGAGCATCTGCTTCGCAGCAAGCTCCTTCCCTGCCAGGAGTTCCAACCCTCGGGGAGACAGCTAATGTTCAGAATGATACA
This sequence comes from Camellia granthamiana, assembly GCA_036172215.1. NCBI lineage: Eukaryota > Viridiplantae > Streptophyta > Magnoliopsida > Ericales > Theaceae > Camellia > Camellia granthamiana. The sequence goes on from CM069907.1 coordinate 4,186,775, forward strand.
GACATTCCCGCAAGACTGCCTCCACCCCCGATCCTACCCCCAATCCCACCCCAGTTATCCAAAACACCCACTAACCTACCGGACTCTCCCTTTGAGTTCGAGACAGATCCCACAGCACTGAAGTTGTGCAAGCTTGAAAAGCTGTTCAAGAGATCCCAGGGAGTCAAGACCATCCCTGACATTGAAGATGGATATACCGACGCAGCTGTGACACTGCCTGACAGATTCAAAATGCCTCATATCGACCGATTTGATGGATCCGGGGACCCCATGGTGCAGCTGAGGTTGTTTTCAGATATTTTAAGGCCGATGGGCCTCACCAGACTGCAGAAGCTGTCTTTATTCGGCCGGACCCTGTCGGGTGTGGCGGCCATATGGTATGCCAAATTAGAAGATGACATCAAGAGAAATTGGGACGAGATGACTGAGGCCTTCATTGCGCAATACTCATACAATACACAAATCGAGATTATGACCCGTGATCTCGAAACAACAAGGCAAGAGCCTAAAGAGAGCTTCTCAGAATTCGTGACCAGATGGAGGGCCAAGGCTTCGATGATGACCTTAAGGCCCACTGACAAAGATCAGATTCGGATGATTGTGCGCAATCTTTAGCCGAAGTTAATGCAGAAGATGATTGTACTCCCCTTTCCTACCTTTTCCGATCTACATGAAATGGGGGTACAAATTGAGGATGCCTTGAAGCAAGGCTTAATTGATAGTGACCGGGAGCAACCCCGAAGAACTTTCAACCGCAACACTAATGCGGGCTCGAGCGGTGCTACAACTACAAGAGCCTCCGAAGTGAGCATGGTCATCACCAACCTCCCTCCAAGAACCATGGCAGCTACGCCATTCTCCGGCGCGTCCGGAAGCCATACACAAACAGCCAAATACCCACCCAAAAACACAAGAACCTTCGCTCCACTGTATATGCCCCTGTCCAAAGCTCTGCGGGTTTTAATCAGAAAAGGGCACTTGAAGCCCCTAGAGCCGCGGCCATTACCGGAAAAACTTCCCCCTACCCACAATCTAGCCAAATATTGCGTATTTCACCAACAGCACGGTCATGACACCGATCTGTGTTATCGATTACGTCATGAGATTCAAGATCTCATCGATAACGGGGTGATTCTGCCTCCTGAGAAACCCAATGTTACAACGAACCCTCTCCCTACACATAACTAAGCTCCACCTCCCAAAAGAATCAATTTCATTCAGACCGGGGTCGTGTCTTACGATCCTAGCATCTATATCACTCCTTCCCATTTGCCTAAACCAGAGGTACTCCTTCATGATTGCACCGACTTGTGAATGATGGACATCTCCATAACCCAACCTAAGCCCATGGTGGTGACTGTCGAGGACGGAAGAGGGGAGATTTCAGAGGAGAAGAGGGTTGTTGAGCCAGAGTTTGAGAAATTTGGGAGTTCTGTTAAGAAAGTGTACAGTCCGAGCGACTACATTTCGTCAATAGGCCAGGATGGGCTAGGTGTGGAATTGCCGACGGAGGCAGAGCTGTGTGCGATCCAAGGGGATGGTTTGGGACAGAGGACAGATAACTTGACGGCTGTGGAAGAGGACCTTGCCAACCTTCAATTTTACAGTGACCAAGATCCAGGGGATGCAGCAGTCAACTGGTTTGATTATGAGGAATCGGCAGAGGCTACAGGGTGGTTGGATGATCAACCGGATGTGGTGGAAGAGTTCCAACCAGAACAGGGCCCGGCAGGGGCAAGAAAGTCAGTGACGGCCGGAAGGGTCAGAGAACAGAGTACATCACCGGAGAGCGCTGGTGTCAAGAATTTTGCTCAGGATTGGAGCATTTTGAATACAGGAATTATTGAATAGCTAGCTGTATTGACACAGTCGGAACAGGAAAAATTTGAAGATTTCGAGAGAATCAGGAAGGCAAAGGCCCATGTGGGGATTAAAACTGCTATGAGCACAGAAACAAAGAATGCTGCGACCATAGGGATGGAAGGTACCGCGAGTACGAGAATAGTCACACCAGAGCCGGACAGGTGTCTGTCGGCTGCGGATGGAATGTGGTGGGAGGACGATGATTTATGTCTTGCCCACACGGATGAAGATTAGGGGAACAACCAATCCGACGACACCTGGCACATTGGAGAAGTCGACCATATGACAAGGAGCGGGCGGTACTTCAAACCCCCGGCCCTAGATCAAGCAGAGGCTTCTGGGAAAGATAGAGAGACTGAGAAACAGAAGGAGAAACAACTTGAAGAGGAGGTTGTGCTCAAACAGTTAAAAAAGATACAAGCAGACATCTCCATCTGGGGACTGCTTATGGCATCACGAGTGCACAAACAGGCTGTCTTATCGGCTATGGACAAGGCCAAGCTTTCGATAAAAACACGCCAGAACAGCTGGTGGGATTAGTTTTTCCGGGAGGAGCTACCCCGATGCTAACTTTTTCCGACAAGGAATTGCCACCCGAGGGGGCAAACCACAACAAGCCACTCTACATCTCTGTGGAGTGTAAGAATAAATGGATACCAGTGGTTCTTGTTGATACCGGATCCGCCATCAACGTCTGCCCAGCTAGGACAGCGTATGCAATCGGTTTGAAAACCGCGGACTTTGTACCGACAGCCCAGGTGATTAGGGCATACGACAACACGAGCAGAGAAGTCATGGGGACGGTGAAAATTCAGACTAAAGTTGGGCCAGGACAGCATGAGATAGATTTCCATGTCTTAGAAGTTCCAGCAACTTTCAACTTGCTTTGGGGCGGCCGTGGCTGCATCAGGTAAAGGCAGTGTCGTCCACTTTGCATCAAATGGTGAAATACCCCCATGGGAAGGGAGTAGCCATTGTTTTTGAAAATTCATCGATTCATCCACCACCGGAGATATCTATGCCTGTTCTAGAAATTGAGCATGGTATGGAGGATGTGTTCATATCGGGTTTTACCCTGGCTGAGGCTCGAGTTGTACAGAACATCATGGCTGCTAACGAGGGGATATATGTCAGTGCTCAAGCAGTATACCTCATGAACAAGCTCCAACACATCCCCGGGATGGGATTGGGAAGGAGCGGCCGGAAGGGCGTCGCAGCATTGGCCGAAGTGCCACACAACCCTCATACCTTTGGCTTGGGTTATCTGCCCACCAAGGAGGATTGGGTAAGGAAAGGAAAGGAGATGGCCGGGAGAGCCAGAGCGAAACAAATGCGGAAACCTTTTGAGTTGATGCACCGGCCCATCCGGGGTACCCTAAACGGACGCTTCGTCTAGGAGGGGGAGGACTTTCCATTCTGTGGCTTTCCAGAGCCATGGTTGAACGCGGAGAGGAAGCACGTGCCGGGGTTCGAGATTTTCTTTGACCTACAGTTATTTGGGGATGATGTTGCCAAAGAGCAGACAGACCCGACAACTAAGGTTGAGCAGAGCAAGGAAATGGAGTCTGAGGACACCGAACTTGAAATGGGGGTAGCACTGGCATGTCTACTTTCAGATCCTCCAATCGAATAGAAGTGCTTGGGGGATAACTTCTCGGTGTCCATGATCGGGAATGAAACGGCTGCGGGCCTACCATCAACTATTTTGGATGCATCCATCGCACCCTCTCTCGTTTGGCAGTATGAAGAGGGATTTTTGTCAAACAACACCGGGTCAGGTAGTGAGCCGGAATCTGATTCCACCGAGTCTTGTGAGTCGGAATCAGGTTCCAGCTCAACTGAGTCTGAGTCCGGTATTCCTGGGGGTGATAACCCAAATGCCACAGTCCTGTCCAGGTCGTCTTTTTCTTTCTCTTTTGAGTCTGTTGTAACAGAAGAATCAGACAGTTTGGAAGTACATAATGAGAATGATATGGATGTGGTTTCTGAGTACTTTTCAGTGCCTTTGATTTATTGCTTGAATCAGGACTTTCAAAATTTTGACAAAAACGACGAGGAAGAAATTCCTCCGGTTTTGCAACGATTAATTGATCAAGAGCAGGAAAGATTTGTTAAACCTTTAGTTGATGAAATCACTACTGTGAATATTGGTACTGAGAAGGACCCGCGGCTGGTCCAGATCGGGTCCACGTTGTCTTCGGAGGAACACGAGCGCTTAGTCGCATTATTAAAAGATTTCAAAGATGTTTTCGCGTGGTCCTACGAAGACATGCCTGGAATCGATCCTGAGATTGTACAGCACCGGATCCCTCTTGACCCCGAGGCCCGACCTGTCAAACAGAAACTCAGAAGGATCCGCCCTGACTGGGCCATCAAGATTAAGGAAGAGGTTACCAAGCAAATCGATGCAGGCTTCCTGTTGGTATCCGAATACCCGACTTGGTTGGCCAACATTGTTCTGGTACCAAAGAAAGATGGCAGAATCCGAGTATGCGTGGATTTCAGGGATTTGAACAGAGCTAGTCCGAAGGACGACTTTCCCTTGCCACATATTGATGAGTTGGTGGATTTCACAGTGGGGCATGCTTTGCTTTCGTTTATGGATGGCTTCTCAGGCTACAATCAGATAGTGATGGCACCTGAAGACCGGGAAAAGACTGCTTTCACTACCCCGTGGGGGACCTACTGCTATAGAGTGATGCCATTTGGGCTGAAGAACGCTGGAGCTACATATCAATGGGCCGCGACCACAATATTGCATGACATGATCCACAAAGAGGTTGAGGTGTACGTGGACGACATGATTGTCAAGTCCAAAGAAAGAGAGGGCCACTACACCGCCTTGCGAAAGTTCTTCCAAAGGATCAGAGAATTCTGGTTGCGGCTGAATCTGCAGAAGTGTACGTTTGGTGTTACAGCAAGGAAAATGCTGGGGTTTCTGATTACACAAAGGGGCATCGAGGTCGACCCTTCCAAAATCAAAGCCATTTTAGAAATGCCACCACCAAGGACTGAAAAGGAGGTGCGAGGCTTTCTGGGTAAAGTGCAATTCATAAGACGGTTTATCTCAAAATTAACCTTGACTTGTGAACCACTTTTTGGCCTCCTGAAGAAAGGAAAGAAATTCCAATGGGACGGCCGATGCCAAGCTGCTTTTGAACAGATCAAGGAATACTTACAGAACCCACCCGTGTTGTCGCCGCCAGAGCCAAGGAAACCGTTGATATTGTACCTTTCAGTGACTGAGACCACAATGGGCTGTATGCTCGCACAAGAATCAGAGGACAAAGTGGAGAGAGCCATCTACTATCTGAGCAAGAAGATGCTAGAATATGAGACTCGCTATACACCGTTAGAGAAGGCTTGCTTAGCTTTGGTATGGGCTACCAGGAAGCTGCGGCACTACCTGTTAGCTCACTCCGTAATGTTGGTTTCACGACTCGATCCCATCAAATATCTTTTCGAGAAACCAGCACTTACGGGTAGGCTAGCTCGTTGGTTGCTGTTGCTCTCCGAATTCGATCTGAAATATGTAACACGCAAGTCAGTCAAGGGAAGAGCAGTAGCAGAATTCTTAGCCGATCATCCAGTGAAAGGGGGTGAAGCAGTTGAGTACTTATTTCTAGATGAGGCCATTTTGCATATCGACAACGAATTTTGGACGATGTACTTTGACGGAGCGTCAAACCAGTACGGGTATGGGATAGGAGTGTTGCTGATAGCACCTGACAAGTCCCGTATCCCTCTAGCCTTCAAACTCCGGTTCAAAGTCTCGAACAACGAAGCAGAATATGAGGCATGCATTGCCGGTCTAGAAGTAGCCCTGGAACTAGGTGCAAAACGGTTGGACGTCATTGGGGACTCGAACCTTGTTGTGTCTCAAGCAAAAGGAGATTGGAAAGTCAAAGAAGAAAAGATGATAATGTACCACCAGACCTTGGATTTGTTAATTCCTCGGTTTGAAAAGCTAAACTTTGCTCATCTAGCAAGAGAGAACAACAGGTTCGCAGATTCACTAGTAACTCTATCTTCCATGATAGACATCCCGTTTGGAGTCCGGATGCGTCCAGTTATCATTGACCAGAAGTTTGCGCCAGCATATGAATCAATTACTGCTATAGATGAGGTTCAGGACGATAACCCCTGGTATTACGACATTTGGAACTTCTTAGAGAAGGAAGCATACCCACTAGGGGCAAATGCCAAGGATAAAAGGGCAATCAGAAGACTGGCTGTTCAGTTCATCATCTGCGGGGGGTAAGCTGTATAAGAGAGGTCATCTAGGAATGCATAAGCTTTGTGTAGAAGCTGAAGAGTCGAAGCGCCTGATGGAGGCTATCCATGGAGGAGAATGTAGTGCACATATGAACGGGGTAATGTTGGCTCGGAAGATCCTCAGGCAGGGTTACTACTGGTCTACCATGGAGGAGGATTGTATCGGCTTTGTTCGGCGATGCCACAAATGTCAGATCCATGCAAACCGCATGAACATCCCGCCGTCGAAACTATACAACATGACTTCGCCATGGCCATTTTCAGTTTGGGGAATCGATGTGATCGGGGCTGTTACTCCAAAGGGGTAGAATGGGCATGAGTTCATCCTGGTCGCGATAGATTACTTTACAAAGTGGGTCGAGGCCCAATCTTATGCGGTGTTGAAGGCTTCACATGTCGCAAAGTTTATCAGAAACAACATCATCTGTCGTTATGGGGTCCCAAACGAGATCATTTCGGATAATGGTTCCCATTTCAAGAAGGAAGTGATTGACTTGTTGGAAAAATATAACGTGGCTTTTCATAAGTCATCCACATACCGGCCGCAAACCAATGGAGCGGTTGAGGCCGCCAACAAGAACATCAAGCACATACTGCAGAAGATGGTGGAAACCTATCGGGACTGGCCGGATAAGTTGCCGTTTGCTCTGTGGGGCTACCGGACTTCAATCAGAACTTCTACGGGGGCGACTCCATATTCCTTAGTTTATGGAATGGAGGCTATTCTCCCTATCGAAATTGAGTTTCCGTCTTTGCGAGTGTTAGCTGAATGCCAGACAGCCGAAGCAGATTGACAGCAGAGCAGATTTGAGGAACTCATACTCTTTGACGAAAGGAGATTGAAAGCACTGTACCATGTTCAAGGTTACCAGCGCAGAATTGCCCGGGCTTTTAACAAGAAGGTTAAGTCCAAGAATCTAGAGGAAGGAGATTTGGTACTCAAGGACAACCGAGCTCCCATCCACGACCCAAGGGGCAAGTTCAGACCCAATTGGACTGGTCCCTACATCATTGAGTCTATTTGGTCGGGTGGAGCTGTCGTTCTGATGGACCTAGATGGCCTAGAGTTCTCACAACCGATCAACATGGACAAGTTGAAGAAATATTACCCCTGAGAGGCTCGCTAGGTCGAAAACCAGAAAGGGCGACCTAGGCAAAAGTTAGAGCATTGAAAAATTTGAAATTATAAAAACTGAGCTTGTAAGGTTGAAAACCTGTAAAGGGCGGCCTTGGCAAAAGTTAGAGCGCAAAAGGAGAGTGAAAATACTCGAGTGAACCCAAGCCTAAACTACGTAAGGCTTGATTCCCATCTTTGGGATACGTAGGCAACTTCATCCTGAAGTTCAGCCATAGACTTTTCCCCGATCAACTTTGTCCATTTGATCAGCTCGGTCATCTTTGTCTATTCAGCATTCAAGAGTTCGGTTATGATCTCCGGTGCAGTGCTTTTCAGACTAGGGGCAACTTTCCGTTGCTGTGCCGTGCCGCGGTACCATTCAGACTAGGGCAACTTTCCAGTTGCTGGAATCCGGGGTTGTACATCTTAGTGACAGATCTCAGGCGTGTCCAGTTCTAATCCATATCGAAAATAGTTTTGAAAAGTTTTGATAAAAGTTGACTTTGTTCAAATTAATCTTTTTACAACTAAGACCATTTTTGGACCAAAGTGAAAAATTTTCAGTACCCACAACCTTCAATTTCATTGATTTCAATATAGAGTTCTCCTGCTCTTGCATACAAATTGAAGTTGCTTTTTATTACATTCATAAAGAAAACCTGAAAGTACTAATAAAGCAATAAATCCAGGGCATAGTTAAGTCAGGTGTTCCTGTGCCCCCTCCCAGAGCTAGTCGAAGCCTCTGATGCCAAGCTAGGCCCAATCTGTGCCTCTTCGTTGAGCCAATCTACACACTCATTAGACAAAGTGCAACTGAAAGTGGGAGCGGAGGCCAGGAGCTCTCTAGTCCTCCATGCTGTGGCATACCGGGCAAGCTGTGCGCCTCGAGCCGGGAATGCGGCAGGATACTCTATCCCCTCTGGCGGGCAAGTCTGATCGTGACCGAACTGGCGTTGGAACCGGAACGGAAAGTAGAACACACAGTGGGTCAGACCAATCAACTGGATCCCGGTCTGCCGGGACATGCTATAGCTCATTGCCGGGAGATTGAGCCAAGGACAGCGCCAAGCAATGCGATCTGCAGACAAATTGCACATCCAGTCGAACCACCATCCCTTATCAAGGGCATCGACTAGGCGTTGTCGAAAGAAGTAGCCGCGAGCTGAGTAGGCTGGGCAAGAGTCCACAACCTGCAATTTATCTATCAACCATACCTGGGGAGGGATGAAAAATGAGAAAATAAAGAATAGAGAGATGTACGATGAGAGAAAAAGTGAGAAAAGGGTTTTGTGAGAAAACCGAGCTTGAGGGCCGAGTGATGTGAGCAATACATATGGGAGATTGGGTGGGAAACTTTACTTGCAGTAGTAGTGGACTCCCCGCAAATTTGGTCGTTTTGCGACGATAGAAAGCATCCAAGCCCATCAACGTCTCAGCCAGAGTCATGGCGATGCAACTCTTACCCTCCTTCAAACCTTGGGCAACCTCGATCAACCGAACACTAGATCCTCCGGAGCTTGAGGCAAGTAAGAAAGGAGATAGCATGCACAAACAAAGTGCGTGTTGCCGAAAACCTTGCCAATGACGGTCGCCGGCACCTGAAAAACGGTAAATCAAACTCGGAACATCCAGCATTCCGTCATAAATCAAAGATCGAGCATCAGGTATTGAGAGCCCACACATTTGTCCTAAGGCTTGGGCGTGGCCGAAGCGAAGTTGGGGCAAGATTTCCTCGTTGCGCTCGGACTCCATTAGAGCTTGGAAATCTTCGAAAGTAGGACACACCTCTTGCCCGCTAAAGCTAAAGACGTGTGTTACCGGATTCCAGAACCTTGCCGCAGCATGGAGAAACGGAAGGTGCAGCGAAGTACGACTCAGAGTGAATAGTGCGTTCATGCCGAAGCCCCGGAAATTTAGCTTTTCCGAGCCATCCAAGTTGTTAATCCAAGTTGTGAGATTTTAGGCAAGAAACTTTTCCATTTGGGGCAAATCAGTGTTGAATTGAGAAGAACCACGAAGCTGAGGCTTTTTTGTAGAAGATAAGATTGAGTGGAGGACAGATGTTAGCATCCTGCTGGTTCTGCAATTTATGGCCGGCCGGCCAAATATAGTGCCGACCGACCACCACTTTTAGCCGGTTGATCAAAGTTTCTGGCCGATGGCCATTTCTCATGGCCGATGTCCTTTACCCCTGGCCGGTGGTCTTCCTCCTTGTTCTCTGAGCTGTTTATGCTGAGGATTGGGGAATACCACCACTTCTAATGCCCTCCGGTGATTGATTCTTGCGGAGTCACGCCTATTTGCTTATCGAGTTGTTGTACATTTGCTTATCAAGTTGTATTTCACTCTCTTTAAGTCTTTGATTTGCTTATCCAGTTGTACTCGCACTTGGTTGGTTATGTCGAGTCTCTCTGTTTTGCTTATTGAGTTGTAGATTGGTTCACTACCCGATTATTACGATGCGAATGCTCTATTTCCAAATGAATTTCATTCACATTGTTATGTGATGCCATGCGATGCAATGCATAGAACATACAAATGCAAAAAATGGCAGTTTCATTTCCATCATGTATTTCGCAAAAATACGCAGTTTTTTTAAATAAAACTTGCTTGAGGCAGTGCAATGTGCTTAAACTACCAGTAAAAAGGAAAGTAAAGCAAAAAGAAGGAGCAAGGCAGCAAAGTATCAGGGTTGATACCGGTAGCCCCTCCCTTGTGGTCAATACATTTGTCGCGCCCTTGTTTGGATCAATTTTATGGTTTGGCACCTTCATTTCTCGAGGCAGTGCAAGGAAGTACACCTTCAGAACATTCATAGACCTCCGAGTTGACCTCAAGATGTGTCTGCTATGAGCGATGCTCCGTACGTACGAGAAGCATCCCTTTCCGTATCCTTTATATATCTTGTGAACTCCACGAATCACTTCAATCATACTATGTCGCAGTGCTCTGCATTTCAACATCATGAATAGCTTGTCTTTACCATGCTTCAAGTTTTTATACACATTGCATGCGTTGTCGCGTTATGCTTTACTTACATGTGTTCAAATTCCTTTTACACGCATTGCATGCGTTGTCGCGTTATGCTTTACTTACATGTGTTCAAATTCCTTTTATACACATTGCATGCGTTGTCGCGTTATGCTTTACTTACATGTGTTCAAATTCCTTTTATACACATTGCATGCGTTGTCGCGTTATGCTTTACTTACATGTGTTCAAATTCCTTTTACACACATTGCATGCGTTGTCGCGTTATGCTTTACTTACATGTGTTCAAGTCCCTTTTATACACATTGCATGCGTTGTCGCGTTATGCTGTACTTACATGTGTTCAAATTCCTTTTATACACATTGCATGCGTTGTCGCGTTATGCTTTACTTACATGTGTTCAAATTCCTTTTACACACATTGCATGCGTTGTCGCGTTATGCTTTACTTACATGTGTTCAAATTCCTTTTATACACATTGCATGCGTTGTTGCGTTATGCTTTACTTACATCTGTTCAAGTCCCTTTTATACACATTGCATGCGTTGTCGCGTTATGCTTTACTTACATGTGTTCAAATCCCTTTTACACACATTGCATGCGTTGTTGCGTTATGCTTTATTTACATGTGTTCAAATTCCTTTTATACACATTGCATGCCTTGTCGCGTTATGCTTTACTTACATGTGTTCAAGTCCCTTTTATACACATTGCATGCGTTGTCGCGTTATGCTTTACTTACATGTGTTCAAATTCCTTTTATACACATTGCATGCGTTGTCGCGTTATACTTTACTTACATGTGTTCAAATCCCTTTTATACACATCGCATGCGTTGTTGTGTTATGCTTACATGTGTTCAAGTTCCTTTTTATACACATTGCATGCATATGTGCATTGCTTTACTTACATGTGTTCAAGTTCCTTTTATACACATTGCATACGTTGTCGCGTATACTTTACTTACATGTGTCTACATCTTCACACATTGCGCACGTTGTCCCGTGTTCTTTACTTACATGTGCTTGTACCTTCACAGCATTGTTATGCTTCCCACTTGCTTTGCGTCATCACGCACTTTCAATCGCATTGATATACAGGTTGCTAACAATATTGTACCTGTTAAGTTGCTTTCTTTTGCAGGCACGATATTGTATGTACGGTTCATTTGAGGTTGGTGCAACCAGACGAACCAGACAGGTATTGTATCCTCCGAGTAAGACGTGTCGAGAATTGCATAATTCTCTTACATCCTTTCTGCATTGTAGTGTAGTTTGGTGTATGCTAGCTTAAAACTGTCGCATGTTATGCTTCGTTACAGCCTTCTTTGCATGATCATAAGTTATGTTCGGCCTTGTGCATTGTTTTGCATTTTGCCCCTGCCTTCGGGCGCATATCTTTATCTGCAGCTTGTATGCTTGTCTAAGTCTTCGGCCTTGTCAAAAATGGGTCGTCTCTAGGCTTTGACACTCACTCCCGTCATTGTTATGACTTTCGAGTTTGTCAAAGAGGGGCAACTGTAGACACCCCATTTTTGACCGTCCTCAAGACTTGGACGTCACCGCTTGAACACTCGGTGATCACCCATGTTCGTGTTTCGTTTTGAGTTCCTGGAGGTCTTGGCTGCACGCCTTGCCTCAGGATCTCTCAACTCGACTGTTCTGTGTTTGGTTTTGCACCAAACACTTGTGTTTTTGCTTCTAGGGGTAGAGAGTAGCTTGTTAGCTACTCCTGGAACCCAACGGCCGTGGCTTGAGGCCACCGGCCGTGTTTTGAGGCTACCGGCCATTGGTAAAATATACCATTGTTCGGTCGGCATTCAGTGTGGCCGGCCGACCATATGTTTGGCCGATGGCCCCCTTTTCTGGCTGGTACCACATTTTTGCCTTTTTCATGCATGGTGCATGCCAGCTGTGCCAGCTGGAATGCACTAGACCTGCTCCCGTGCACAAGTGTGGCTGTTTTGCACCTTTGACCCCTTTCTTTGCACCCTTTGCTCAAAGCTTCTTGAGGAAGCTTTGACCCCTTGTCTTAGCTTCCTCAGGAAGCTTGCACCCCTGGGATAGCTTCCATGGGAAGCTTGATCCCTTTGCCCCTTTTCACTTAGCTTCTTTGAGAAGCTTAGAGCCTTCCCTTTGCCTATATAAGAGATCATCACCCTCCTTTGTCTTGGTTGAGCAAAAACCAGAGCAATATACATACATATATCTGCCATATACTTTCTCTCTCTATATTTCCCTCTCTCTCATCCTTTGTGTGTGCTTGGAAGCCTAAAAGTGTGTTTTGACCTTAGTTTTGCACTAAGACACACACCATTACACCATACTTTGACCTTGAGAGGCTTTGAGGATTTGTTCTTGAGGTTTTGGACTGGTTTTGATCAAAGGAAGGAGGCTGCACTTGCTGTTCATCAAGGGTAACCTTTTCACTTTAGATTCCCCAATCTTGCACTAGACTTTTTCCTATCTTGCTTATTGTTTTAGACTTTGTGTATAACTGAGAAAAGTTTTGTATTTGCATGCTTGAGATCTTTCATTAAGGACATTTTGTTGTTTGGGGTTGACCTCCCCCTTCTAGGCCTTGTTTGGCCCTTTTGGTGCTCTCTTTGTTAAGCTTTGGTTACTCTTGTGTATTGACCTTTTCACCACTGAAATCCAGTGGATTTTTAGTGGTGAAGAAGGGGTTTTGAGGTCTTGCATAGGGGAGGGACACCCCTCTCCCTTGGTCTCTCTCTTGTTTGCATATTTGGCTCAATATGGTAGCATGCACGCCTAGTCTTGTTTGGCTTTATTTTAGAGCTTATTTGGTGTTCATTTAGCATATTTTATCTCTGCCTCATGTTGATTTGTTGGCCTTTTGCACGTATAATACACTTGCTTTGAAATCTCATCATTTGGCTTAAAGTGTATCATGTTGTAGCATATCATTTGAGCATGATTTTGGTCTGGTCCTAAGAAGGTTTTAGCATTATTTTGCCGTGCTTGAGGTCTGTTGGTTACTGATTTGGTTATGTTTGACATGTGTGATATGGTTGCTATGCATTTTGGCTTGTGAGCCCTAAGTATGTGAGTCATAAACACGCCTTAGTTGGTCTATTTCAATAATTTGGAATCATTTGCCATGCCATTTCAGTCCCCAAACCATGCTTGTATGCTTGCATTCATCACCTCTTTCATGCTTTGAAGATGTGTCCTTTTGTGCCTTGAAATGAGTATTGTGCATGCTTAAGTGTTTAAACCTTTGGGATTGCCATATCACTGGGTTTTGGGACTTATTTCGGTGCCTTAAAACTCTGGTTTGGTTGTATAGCTTATGCCATGTTTGCTTAGGGTAGTGGTAGTAGAATACTCTTTTGTTATGCCTTAGTCTTGAGCCTATTGTGTGCATGCTTACATGAGTATTTATCCATCATTTTAGGCATCTTTTGCCACTGTTTTGGGGGTGGGTTGAGGTCTGTCCCTTTGTGTTTTAGGTCCATCATTGCATGATTGTATTGCATTACTTTAGTTTCATGCTTACATTGTACGATAGGATGCATCACATTGCATTTTGTATGATAGGTCACTTCGCATTTGGCATGCTTTGTACCTATTAGCCTCATGTTGCATACTTGAGCCACCTCGCATACATTGCATTACATTTTGCTTGGTTTGGGGTGCCAAACCAAGTATGAGGATCGACTCCAAGTGATGTAACACGTCTCAACCCTCGGTCGTCAATCCCCTTGACCTCAACATGATAGGGTGTTGGCATTCATCTCTTTTGGTTGCATGCATTTACATTGAGTTGCAAACTTGGCCTCTTAGGCCATCATGCATCAAAATGCACAATCGATGGCCCGAGGGTCGAGGGTCATGCTCCCTTGAGCCCATTGCATGATACGGAGTGTGGCCATGTTTACATTTGCTTAAAAATTCCATGCCATACACTGCATGCCCTCTGTTGCTGTCAAAACCAGTTTCTGCAGGAAGCTTTGGTCGGCCGGCCATCTCTAGTGCCGACCGGCCATCCATAAATGGCTGATAACTTCATCAGCGGCCGGTGACCATTTCCCATAGCCGGTGGCCATTACTCCTAGCCGGTGGTGCTCCACAGTGTGTAGAGAACCTAACCCAAGACTTGTGCAGTCTTCTGAGGAGCTAGGTAGTGTAAACAGAGGCAGCAATGCTATGGCAGCGAATTTTCGGGTAGTACGAGTCAAGCATGCATCATCCAAACATTTTGAGGCGGAGGTTGTGGCCACTTTAATTCTGCATTTAATTTGTTAATTAATTAGAAGTCTGTAATAATTAATTTAGCAGTATTCATTTGTTTTGTAATATTTATTCGGACCCTCTGAGCGAGGGCAATTGTGTAATAAGTGTGTGTGAGTGTGTGTATGTCTTCCAACCCCCACTTCTTTCTCCCTTTTACTTACCTGCTTTCAATGGTTAGTATTAGGGCATATTTAATTTAGCATATCTTATGCTATGCATGCGTGCATCAATACATTTGTCTTGCATGCACCGGGGTCGACGCATCATACTAACTACATTGTATTTCAATTCCAAGTTGAGTACTTGTTAGTTGCAGCATTTCACATGCCATCTTTAGAATAGCCGAGCCTATTGTAGTTACATTTTGCATGTGTTGCATTAGCCATCTTAACATGAACTAGGATCATGCATATGATTACTAACTAGTTTCTGTTTTGGCTTGGAGTACTAGGTAAGCTTTTTTGCTTTAGCATACCGCATGCGTGTGAGTGTTGCCATAATAATATGATTGCCATGAGGTTAGTCGCTTATGTGATATAACTGCTTGAATGCCTGTGGATGGAGGTCAAATTACCTAAATTGGAATAATGCATTGAAACTGTGAGTTTTAAGCCCACTAGATAGTGGCAAAACCATCTTTTCTAAAGCCCATTTGAGGGTGGTAAAACCTGCATCTTTAGCCTACTTATGAGTAGCGAACCATCATTAAAACAAGGATGAAATGTTTTGTTCCAATTTAGGCGATTTGGTCTATACTTGTTTGCTGTGCGCATAACATAGTAATTCTAGGCTAATAACCGGAATAAGAACGCATAATGTCTTCAAAACAAGATATCATGGTTAGTAGAGGCCGATCTTCGGATCGGGCGAGAGGGGGTGCTCATAGCTGACCTTCCCCAATCGTACCCAAGTTCCCGAGCCGAGGCAACTCTGGTAATGACGGACACGTGGCCTTAGGCAAACGAGTCAGGGTTTCCTAAATCCCCCATTAAAAATATTTAGGTGGCGACTTTGTATCTGGCAAAGCAGTCCATGTTTGGCACTTCTTTCAAAAAACTGTTTTCTCAAAACGATTTGCCGGATTCGGACTCTTTGGTTCAGATTAAGAACCGTGACACATTTTCGAGTCCGAATTGTAGCACGGAGGCCCTCATGCGGGGCACGTCTACAGAATACAGTGAATGTGTTCTTATAGAGGCAATCTGTGGGTAGAGGTCTTCAGTGAATAGAGTGAATTTGGTGATGGCAGGTTTGTATACAATCTTGAGCTGATATAGAGGGTGAATTTATTGAGGTAGGTGGTGGAGGGAATTAATATTCAACTAAATTGGTTGAATGAATTCAATGAATGGTGGTGTGTGTAAAATGAGGCATTGACTCATTTGAGCCATTAAAACGTATGCCACCTCTGTAGTATGCCATGAATGTAGGTGGAATGCATTTATCCACTGACAAAATGAATGACAACATTATTAAGTAGTTTTTAACTCTGTAGGTTGAATGCATTTCAACTGAGGCAATAAATGAATGGCAACATCAACATCAATAAATGAATGGTACATCAATAAATTTGTATATGCACATCAATAAACATGAATATGTACTGAATAAATTTGTATGCCACATCAATAAATTCGTATACTGAATAAAATCATGTGGCACATCAATAAATATGAATTGTGAAGAAATTTATGTGGTATTATCATTTGTAACTGATTAAGACATGTTCATATAAATATGTGGTATTATCATTTGTGGTATTATCATTACTGAATTGAATAAATTTAAGACATGATTATTAATTTATCATTTAAGACATGATTATTAAATGTGCATAAATGTATGTGGTATTATCATTTGTGGCACATCAATACTGAATTGAACACAGAATTTAAGACATGATTATTAAATTTATGTGGTATTAACTGAATAACTGATTAAGACATGATTATTATCATTTGTAATTCTCATGAATTGAACACAGAACAATTCTGAATATTAAAGATTGGATCATCATAACAGTACATCATCACATAACTTCTGAACTACTTGGTTAATATAGTGCATCATAATGAAGATTACAAACAAGACAACCTTTCATTCCAAAACTATAAACAAAATTATATGTATTGATGTGGTGAATTTAGTTTTTACCATGAAGTTGCCACATATGTTCTATTAAATCATTACGGAGGGCATGATATGCATCCTTATCTCTAATACTTAAATGACGAGACAAAAATGATTGGAAGTCATTGGTAGGAGTAGAGGAAAGTTGCACTGGTGTGTTGGTTGATAAAAGTTCATAATCGAAATCAAGGTGTTCCTCCCTCTCATCTTCGACAATCATATTATGTAATATAATGCAACTCTTCATTATGTTGGCAAGCATTTTCGGATCCCAAAAACGTACAGCGCCACCTATAATTGCGAATTGAGATTGAAGGACTCCGAATGCCCGCTCTACATCTTTCCTGGCAGACTCTTGCATCATTGCAAAATGTTGTCTCTTTGCTCTTTGGGGAGAAGAAATTGTTTGAAGCAGTGTTGCCCACTGAGGGTATATACCATCAACAAGGTAATAATCCATATCGTAACTATGTCCATTAATAGTGTAATGGACAGGGAGAGCTTTACCTTGCGCAAGATCAGAAAACAAAGACGATCGGTCCAACACATTCAAGTCATTGTGTGAGCCAGGCATTCCAAAAAATGCATGCCAAATCCATAAGTCATAAGATGCTACTGCTTCAAGAATAATGGTTGGCTTTTTTTGATGGCCTACGTATTGACCTTGCTATGCCTTTGGACAATTTTTCCACTCCCAATGCATGCAATCTAAACTTCCCAACATACCCGGAAACCCCCGAACCTCCCCAATAGCAAGTAATCTAGCAATATCAGTTGGTGTTGGAGATCTCAGATATTTTGGTCCAAAGATTTCAATCACTGAATTACAAAATTGTTACAAATTTTGAATTGCAGTGCTTTCCCTGATACGTATGTAAACATCAACTACATCTGCTGCGACACCATATGACAATATTCTCATCGCTGAAGTCATTTTTTGTAGGGGAGATAATCCAACTACATGAGCTGCATCTTGTTTTTGAACAAAATATGAATTGTGTGCTTGGATTGCATTCAAAATTCGCAGATACAAAGGACGACGCATTCGAAAACGTCTCCGAAATATTGTAGGTGAATACACTAGATTTACAGCAAAATAATCTGCAAACAATCTGTCATGACCTTGCCTTCTATCTCTACGTATATACTTATGGCCTACAATAGAACCACCTATTTTCTTTGAGCTATCACTTGACTTAAGAATCTGAAGCATACTAGCATTATTCTTCTCATAAGCCCTTAAAAGTGTGACCATATATTCATCATTAGACTCATCATCAGAGGAGGAGGAAGAAGAAGAGGATGAAAATGAAGTCCATATCATGAATTTGAAAGTATTCATTATGCTCTGTTTTGTTTCAGTTATGATCGTATCAGTTGTCTGGCATATGGATAATGTGTTTATATGAGATTTTAGAAGCAAATCATTGTTGGAGGTAAACCAAAACGTAATATATGTAATGGAGGGAGAAATAAATAGGAAAAGAATTGGGAACAGAAAGGGAGGGAAACCAAAAAAAAAAAATAATGGCCTTACCGGTCAACCGTCCGGTCGACCAACCGGTCGACCCTCCCCCTTTTGATGCCCACCGTTGGAGCAGCCCATATCAAATTTAGAAAATTGGCTTTTTTTACACCAAATTTGATGAAAAATTTGATTCACCGTTGGAGGAGAAATTTGTAAGATTTTTTATAATTAAATGACTTAAATGTACGATTTATTTAAAATTGAGAAATTAAAATAAAAACAATAAAACAGCTCATAAACATAAGAGAAAAAACTATAAGAACTAACCACAGCTCTCATCAATCAATTTTTTTGGGTCTGCCATACAAATCTTTAGCATATTACCATATTGCACAGATAGGGATCAACTTCACAACTTCACAATGAAACAATTATTATTTCACTATAGAGTGGCAAAGCATTCAATTGATTAATTGATACTAAAGGAAATGAAGAATGCTTTACTATAAAGATGTGTACACATATCATTACTAAAATAGGGGAACCAAAAAATAAAAAATAATCAAAAAGAGATGGTCATCAAGCCTACATAAGGAATAAGGATTGAGATAGGGTCAACAAAGCCCTAGAGAATTGACAATAACTGAATAATCCATCATATACCTCAAAAGAAATCAGTATAACTCCTACTTAATATAATTCAGCCGAGTTACCGCGTTGACAGCGAAAAAGCCGGTGGACACTAGTTTATCAAGCTTCACTAGAGCTACAACATTCATCAAGATTTTTGCAACACGGTCTTTTCTGATAATGCTGAACCAAGTCGAAGCATAAGAGGATATACAGGGCTAAACTCCTTGTCTCCTCTTACTCTCACCTTTGCAGCATAGCCATCCAGAGTTGCTCTGATGCCTTTCCAGATCTGATCCTTCCCTTGAGAATCGAGCCATAGCGAATACTGTAGTGGTGTGAGTTTGTTCCTTTGCATTGGCGACTGTAATTCTTCTAGGCCACGGGAATAAAGATGGTGAAGTATGACACTTAGTGGAAAATCTTGCAAAAGAGAAGATGAACCCAGTTGAGATGTTTCTAAGAAAATGATGGGTCGGAAAGCTCGGAGGGCTCGGTACGGTGCACCAAGCTGTTCAACAGGGAACAAGTTCTGGCCCACAGCCAAATCCAGCTCAGCCATGTCCTTAGCCATTCTCAATTTGCCCAATTCTGAAAGGGGCCGAACAAGCGAAGCATGCCTGATAAAGAATATCAAAACCTGTGAAGCCATGCTTGTGACAAGCCGAGTGCATATGTTTTCTGTCCCGGCAGAGAGAGTATTTGTCGAAGAAGGCAAAAGCCGAGATAGGAATTCGCTACGAAAGTGAAGAATGCATTTCTGTAATTCTTCCATGTAAGGCGATGAATTGTTGTCCATTGCAGCATCCATACCAAGCTCGCTAAAATTCTGTTCATGAATCTGCAGGATGCAAGACTCAAGACGGTCAAGCATGGCTTGGAATAAGGATGTCACTGAGTCGCAAGCAACCCCATACATGGCACCTAGTGATGGAGATAATATGTCGGAAATGATAGTGGGAAGTCCGGTCATCATAGATGAGATGCGCATATGAATTTCTTGAAGATGTTGACATAATGCAAAGTTCTTGAGTTGTGCCGGAGTTGCAGGACCTGTTATCTGTCGTGCTTCGGGCCCAGTAGATATCTGCTACCACAATGTTTTATGTCAATTCATGCAAAAAAAAAAATAAAAATAAAAAATTAGAAATAAGGATCACAAGAACAAACTTCAAAAGGACAGTAGTGCCTTGATGTAGTTCACTCACACTCTCTAATCAGAATATGGCAAGCTACATGAGTTCATACAAGCTTTCTTTATTGATCAAGAAAGAACAAAAGCATGATCTACGAACAGAACCTTTACCATTCTCAACTTTCAAATCTTTTCTTACCAATTCATTATAACTTCTGAGGAAGACACAATATAAGAATACTCATGACCCAAGGTGTCCTTATCACTATTCACAAAAGTGAAGCAAAAGCCCACTTCTCACGTGTGATGGAGACACTTCTGTGCTTGCAAAAGGGAAAAGAGTGTTACAGGGAATTCTTTTGGATGTTTAGTTTAGGCAAGCCCCAGGGCAATAGTGGCTGTTGGCAGGAGGGTTTATTTTAGGCAAGCCCTATCAATTGAATATGTTTAACTTTTGTTACACTATAAAGACTCATTACTTATTGATTACTGAATGAAATGTAGAAATATGTAGAGAGTAAAGGGAAAGAAAAAAGCACCCTCTAGGGTGAGCTCATAGTAATAAGTTTATAATGAGTTTATGGCCAGCTGGAAATATCTGGAACGAGTTAAAGGGCATGGAGGAAGTGGGGGACAAGGTAGAATAACCTGAATTTTGTGGGGGCCAAAGTATCTCATTCATGAGATTAAACAAGATTAAACATAATGGGTATAGCATACGGTCTAAATAGAATTTTATGTTTTATTCTTCTCTTTCTTTTGAGAAAGGGGGGTGTGGGACACTCCACCACTACAATAGGCGACAACCCTAAGTATTATCAATTTCCCTACATAACAAGGCCCAAAAATGCCATTTCACATTTGAATTCCTTCCTTTGATAGTTTAACCTTGATACTTGCCCTACAATTTCTGAACTTCACTATACGCCACAAACCTTGTGCATCCACTCCCACATCAAAGTAACTTGGGAAAAGTGTAAGAGTCCTAAAACAACACCACACTAATCCAAGGAAGATGTATATTCTTGAAGGTGAGACTATTAGATAGAAACACCAGAAGATGGATAACTACAAATTTATTATAAACACATACAAACATCTCACCAAAATATCTCCAGACAAATAGTGCTCAACTAAGCATGCATAGCGCCCTATTTTCTCAACTTATCAAATTAGTTAATTGATTGTTTACTTGATGTCATAGAAGGCATTCTAGTCCATTAAGCCAGCTATGGCTCAAAGGACGAGAACCAAAAAAAACAATGAACTCCTCCAATTGGGTCAAGCACTGAAATATAATCAAATGGGATTGATAAATTTAAAATACAACCCAAAAAGATACTATTTCAAAAAAAAAAAAGAAAAAAAAAAAAGAAAAAAAAAAGGAGAACTAACAGTGAGAGAACAATAACTTCTTGCCAAGAAAAAAAAGAAGAGGATTCATCCCACTGTCCTACTATATTCATCAGGCAAGTCCCAGGGTAAAATAACCAACTAGGTGTAGCCTAGTTGGCCAACGTGAATTTCCTAAGAGCTTAGTCCCAAGGGGAGATCATGGGTTCAACCCTTCCTAAGAGAATTGAATTAAAGGGGCAAGAACTTGGTGCTTTGCAAAGGATGAGGAGGCTAAAACATTAATTGCTACAAATAGTAGTAATCTTGTTTGATAAAACTATAAAAGGAAAGTACCTGGTATTCAGCTCTCTCTGCAAGCAAAAGCAGAACTTTGCTGATTTCACGCAAGACAAGAAGAGTCAAGCGCCCATTTGGCTGAACAACTTCAATTTCCTCCTGAATGCGTGATATAATTCTAGATATATGTTCTTTGGAGGGTACATTTCCACGACTTGACATCGGAAACACAGTATTAACAAGATCTGACAGGCGGCTTAAGCAGAGGGCCAACAAAGCTTTATGAAATATTTCAATGGCAGCAACCATTTGATCTTTTCCTTCCAAGGTTATAGCAGGTAAAACTCCTTTGATATCTGTGTCATGAGAAATTCTTTCTAGAAGATTCTCTATCATGGAGTATAGCTTTGGATACCCAACAGTAAATATCTCTTTCACAAAGCTTGATGCAGTGAAAGCAGACTTCATTTGGCTTGCAAAGGATTTCACAAGAGCCTCCCAAACACGATCTGTTAACATTGGATCACCTTCCTAAGAAAACAAGAGCTCACATAAGCAAACAAAAGCGGGAAATTATCCCCAAAAGGCAATGTACACAGATTAGTATTAGAAATGATGACTACCAACATCCATGGCATTAACAAAAATCATAGGATAAGCATCTCCAATTCAAAAGGGCATAGCATCTCAAGCATCCCCACTCTTTCTATTTCTATCTTTCTATGCCCAAGACTCATTTTTTAATAAAAAAAACAGCTTCACAGTTTCAAAATAACATAGTATAATATTTAAAAAAAATAGGGGTACATGATGCATAATGACAACCGTGAACAAAGTGACTCAATTTGGTCTTACGTAAGATACTCAAAGCAGAAAAACCAGTTGAAAAAAAAAACTTTAGCCAACCAATTATGAACTTGTGATGCTTTACAAAGCCAAGAATAATGGAAAAGTTCTTCCAGAAAAGTAAGAATCAATAATAACTTCAAAGCTAAATAAGTCCCTGATGGTTTCATGTAACTCTTTCAAGTTCAGTCATTAGTTATATTGAAGCCACTTCAGGCACCAATATACCCTCCCAAAAATGAGGAGAAAAATATCCACCATGATTCTACAGCCATCTACAATAACCTAACTTTTAGAAAGGATATTCTCACACTAAATTTAACCAATAAAAGGAGCTCATCTCCAGGTGAAAGAACCTGAAAATTGATTCTCTTGCTCTATATTGGTGACCAAGGCAAACTTTTAATTTTACTTTAATGCTGCTGCTACCAATTTGACGAGGTTAAACTAGTGATCAACTATATTATTTCAACCTTTCATAACAAATTTCTAAAAGTAAATGGACTTGCACACAATGAAGATAAGACATCAACAGAATTCAGCTGACTCCATCATATAGGCATTGAAATATATTTTCAATAATTCCACATAACGCAATCCATCTCTTTATTTATTTATTTTAGATAATTGTGAGACAATGTTGTCATATTTCAATTGTCACAAGCTCCATGATATGGAAAAATTAAAAGTATGCTTCTTCCTTGGTTAAAATGCCTCGTGTCTTCTCAAATTTAAAGGACATTAACAGTCTTACTCCCTATTAATAAGGGTGGCATGAAGGATGGATTGTGTACAAGCAGGCCTGACCTTTCACATTATTTGTACAAAGTCACATATTGTGTTTTTTACAGTCAGGTGTTTGGTAGTCAATGACTATTGACCAATCACAATCTCTTAGTTGGGGGTGGATTGGAAGTCATGGCAGATATGGCCTCAAGGCAGGGACAACTAGGCATGTGTAAAATTATGCCATATACAAGGACCTAAAAGAAAATTCCTTAAAGTTTCGGCAGGTCGTGCCATCACATACAACCCTGAAGTCAAATCCATACTTCAGCAGTCAGCTCTATTTCAAAACATTAACATCCTCAATTCCACCAATATGTAATCAACCTAAAGCATTGTATCAGTTCATTTATCTATGGGTTTAAAAGCTTCAAAAATCACCAAATGGTTTTGAGCATACTAAAGTAGTAGTATGTGATGCAATATATTAAGGTCAATCTTGTGTACCCATGCTTTGGTCCAACTTATTCTACACATACTCTATCAATCCTAACATTACCAGAATATGAGAACTCCTCTCATTTAATGATTTCCCTTGAGGCCTCCACATGACCTTCAATTTCACTAGACGAATAGAAAACATTCGAAAACCTCAAGAAAAAAATCACTGAACGAAACCTCTGGTTCATTATCAACCAACCAGAATAGGTAAGTCATCATTCTGAAGTAGTTGTAATCTATTGGGTTGTAATGGATAGCAGAATTACGAAATTGTTATTTACCAACAATGAAATGTTATGTATTGAATTGAAACCCACTGACTGCAACAAATACATGATGCATGACACAATTCTATTCACTCACCTGCATGATCTCGTCAAGCAGCAACATATGCGTAAACGGGTCTCTTCTTTGAAAGAACCCTCTGCAAATGCCAAACCGTAACCACAATCGAATGCAATTGATCCATACAGGTACTCATTCTCTGCCACAGCGCCTCCTTTGCCTTTCCCCCGCTTCCAATCTGTGGTGTATTCCTCTGTATCTCTCCCGGTCCATACCCTCCACCGGACCATGCCGAAATAGCCTTCATATCCAATGCAACGCTCACACTCTTCACACCCTGACTCTTATACTTGCTTATCAAACCATCCACTGTAGCTCTCAAATCACCAAGATTGTAAAAAACTTGCAAACCAGCCCCAACCTCAGCTTGATTCAACCCTTCCAATCCCCTCTCAAAAACCCTCATCCCCTCTGACCTCAATTTCTGTCCAGCTTCGAATACCCAATTCAATTCGTCATCAATTATAGCAATCCCTGCAAGCTCATTCTCATTACATAAACTCAAGATCTCGCAATGCAATTGAGCGGCGAGATCGAGCTTCTTAGGTTCGGATTCCCCAGTGGCCATAACATTATGAAACTTCTTCGATTGGCGGAGGACGCGGATAGTGAACTGGAGGAGCTCGGTGGTGCGGTGGAGGTTGGAGAGTTGTAGGGTTTTGGATCAGATCTGGCGGTTTGGATCCGCGATCTCGGAGCGAATGCGGTGAACAGAGGATTGCAGAGTGGTGACCGCGGATTCGGCGTCGCGGAGGGAGGAGAGTTGGGAGAGGAGATCGTCGTGGCGGGAGAGGACTTCGGAGAGGAGTTGCTTCTTGAGGAGGCGGATGCCGTCTTAGAGCTTCTCGGCGCGGGAGGCAGCGGAGCCGGAGGAGAGGGCGGCGGAAGAGAAGCGGGCGGAGTCGAAGTCGGAGGAGAAGAAGACGGAAAAAATTAGATCGGAGGAGAGAGAATCGAGTGGTGATGATGAAAATGGAAAGGAGGACGGTGGTGATGTGATGGTTCTGGCGGCTGAAGTTGGGGTGGCGGTGCTGGTGGTTCTGTCTTTGAAGGTTGAGAGGCGTTGGAGAGGCGAAGAGGAAGGAATTGGGGATCTCGGGATCGCCGGGGCCGCCATTGTTGTTCAGACCACGAAGCTTTTCGCTAGCAGTCTACTTCGTGGGTATATGATGTTCTTTTCTTTCATCAATATTGCAATCAACACCCTGTTTTAATTGGGGAATTGACTTATAAATCCCATTTGGATGACTTGTGATCTTTGCAGTCCCAAATGCATTTTAATAATCTTAGAAGTCTCAATTTGTGGTGATTTATATCTTTGCCCATAAGGTATGACATTAATGTTGATTTATGAAGATTGTGTAGGTTACGGGTCTGTCACATTTGGAAAAATGCACTATAGTATTTTTTTGATTGATACATTAGTTTTAGCCCACTTACATTACCCATATCAGGTTTTGGGCCAAAACATACCCATCTAGAAATTTCTTTGGTCCACCTCTATTTTAGGTCATGCCCACATTGATGTTTGAAGATCCGAAGTGCCAAATCACACTGGAGCAATTCATGAGCGACAGTCAAAGTATTCATAAAACACTGTTCGTCAGATAAAGTGTGAACACATTCCACATTAGGGCGAGGCAAAAACCCTAACCCTCCACCCCCACTAGCGTACATGTTGTCCGACATTTAGTCTAATTGTTGAAACCCAAACTTCAATATTCAATTTCATTAGGAACTCAAATCTGCGAGTGTTAGGGTTTTTCGAAATTAGAGCGCGTCTGATTTGGTTTGGAACTCCATATGTGTGATATCCCTGTTCCGTAGTATGCTAATTGGTCCTTATTATGAATATGATTATGTGTTTGATATGCTTCTGTGTGCCATTATGTGAAGATATGTGGTTTTGAATTTCTATCTGTTCACCGTAGGAATATCTGTTTGATTATCTGCTTTGGAAATTAAATTGAAGGCCCTATCGGCCACAGAAACCGAAATTGATTGCGCCATTGTGATTGGCATAATTTTTAGAGCCTACGGTAAAATTTAATTGAAAATTGATTCGGATCAGAATAATTAGATTCAGAACGATTAATTAAGTGCCCGATTATTTAATATTGATAATTTTGATTAGTGGGACTTACATAAAAGGGCACTATGCACTCAACTTCTCTCTTTATTTCATTTTGGTTGAAATCACTCTAAGGAGAGAGGGAGAGGCCGGCTTAGAGAGAGAGGAAGAGCTCAAATTGAGTTTTTGATCTTGAAGCTTGAATTAATTGAAGACCAATTCAAGATTTGACCATAATTTGGAAGACTGAGCTTCTAGGTGAGTGATTGATTGTGAATTCATCGGTTTAATGTTGTAATTTTGTGAATTCAAAGTTGAATAAGGATCAAGAACATGAATTAAATTGATTATGATGAAATTGAGTTGGTTTTGTTGAATTTAAAGCTTATATATGCATGCATGTGAGAAATTGCTTTGAATTTCCATGTTTGAGCAAAAAGTGTGTAATCCATGTTGAATTTTGATTGAAGCCCATGTATTTGATCATCTCTTCACCAATTAAGTTGAGAATAATGAGTATATCCCACATGCAAGTGCAAATCATGGAGGTGTAAGCCTTGAATGTTTGAATTTGGTATGTTGGTGATGAGTTTAGAATAACTTGGTGCATGCATGTATTTAATCCATGGGAATTGAGCTTCTTAATGTTGTAATTTGGTGTTTGTACCATGTTAGTACATGTATATGTGAAGTTTGAGCCAAAATCATGTGTTTGGAGCCTTTGAATATCAAGTTGAAGCTCAAGAACAAGTTCTGAAAAATCTAGAAAATTTGATTTCTGCTCGAGCGGGAGAACCGCTGCTCGAGCGTAAAATTCGGGCTCCTAGTATTTTCTGTAGACATGATGTCCGCTCGAGCGGGGAAGTTCACGCTCGAGCGGGGAGTCATGTAGTGAGGCCTTCAGCTCGAGCGCCCGACTTCACGCTCGAGCGTAAATATGACATAACCAGTACTTTTGCAAGCCTCATGGGTCCGCTCGAGAGGGGAAGTCGACGCTCGAGCGGGGGCCCTGTTTCTGAAATTCTGTAATGATGTCCTGTGTTTTTTGTTCTCTTTCACTTCTAATTACTCTTAGGCATGCATTGAGCATTATGAATGAATTAAAAGTGGTAAGAAAGAAGCCTAAAGAGGAATATGTGAATTAAGAACGGATTGAATCGTTTGTGACCCGTATGTGTTATGTGATGTGTAGGGTCAAGCTCTAGGTCAAACCAACCAACCGATCACTGTGAGTAATATCTTAATAAAGATATTTTGAAATATGTCATTTGTCCAATTACTTATCTCTCTATAAGTTTTATAAGTTTGTCGCTTCAAATTGTGGACAAATGTTTGCTATGCCATATGGTTGGGCCTAAGGCCGTTTGCTATAAATGAATGGGCCAAAGGCTAGTTTGACATGAAAGAATGAATGGGCCAAAGGCTAGTTTGACATGAATGAATGAATGGGCCAAAGGCCAGTTTGACATGAAAGTATGAATGGGCCAAAGGCCAGTTTGATATGAATGACAGTATGAATGGGCCAAAGGCCAGTTCGACACGATTGAAAGTATGGATGGGCCAAAGGCCAGTTTGACACGAATGAGTTGGGCTCGAGGCCGTATGATGTGTTTGGAACTGCAGTTACTCGACTTATATTTATATGTATATGCTAGATAGAAATATGAATTGGGCCCAAGGCCGTTTGAAGCACGTTGTTCTAAATACCGTTTGTGTAACTTCTCTATTTGATATTATTCACTGGGCTTTCGCTCACACTCATTCATGTGTTTGTAGGTGAGCCAAGAGAGGTCCAAATCCAGCCTTAGTGAAGTTTGGGAGGAACAACCAGGTTTCGAAGAGTCAGCCCTTGCGTCTTACGCACGAGACTCGTCTTCACCCTTTTGTTATCCTGCTTTATTTTGTCATGTTGGCGAGGACTTTGAATACGTCTGTATATAGTTTTCATGGGTTGACTTAGACTTGAATGATCTTGCCTGTACAGAACTTTATGCTATTGTATTTCCTGATATGAGTTATTAATATGCATATGTATGGTTTGTTATGATGTGCCACGTAAGCACAGCCCTATAGACAAAGTTTTAAATTTTGCTTCCGTTTGGCCACTTTACTCTGATGAGTTATGTCTGATTTGGTTTGAGGCCGTAGGTAATCTCAGGATTACTGGCCGGTTATGTCCTTAACCCATGGGGGCGAGTTCGGGTCATGACAATTTGCGAGTTTTAGTGTGGTGACCACATAAGTAAATCACATTTGCAAAATTGATTGTATTGTGTTTCCAGATTTTCAAGCATGTAATTGGTGGTGAATTGCGATGTGAGCGGATTTAGAACCCATGTTGACAAAAAAGAAAACACCCCCACATCCCACCAAATCAGCTCTCATTGCGATTTGAAATCGAAAGGATAGCACATTGAAATCAGAAAGGACAATGAAAGACACCAACTGGGCACATGCCACGATGGTAAGGGTGTTCGTGGGCGACCCTGTTTGTGGGCTGAAAGACGGTTCGATGACAATCGTGGCTGACATTTGTTAGATTGGTTCGATATTGATATGTGGTTCTATGTCCCTTCTTCCTCTTCTTCTTCTTCTTTTTGTGTGTGTGTGTGTGTGTTAACGTTAACTTTGATTTGAACAGGTGATGTTGGTGTTTTTGGCGTGTGTGTAGACGTTTTACGTTTTGTTTTGGTATTGTCGTACGTACTGTTTGAAAACATATTGAGTAGTGAAACCTGCTTTCAATGTGTTTTTGATATGGTTGGCATTTGTTTTGTGTGGTTATGAAACTGTTTTCGATTTTGAACAACGTGGTTGTAATTATGTTGATGTGATGTACATTGCTATTTGTGTCATGGTCATAGTTAGGTTGCGTGCATGTTGTTTTATATATGGTGTTATGTGAACCATGTGGTTGAGTTTTAAGGTGACGTTGCTGAGACGTGCATAACGTGGCTGTGAGGAGATTATGATGTGTGCTTTACGGGTTGGTAGTTCATGTGTGTGCGGTATGTGGTGCGTGGCAAACATTGTTTGTCATGAACACTTTAATTGTGTGGATTAATTTGAACTTAATCAATGGGATTTCCATACTTGCAACACTAAGCCTTCAAATACACACGAAAGATTGTCCCCCACAATCGTTCTTCCCAAATCAAAAACGTAATTAATAGGATATCTATACTTGCCAAAAACTTTACCACACAGGAACAAGGGCAACATAGTCACAGAATCCACTCCAAATCAAACAAACGGGATCTTGCGGGTGACATTACCAAATAAATGGGACTTCCAAGAGTATTAAAAATAAAGAAGGATCCCTCGGTCCAAAACCCTCCCAAACGGGATTTTCTAATAATTTTCTTGTTTTAATTTCAATTTAGTCCCCTAAATTATATTGTTATATTTCCTTTTCCTATTGAATTATCAATTTTGTCCATTTAGCTTCGATAATTTCTAATTTTAATTTGTATGTTTCAATAAGGGGTGCTTGTGCAAATCATTGCAATACAAAGCTAACTCGATGGTTGAGTGGGAAGAGAGGTGGCTGGGAGTAATGGTGGCAAAAAACATAACAAAATGTGATATAATAATACAAGAGATAATTTGTGACAGTTAGAATAAAGAACGATGAGTTAAATTTTTTCATTTCTTTATTTCTTTTTTTCATAATTTTGTACGATCTTAGAAACTAAGCAGCACAATGGGATGCCTCTTACGAACCAATTGTCCAAGTTAATAATCAAGTCTTAAACCTAAGGCCCAACCTCACTCGAACCAAGTTGTCTAGGACACAAACTGAAGCCAAATAGACTTGAATCAAACTATGGCCATTTTGGGCCGAATGACAATGCTACCATGCTTGTTATCCTCTCATAAGGTGATGCTACCAACAACTCTTGGATAAAATGGTTGGTTTCTAGCAACTATTATAAGATGTATATGACTATTTCCTATTATAGTACATATAAGTTAAAAAATTATATTAATGAACGTGAGAAATTTTTTAATTGAATAGTGTTATTGAGCCTCTGTGAGCTCATTATATGATCCAACTATATGGTCTAAATCACTCATGCACAAAATAATAATAATAATAATAATTAATCGTAAAAGTATAGCTATATAATTAAATTATAAAATTATGATTGTTCGGTAAATTTAATTTTTTTTATATAAATAAATAAATAAATAAACAGATTGAACCAACATTCCAACTCCAATTATCAACAATAGAGAATATTTAAAAAATGAATAAATTGAAAGGGGAAGTTCTAGATTCATGACTAGAAAAGTAATTTAACTAAGAAGGGCCTAGTTTATGTAATTTTAGTTCACAAGTTAAGAAGGTATAGTTTTGTGAAGATGAAATGAGTCACCCACGTTCTATTCATGTGTGCACGTTCATGGTTTTGATCATCTACACCTGTTTCAAGTTGTTGATATCATATTCGTCTGATTTTTGAATTTCTAGATGTTGTAAGGCAGAGAGAAATTAGACGACTACAATCCTTTGATCACAAGTCAATTTTATTTATTTTTAGTTTTTTAAACGCCCAAAGGTTTGATCATATGTGGAGCCATGAAAAGGGTCAATGGGCTACCTTCAATTACAACACATCACATTTCCTAATTAATAATTTATAGAGATTAAATTAATTTGATTGAATTTCTCTCCAATTTAAATATAGATATAAGCTTAATTGTTATGTTTGGATTTGTGAGGCCACTATAAGTGTATTTTAGGGAGAATATTAAAAAAGTGGACAGTGAAAAAATAATTACAAAATGATGAAGGTACAAGTGATTTATGCATTGAATTATGTAAATAAATCTTGGACCTTCATTAGTTGGAGAAAAAATAATAATTAAGTTTTCACTATTTTGAAATTTTCCTTTATTTTTTTGTGATCCGAACAGTTTATTTGTAAGATTATTCGTATATATCATTCATGCAAAAATTATATTGATTCGATAATCTTAACTTTTTTCTTTTCATCTCATTTATCACCCAAAAAAAAAAAAAAATGAGCGATAATTTTTTTAAAAACCCATATATTTTTTTTGTAGATAAATATGATAAAATTATAATTTCGATCGACATAATTTTAAATATGATGATCAAGTTCGTATTGAGGAGAAGCATAGTCCAGTTAACAATACTGATCTGGTGACCACATTTCCTTATAATGTTTTTTTATGAAAAATGTTTGAGGTCCCTAATAAAACTCCCACAATTTCACCCTTAATGATGCAGAATGATATGTGTCAATTTTTAATTTGTCACATATTCAATTATTGGGGGGTGATGAAATGAGGGATGTAGCAAAACTCATTTTTTATTAGAGTAATGCTAGAGACTCTAAAAGTTTTATCAAAATTTCTATCAAATGTCTCACATGGGTGTGAGACCCATACCCATGTAAGACATTCGATAGAATTTTTAGAATCTCTAACATTTTTATGTTTTTATTATCTCGTGCATCAACACTACACTATAATAATAAATATGACTAATGATACTTATTCAATTAGCCTTGCCTAGCTAGTATTTGTATTAGTGATTCCAACCGTTCGTTTTTTAGATTGTGTTAAAATAATTGGATCATGTTTGTCTACAAAAATATATAAATTTATTTTTCTATATTTCTTATTTTTTATTTTTAAGATAAACTTAATCCAATCCAATTTTAATTTGATTTTTGTGAATGATGATATTAACAAGAATTACGAGATCAACTGTTGGACTTATCAAAATAAAATTACAATGGCCCAAAGACAAGGCAACAAGAAGGTCCAATTTGATTTTATTATTATTAATTAAAGACAGAATAAGATTTGTATTATAAGATTACTTTATTGTTAATTCATTCCATTTTATTCTATTAAGATATAATGTAACAGAAAAAAGTATAACAAAATTTTAATCAATTATTTTTATAAGCTTTTAATGGGAATGCATTATGTTATTTTTCTTATGCTTATTTCAAGAATATGTTAGGAATGATTGGCTGTTTGGAATGACCTAAATAAGTGTACTTTTTGTCTTTTTACAAAAAGATGTGTAGAAAAGTAGAGATGTGATGTGATGGAAAAAAGATAAAAAGATAGATTATTTTGTGTATGCCAAACTTGGCCTTATGGCTTCAAACTGAAGATGTAATCTGTGATAGGGGATCCATATTTAGGTTGCAATTTCAAAAATTTTGATCCCATAGTGAACAAAATTAGTGTGAATTGTATGACAACAATCGTCAATGTACAAAAATAAAAAAAAATAAAAAAAATAAATGTAATATGAATACCATTATGTAAAATTAAAAAGTAATAATCTACAATTTGAACTTTTGTACAAAATTTTCACGCAAAATTATGTGACTTTCGCTAAACTCTAATCAAAACACCATCATTATCAGCACAATTTAACATATATATATATATATTTTTATAAAATTTTCAATTGCAAATACTTTTTAAAAGTCAATTGTTCACATTGAACTAACCTTTAGTGGTTGGTATCAATTGGTTTATTAGTCATATGTCAGTGTTCATAATCTGCAAAAATTGTGATGAGGTTAACCCTTTTTTTTTTTTTTTTTGTTACAGGAAAATCCTCTCACTCTCTCGGCAGGTCCAAGGCAGCGCCCCATGAACAGATCACCAGGGTGTCCTGTTGTCCGTTCCGAGTAAGAGACTATAACCTGGAAGTTTGTCTCGACCTCCCAAGGCAAGCTCCGCTTAAGTCAGGACTCGCACAGCGGGGGGAGAATTAAACCCACACTAAGTAGCTGATAACGCATCCTTGAGGTCAACCTCCTAACCAACTGTGCTACGCTCAGAAGATTGGCCCAGGGGAGAGTTGAACCCAGGACCTAGGGGCTTAAACCCCAGGCCTTACCAGGTTGCCACTCACCCCTGGGTTAATGAGGTTAACCTTATGCTATCATAGATTAGGCAAATATTTTTCAGTTTAATTTAAGAGACAATTTGGTAATTATACATCAGATCAATGCCAGATTTAGAGTTCCCTTCTTGTTGGGTTTGACTATTTCTCTCTTATAAGGTCACTTTTGCAATTTTTTTTTCCTCCTTTACCTTTTCTTTTTTTTTTTTTTAAATCTTGGGTTAAAATACCCATCAACCATATATATATATATGTATATATATTTTTTGTTCAATTTATTTGTTTAGGTAAGAAAATAAAAAATTTATTTTCATTATCATATTTGAATGAGTAAGAAAATATAAAAGACATAAATAAGACGGTAAAGTTATTCAAACTTGACTAGTGTTTGATTTGTTAGATTAATTCGTTATGTAAATAAATTAAATGTAAATATATTCTTAAACTCATTAAATTTTTAAATAAAACTTGAAAAACTTGTTGCTCAGCTTGACTTATATTCAGGTAAGTAATTCGTTTGAGATCGGTTCTTTAAGTAAATAAATCAAGTTTAAACATAATTTTAAATTTGTTAAGTTTTTAAATCAAACTTAAACAATTTACTATTCAACGCCACTTGACTCGTTTTCAAGATATAAATAAGAATTTTGTTTTATGTCTCTACATTGTCATGCGCAATCTAGATATTATGAAAATGTACAACTAATCTTTTTCATTTCTCATCAAATCTTTAAAATTTTAGTGAACAATTAAATTGATATTATAAGCCAATTATCATTCTATTAATTTTTTAATCTTTTGTTATAATTTCTCATTTAATTTGTAAACCAAACATGAGAGAATTATTTTTATCATATTTTTTTTCATTAATTCACTCAATTTGAACATGCTTAATCACTTTAAAAAAATTAAATAAATTATCACTTTATTTGGTGCAATTTATTATAGTCATTTAAAAAAAATTGATACAACATTTACTTATAATTTATGAAATAAAATAACTAAATAAATTGAAACAATTAATTATTTAAAAATTGAGAAAATATTACTTTTTACTTATGATTAAACCTTTCAATTTGAGAAAGATTACACCAAACACACCCTATATTTTCAGGAATTTTTTTTTGAGAAATTTCACTTAATAATTAATTTTAAAAAATAATTATAAATAAATAATAAACTTTATAAATATTTTGTTTCTTCTAATTTTTATGAATCAATAGTATTAAATATTGTTCTCTCACACATGGGTCACTTTCACATTTTTCACTTGTTGGGTTTTTTTTCACTTTTCCATTAAATTTCTTTACCAAGCTATAAATGCAATCTCTGTCCATCTCAAGGAAGGGACAACTAGGCATGTGTAAAATTATGCCATATACAAGGACCTAAAAGAAAATTCCTTAAAGTTTTGGCAGGCCGTGCCATCACATACAACCCTGAAGTCAAATCCATACTTCAGCAGTCAGCTCTATTTCAAAACATTAACATTCTCAATTCCACCAATATGTAATCAACCTAAATCATTGTATCAGTTTATTTATCTATGGGTTTAAAAGCTTCAAAAATCACTAAATGGTTTTGAGCAGACTAAAGTAGTAGTATGTGATGCAATATATTAAGGTCAATCTTGTGTACCCATGCTTTGGTCCAACTTATTCTATACATACTCTATCAATCCTAACATTACTAGAATATGAGAACTCCTCTCATGCAATGATTTCTGTTGAGGCCTCCACATGACCTTTAATTTCACTAGATGAATAGAAAACATTTGAAAACCTTAAGGAACAAATCACTGAACGAAACCGCTGGTTCATTATCAACCAACCAGAAAGGGAAGTCATCATTCTGAAGTTGTTGTAATCTATTGTGTTGTAATAGATAGCAACATTACAAAATTGTTATTGACCAACAATGAAATTGTTACCCAAAAGACAACCTAAGAGGGGGGGGTGAATTAGGTTTTTACAATTAAAATTAATAATACCCTAATAAAAATTATGACTAGCATAATAGATAAATATAATTAATGAAATAAAAATAATTAAAATAAGTGTCTTAACAACTATGTCAGTTAATGATTTTAGCACAGAAAAATGTGAAATATAGCTATGTCAATTTAAAATAAAATAAAGAGATAAGGGAAAGAGAGGCAAACAATTTATAGTGATCCGGCTTCAACTCGGCCTATGTCTACTCCTCAAGCTTCACTTGATATTTTCCACTATCTTCTAGCTTTACAGGGGTGCTAGCAACCTCCTTACAAAGGGAACAATCCTCCATGGATTTTACACAGACTTCACAAGCCCAAACTCTTGCAAATCTTAGATGATTCACAATCACTCTCAAGATTTCAACAACACAGTGCTTGCAACACTTTTACAATATGAAATGATATTTTTACTTTCAAAGAAAGCTTACAATAAATATCTCTCAAAGATAGATATATAAAATGAAACTTTGATTTTTCTATAAATCTCACACAGGAAAGATGGGCTTAAAGCTATAAGGCTCAGTGTATAATTTCTGAGAATAAATGTGAGTGATCATAGATCAAAGAATATTTTCAGGTTTTTTTGTCACTTGTTTACATTAGAGGCTTTGGTATATATAATGAAAATTATAGTCATTTATAGTCGTTGTAGTCATTTGAATTTATAGCCGTTTATAGCCGTTGTACTTCCATCATCACCAATTTGAATATCTTCCGCTCCATCATTACAAATTTGAATATCTTCAACTTGAACCTTTTGAACCTTTATAGCCGTTGCACTTCCATCATTACTAATTTGAATATCTTCCACTTGAACCTTTTGGCTACTGCTGTGCTAGGCTATTTGAACCTTTGTTTTGGGCTGTTTGAACTTCTAATTTAATCAAATATTAAATACATTCTAATAACATTTAGGATAAAGGTTTAGGTGAGAAATAATGGGATAAAATAAATTTTGATTTTATTTTTCTCTTTCAAATAAATCATCAAAATAAATTTTGATTAAAATATAATTAAATAAATCATCAAAATAAATTTTGGATTCTATTTTTCTCTTTCAAATAAATTAAAACATAATTAAATAAATCATCAAAATAAATAAGTCTAACAGAAATGTTATGTATTGAATTGAAACCCATTGACTGCAACAAATACATGATGCGTG
Source organism: Camellia granthamiana (assembly GCA_036172215.1). Taxonomy (NCBI): domain Eukaryota; kingdom Viridiplantae; phylum Streptophyta; class Magnoliopsida; order Ericales; family Theaceae; genus Camellia; species Camellia granthamiana. The sequence continues at coordinate 4,222,827 of CM069907.1, forward strand.
ACACAATTCTGTTCACTCACCTACATGACCTCATCAAGCAGCAACATATGTGTAAACGGGTCTCTGTTCTTTCAAAGAACCCTCTGCAAATGCCAAACCGTGACCACCATCGAATGCAATTGATCCATACAGGTACTCATTCTCTACCACAACGTCTCTTTCGCCTTTCTCCTGCTTCCAATCTGTGGTGTACCACTCCTCTGTATCCCTCTCGGGTTATACCTTCCATCGGACCGTGCCGAAATAGCCTTCATATCCAATGCAACACTGACACTCTTCACACCCTAACTCTTATACTTGCTTATCAAAACCATCCACTGTAGCTCTCAAATCACCAAGATTGTAAAAAACTTGCAAACCAGCCACAACCTCAGCTTGATTCAACCCTTCCAATCCCCTCTCCCAAAACCCTTATCCCCTCCGACCAGTTATGAATAAGCTTGCAGAGATTGCTGTGATTGATGAGGAATTGAATTGGGTATTCAAAGCTGGACAAGCGGATGAGCGTTTTGGAGAGGGGATTGGAAGGGTTGAATCAAGCTGAGGTTGGGGCTGGTTTGCAAGTTTTTTTAGAATCTTGGTGATTTGAGAGCTACAGTGGATGGTTTGATGAGCAAGTATAAGAGTCAGGTTGTGAAGAGTGTCAGTGTTGCATTGGATATGAAGGCTATTTTGGCATGGTTTGGCAGAGGGTATGGACTGGGAGGGATACGGAGGATTAGTACACCACATATTGGAAGCCGGGAAAAAGGCAAAGGAGGCGCTATGGCAAAGAATGAGTACCTATATGGACTAATTGCATTCGATTGTGGTCACGGTTTGGCATTTGTAGACGATTCTTTCAAAGAAGAGAGACCCATTTACACATATGTTGTTGCTTGACGAGGTCATACAGGTGAGTGAGCAAAGGTGAGTGAGCAAAATTGTGTCATGCATCATGTATTTGTTGCAGTTAGTGGGTTTTAATTCAATACATAACATTCCATTGTTGGTAAATAACAATTTTGTAATTCTGCTATCCATTAAAACACAATAGATTACAACAACTTCAGAATGATGACTTACTTTTTTGGTTGGTTGATAATGAACCAGAGGTTTGTTCAGTGATTTTTTTCTTGAGGTTTTCGAATGTTTTCTATTCGTCTAGTGAAATTGAAGGTCATGTGGAGGCCTCAAGGGAAATCATTAAATGAGAGGAGTTCTCATATTCTGGTAATGTTAGGATTGATAGAGTATGTATAGAATAAGTTGGACCAAAGCATGGGTACACAAGATTGACCTTAATATATTGCATCACAAACCACTACTTTAGTCTATTTAAAACCATTTGGTGATTTATGAAGTTTTTAAACCCATAGATAAATAAACTGAAACAATGTTTTAGGTTGATTACATATTGGTGGAATTGAGGATGTTAATGTTTTCAAATAGAGGTGACTGCTGAAGTATGGATTTGACTTCAGGGTTGTATGTGATGGCACGAGCTTCCGAAACTTTAAGGAATTTTCTTTTAGGTCCTTGTATATGGCATAATTTTACACATGCCTAGTTGTCCCTGCCTTGAGGCCATATCTGCCATGACTTCCAATCCACCCCTAACTAGGAGATTGTGACTGGTTAATAGTCATTGACTACCAAACACCTAATTGTAAAAAACACAATATGTGACTTTGTGCAAATAATGTGAAAGGTTAGGCCTGCTTGTACACAATCCATCCTTCATGCCACCCTTATTAATAGGGAGTAAGGCTGTTAATGTCCTTTAAATTTGAGAAGACACAAGGCATTTTAACCAAGGAAGAAGCATACTTTTATTTTTTTCCATATCATGGAGCTTGTGACAATTGAAATATGATGACGTTGTCTCACAATTATCTAAAATAAATAAATAAAGAGATGGATTACGTTATGTGGAATTATTAAAAATATATTTCAATGCCTATATGATGGAGTCAGCTGAATTCTGTTGATGTCTTATCTTCATTGCGTGCAAGTCCATTTACTTTTAGAAATTTGTTATGAAAGGTTGAAATAATATAGTTGATCACTAGTTTAGCCTCATCAAATTGGCTACAACAGCATTAAAGTAAAATTAAAAATTTACCTTGGTCCCTAATATGGAGCAAGGGAATCAATTTTCAGGTTCTTTCACCTGGAGTTGAGCTCCTTTTATTGTTTAAATTTAGTGTGAGAATATCCTTTCTAAAAGATAGGTTATTGTAGATGGCTGTAGAATTATGGTGGCTATTTTTCTTCTCATTTTTGGAAGGGTATACTGGTGCATGAAGTGGCTTCAACATAACTAATGAATGAACTTGAAAGAGTTACATGAAACCATTAGGGACTTGTTTAGCTTTGAAGCTATTATTGATTCTTACTTTTCTGGAAGAACTTTTCCATTATTCTTGGCTTTGTAAAGCATCACAAGTTCATAACTGGTTGGCTGTAGTTTTTTTTCTTTTTTTAACCAGTTTTTCTGCTTCGAGTATCTTATGTAAGACAAGATTGAGTCACCTTGTTCACGGTTGTCATTATGCATCATGTACCCCTAATTTTTTAAAATATTATACTATGTTATTTTGAAGCTGTGAAGTATTTTTTTATTAAAAATTGAGTCTTTAGCATAGAAAGAGTGGGAATGCTTGAGATGCTATGCCCTTTTGAATTGGAGAAGCTTATCCTATGATTTTTGTTAATGCCATGGATGTTGGTAGTCATCATTTCTAATTTACTAATCTGTGTACATTGCCTTTTGGGGATAATTTCTCCTTTTTGTTTACTTGTGTGAGCTCTTGTTTTCTTAGGAAGGTGATCCAATGTTAACAGATCATGTTTGGGAGGCTCTTGTGAAATCCTTTGCAAGCCAAATGAAGTCTGCTTTCACTGCATCAAGCTTTGTGAAAGATATATTTAATGTTGGGTATCCAAAGCTATACTCCAAGATAGAGAATCTTCTAGAAAGAATTTCATGTGACACAGATGTCAAAGGAGGTTTACCTGTTATAACCTTGAAAGGAAAAGATCAAATGGTTGTTGCCATTGAAATATTTCAGACAGCTTTCTTAGCCCCTTCGTGAGCCGCTTGTCAGATCTTGTTAATACCGTGTTTCCAGTGTCATGTTGTGGAAGTGTACCCTCCAAAGAACATATATCTAGAATTATATCACGCATTCAGGAGGAAATTGAAGCTGTTCAGCCAAATGGGCGCTTGACTCTTCTTATCTTGCGTGAAATCAGCCAAGTTTTGCTTTTGCTTGCTGAGAGAGCTAAATATGAGGTACTTTCCTTTTTTAGTTTTATCAAATAGGATTACTACTATTTGTAGCAATTAATGTTTTAGTCTCCTCATCCTTTGCAAAGCACCCTTTAATTCAATTCTCTTGGGAAGAGTTGAACCCATGACCTCCCCTAGGGACTAAGCTCTTAGGAAAGTCATGCTGGCCAACTAGGCTACACCTAGTCGGTTATTTTTACCCTGGGACTTGCCTGATGAAAATAGTAGGGTAGTGGGATGAAAATCCTCTTCTCTTTTTTCTGGGCAAGAAGTTATTGTTCTTTCACTGTTGGTACTCCTTTTTTTTCTTTTTTCTTTTTGGGTTGTATTTTAAATTTATCAATCCATTTGATTATATTTTAGTGCTTGACCCAATTGGAGGAATTCATTATTTTTTTTGGTTCTTGTCCTTTGAACCATAGCTGGCTTAATAGACTAGAATGCCTTCTATGACATCAAGTAAACAATCAATTAACTAATTTGATAAGTTGAGAAAATAGGGCGCTATGCATGCTTGGTTGCACTATTTGTCTGGAGATATTTTGGTGAGATGTTTGTATGTGTTTATAATAAATTTGTAGTTATCCATCTTCTAGTGTTTCTGTCTAATAGTCTCACCTTCAATAATATACATCTTCCATGGATTGGTATGGTGTCGTTTTAGGGCTTTTACACTTTTCCCAAGTTACTTTGATGTGGGAGTGGATGCATAGGGTTTGTGGCGAATAGTGAAGTTCAGAAATTGTAGGGCAAGTATCAAGGTTAAACTATCAAAGGAAGGAATTCAAATGTGAAAAGGCATTTTTGGGCCTTGTTATGTAGGGAAATTGATAATACTTAGGGTTGTCACCTGTTGTAGTGGTGGAGTGTCCCACAACCCTCTTTCTGAAAAGAAAGAGAAGAATAAAACATAAAATTCTATTTAGACCCTATGTGTAGACCGCCTGAACTTCCTCCGCATGCCCCCCCTTTAGGAGAGGGCGCGAATTGGGTTCATAGCTACTACAGTTCGGACTCCTGTCACGGTTCTGAATCTAATCTCACAAAGTGCAATGTAAGACTGATAAATCACCAAAGAGTTCAAATCCGGCAAATCGTTTTGGAAAACTGATTTTAATCAAAAAGCGCCAAACATGGACTGCTTTGCCAGATTACAGAGTCACTGTTTAAATATTTTATTTTGGGGAAATTTAGGAAACCCTGACTCGTGCCAAAGGCCACGTGTCCGTCATCACCAAAGTTACCTTGGCTCGGGAACTTGGGTACGAGAGGGGAAGGTCCTGAAATGAGCACCCCCGCTCGCCCGATCAAAGGATCGGCCTTTACTAAGCATGATATGTTGTTTTGAAAACACATGTGTTCTTATTCCAGTTATTTAGCTAACTTACTACGTGATGCATACAACATACAAGTATAGACTAGATCGCCTAAATTGGAACAAAACAATTCAATGTTTGTTTTCGAAAATGTTTTGAATTCGCCACCCTTAAGTGGGCTTAGAAATGCGGATTTGCCATCAAACAAGGTGGGCTTAAAACTCACATTTTGATGAATTGTTCCAATTCAAGTAATGAAGCCTTCATCCACAAGCATTCATGCAGTTATAGAAGTTAAGCAAATAGCCTCATGGCAAGCATGCTATCATGGCAGTCACTTACACACATGCAAAGATGCTAAAGCGAAAACACTTATAGTGTACTCCGAGCCGAAACAGAAAACTAGTTAGAAATCAATGCATGATCCTAGCTATGTTAAGATGCCTAATGCAACACATGCAAAATGCAACTAAGTAGGCTCAACTACCTAATCATGACATATGAATGTGACAATTCGATACATGTATTCAAAAAAGTATTGAAACACGATGCAGTTTGAATGATGCACCGAGCTCGGTGCATGCAAGACAAATGAATGATGCACGCATGCAAGCATAAGGATGCTAATCAAAACATGCACTAAAACTAACCATCAAAAGCTGATAAGTAAAAGGGAGAAAGACGTGGGGTTGGAAGACATTCACACACACACACGCACACTTATTACAACATTTGCCCTCTCGACAGAGGGTCCGAATGAATAAGAGCTAAGCTAAGCTACTTATTACAAAACAACTAATTAACTAACTCTAGTTAATTAATTACAAACTGAATTGAAACTAGCTATTCTAAGCTAATTAGAATATTACAAAAATAAATTGAATTATCTAAACACATTGACTAATTAATTACGAAAAACCAGCAAAATTAACTAACTAAGTAAAGCAGTTAAAATGGCCTCGAGGGGAGGGAAACATGCATGCTCGGTTTGCTTCGCCCGGAAATGCATTGCTTTGCCATGAGTTGTCTCTGTTTGCACTCGCGGTGACCTCAGAGCATCGAACACACTTTCAAGCTGCATCTGCCCCAAAATAGGAGCATTTTGGAAAATTTTGCTGCAAGTGGCCGACCGGCCACTTTAACTGGTCGGCCGGCCACTTCAAGTGGTCGGCAGGCTAATATAAGTGGCCAGCCGGCCACTTTTCTTTCCAAAATCCCAACTTTGCTACAACAGAGATCAACAAAGGCACAACAATGCATTTACAAGGAAATGTGTGCGCAACTACTTTCCTTATCATTTCTCAAGCTCAAAGGAGCGTAGTACTCGACTCTCAAGTCACCAATCACGCATCTCAATGCATGATGGCCAAAGAGCCAAGCTCACACAATGTTAGTGAATGCACAAACAACACATAAGAGCCTCCACCTCTATCATGCATGATCAAGAGGGTTAGCAACCAAGAAATGCAACACGTTTTATCACTCCGAGTATGAAACGTGCCACATTCCTTGTGTTTGGATTAACGTCCGATCCAAACACATGTAATGCAACACACATATGTTCATCTTTCAATGCTAAAGTGGCATGCACAAGACTCTATCATGTAATGCAATGCAAGCAAGACATGTTAAGGGGCCAAGAGCATTAAAGCTAGTAAAGAGCATTACATAAGAGGCATGCACTATCAATCTCAAATGGTCAAACCAGCTATGGACAGACCTTATGCATGCCAAAACAGTGGCCAAAATGCTCTGAAATGATAGCATGAAAGGCAAGAAATGCATGGACATGCGTTGGCTCATCAACAAGGCATGAAGCACAACTCTTAAACACAATTAAAGAGTGATATTCATGAGAGTATGACAAGGCTATATGCTTTGAAATTATGTGTTAAATGATGCCATATCACATAAACATCACAAATAAGGCATGCTAGAAGGCCTAAAGCACAAAGCTAGCGAAGTACACAACACTAGGGCTTTGCAATACAATGCACAAACAACCAAACCAGCCCAAAATAGAGCTATATCATGCCATGACAAAGGCTAAAACATGCTGAAATGGTAGCCCAAAAGCTTAGACAAGCAGGCATACGTATTGCTCATAAGCAAGGCATAAGGCGCGACTCTCAAAAGCTATGAAAGAGTCGAACATGTGAGAGTATGACTACGCCATATACATTGAAATCATGTAAGAAATGAGTGTAAAGCATGCTAGAGACTTGACACACAAAGCTAGTCAAAGTCACTTATACTACAACCATACAAGGCAAGCCTCACATGGCCAAGACCACCCAAAACAGAGCTGAGGCATGCTAAAATAATGGCAAATAAATGTTGAGATGGAGTTAACACAAGCTAGGATGAGAGGCATAAAGCATGAAGCATGTTAGACCAATAAGTAGGATTGCACTACAAGTGCAAAAACCAAGCAAGAGGTGCCCCCACCAACCAAAATTTGAGTTAAAGCATGTTAAATAAAGGCCAAAAACATGCTGGAGTGGAGCATACACATGTTAGAATGAGAGGCATGAAGCATGAAGCATGTTAGGCCAATAAGTAGGATTGCACTACAAGTGTAAGATGTAAGAAACCAATGACCAAACCAACCAAAAACAGAGTTATGACAGGTCCAAAATGTCACAAAAAACATGCTTGGACTAAGTTTCAAAAGGGAGAAACACATGCTCATGTATTAGGCCACCAATACTAGTAAACAAGAATACAAGGAGAGGGAACCACCCTCTCCTATTTTGGATCCCAAAACCCATTTTCTACCACTGAAATTTCTCTGGAATTTAGTGGTCAAAAGGCCAAGAAAAGGTGATCTCAAAGGCTTTAAAACATGGCTCAAAGCAAAGCAAAATAAGCCACAAAAGGGGGTAGACCACCCCTAACTCAAACAAGGCCTCAAACAACAATTTTTAACACTTAAAAACAAAGGTTGTTGAAAGCTAGGCCTAAAACAGCATGCAAAGGTGGCCAAACACTTGATCAAAATAAAGCTTAAAAGGGACAAGTGTCTCACCCTTGAAGAACAACAACAAGACAGCAACTTCAGCAACAATTCTAAGCCAAAACCAAGTCTAAGACCTCAAAACAAGCTCCAAGGGACCTCAGCTCCAAAATGAAGGTGTTTGAGTAGGTGTTTGTGTGCAAAAGTGTGAAGAAACAACACTTTAAGGCTCAATATAGCACAATATAGAGAGAGAGAGAGGGTGAGAATTCTAGAGAGAGAGGGAGATTTTAGCTCTGAAAAATCTGAAAACCCCTCTAAAGGGGGAGGGAGCTCCCCTTATATAAGCAATGCAAGCAAAAGCTTGCTTGACAAGCTTGAAACTTGCCTCCATCCCTCCATAGCTGGCCCAAAAGATCTGAAAAAATATCTAAAAAGGAGAAAAAGTGGCTGCCGGCCAGTTAAGGTGGCCGGCCGGCCACTTCCACTAGCCGGCCGGCCACTTTAAGTGGCCTACAAGAGGGAAAAGTGGCTGGCAGATGCCAAAAGTGGCCGGCAAGGCCCGCTTCTCCCCAAGGCAAGAAGCAACAAGGTTTGGCCCAAAAACCAAGGCCAAAACACAAAAGGGTTAAGAGGCTCAAAGACAAGGCACCCCAGCCGAGACCTTCGGGCGCTCAAAACAAGTACAAACATGTGCAATCATCGCGTGCACAAACGATGACATTTGAGTCTTAAGGTCGGTAAAAAATGGGGTGTCTACACTATGCTATACCCATTATGTTTAATCTTGTTTAATCTCATGAATGACAAACTTTGCCCCCCACAAAATTCAGGTTATTCTACCTTGTCCCCTACTTCCTCCATGCCCTTTAACTCGTTCTAGATATTTCTAGCTGGCCATAAACTCCTTATAAACTTATTACTATGAGGTCACCCTAGAGGGTGATTTTTTCATTCCCTTTCTCTTTACATATTTCTACATTTCATTCAGTAATCAATAAGTAATGAGTCTTTATAGTGTAACAAAAGTTAAACATATTCAATTGATAGGGCCTGCCTAAAATAAACCCTTCTGCCAACAGCCACTATTGCCCTGGCGATAGGGCTTGCATAAACAAAACATCCAAAAGAATTCCCAGTACCAGTCTTTTCCCTTTTGCAAGTACAGAAGTGTCCCCATCTGTAGACACCCCATTTTTGACCGTCCTCAAGACTTGGATGTTCTTGTAGGGTACATCCAGCAACAAATTTTATCGCTCATCGAGCACTCAACTTTTGTGACAGAACGCGCCAGGTTTTCTCTTTCCAAACCCTATTTCCATTCTGTCTCATATTTGGACCATGTGTTGGTCTTTGCAGGTTGATGTCCTTGATGGCCTGCCGACCATGGGCTTTGCCCTGCTGGCCATCAATAGGCCCTGCCGGCCGGCCACCAGTGTATTCAGAAGATATTTTTGTAGATATTTTGACAGTTGTTTGCACAGATGAGCTCATCTTTACCCACGTGGATGACTGGATCTCTTCAAAGCTTCTTTGTATCTCCTATATATAGAACTCATCTATATGCATGCAAAGGGTTACAAGTTTGAGCTGAGCTATATTTCTCTCACTCTCTCTCTCTAGAATCCTCTCTCTCTATATTTTGTGCTTAAAAGTGTGTTTTCTTCACATATTTGCACTAGCACCCTTAGCCAAACACCTTCACCTTAGTGTTGAGGATCTTGGAGGCCTTATTTGAGCTCCTTGGAGTGGTTTTGGCTCGGTCTTGGCTTAGAAGCTTGCTGTTTTCTTGCTGTGCTTCAAGGGTAAGAGTTTCACCATTTTAAGCTTTGTTCTAGTTCATTGCTTTGCCATCTTTCTATGCAACTTTGAAGCTGGTTTTAGTCTAAAAAAGGTTCTATTTTTAAGGTTTAAAAATGTTGGTTTGAGCCTTGTGTGGTTAGGGGGTGGTTCTCCTCTTATGCTCTTTGGCTTGTAAAGCCTCTTGAGCTACCTTTCTAAGCTTTTGTAACATCCTTTGCTTGGCCTTCTAACCACTAAAACTCAGAGGAATTTCAGTGGTAGAAAGTTGGTTTTGAGGCTTGAAATAAGAGGGGGTGATCCCCTCTCCTTGTATCTTGTTTGCTTGTGTTGATGGCCTCATACTTGAGCATGCTTTTCTACTCCTTCGTGACTTAGTCTCAGCATGTTTTTGGCCTTGTTTTAACATACTTTAACTCTGATTTTGGCTGGTTGAGTCACTTCTTGCTTGCTTTTGGTACTTGCAGTGCAATCATGCTTGTTGGCCTAACATGCTTCATGTTTTAGCCGATCATTCTAGCATGTGTTAGCTCCATCTCAGCATGTTTTTGCTCATATTTTAGCATGCTTAAACTCTGTTTTGAGTGGTCTTGGTCATATGTGCTTTGCTTTGTATAGCTGTAGTGTAAATGGCTTTGACTGGCTTTGAGTTTCAAAATCCTTAGCATGCTTTGCTTGGGTTGTTTGCATGACATGGCATCATTTAGCATGTGATTTCAGAGCATATAGCTCTGTCATACCCTCAAATACTTCGCATCTTCATTACTTTTGAGGGTTATGTATTATGCCTTGCTTATGGGCTAACATATGTGCATGATCTCTTAGTCTTTTGAGATTCTATCTCAGCATGTTTAAACCATTATTTTGGCATGTGTGAGGTCTTTCCATAGTTGGTTTGGCCATTTGGGATTGATGTTGCATGGTTCTAGTGTAAAGCTCCTTAAGTCTACTAACATGCTATGCTTGAGTTGTTTGTATGTTAGAGTCTTGTTTTTCATGCCATATCAGCACTAAAATCTGCCACCTCCCTCATTTCTCCACTTTTGGTTTGTTTTGAGGGTTGGTTAGTCTTAAGTTGTGCTTAAGCTATGGGATTGAGGCATATGCTTAAATGGCTTTAACTCTCTCTCTTGAGGGTTTCTACTAGTCAAAGGCATGGCTTCTCTCATGTCTTAAGTCATCTTTTGATTGATCTTCCTCTCATTAGAGGACTTTCACAATTGGACAAATTGGTTAATGAATGGCTTGGTAACTTAAAATGTTTAAACAAGAATTGAATCAAATAAAACATGCCAAGATAAGCATTGTTATGTGTGCATTGCATTGTGTACAATTGGACGTTATATTGAACACAAGGTGGATTGGCCCATTTCATACTCAAAGTGATGAAAATGAGCCAATTCCCTTTGTCTCAATTACCTTTGATTATCCATGATAAGGTAGTGGTTCTTGAGTCTTGTTTGTTGTGCATTTATTGAATTTGTGCAAATTGGATCCTTGGCCATCATGCATTGTGAATGCTTGATTGGTGGCTTTAGATTCAATGGTGCCACTCCTTTGATGTTTTGAGATGATAAGGAGTGGCATAGTACAAACATGTCCCTGGAAGAACCCCCCATTTTTCTTTGTTTTATGCTCTGTTGCAGTTTGGTGTCATAGCACACCAGTAGTCGACACCCTTTCATTGTTGGCCGGCACCCTTGCATCCTTGGCCGGCACATGGCTGGCAGCCACCATTCATGGCCGACAGGCCACTAGTGCACTCCCCAGCATTGTTTTGGTAAGGTTCAGCAGTAAGTTTTTGGAGACACCCTGCAAATAGAGCCTCTAAAGAGCAATTGGAAGGCTTTTCGGGGCGGAAGCCGAGGCATGCATGTTCAACTTCTTCAAACAGAGTTGAGGCAGCATAGTTTAAGGCTTTACTTGTTAATATACATTGGTTTTGTAATTTAATTAATTTGTTAATTACTTAAAGTGTTTTAATAATTAGTAAATAGTTTGCTAGTTATTCAATTTGGTTGTGTAATAATTAGTCTAATTAGTTTAATTAGATTAGTTGGTTAGCTTAGCTTAGTGTAGCTTAGCTTAATTATTCAGACCCTCCTTCGAGAGGGCACAATGTTGTAATAAGCGTGCGTGTGTGTGTGCATGTCTTCCAACCCCACTTCTTTCTCCCTTTTACTTAACCGCTTTCGATGGTTAGTTTTAGGGCATTTTTCAATTAGCATACCTTATTCTTTGCATGTTTGCATCATTCATTTTGTTTTGCATGCACGGGGCTCGGCGCATCATTCAAATTGCATCGTATTTCAATACCTATTTGAATACATGTATCAAAGTGTTGCATTCATATGCCATCTTAGGTAGCCGAGCCTATTTAGTTGCATTATTGCATGTGTTACATTAGGCATCCCACATAGTTAGGATCATGCATGATTTCTAACTAGTTTTCTATTTTGGCTTGGAGTACACTGTAAGTGTTTACGCTTTAGCATACTTGCATAAGTGTGAGTGTTGCCATGATAGCATGCTTGCCATGAGTGTGAGTGTTGCCATGATAGCATGCTTGCCATGAGGCTATTTGCTTATATGCTTAACTGCTTGAATGCCTGTGGATGAAGGCCTGATTGCCTGAATTGGGACAACTCGATGACTGTGAGTTTTAAGCCCACTTTGCAAAGTGGCAAAATCATGTGTTCTAAATCCCACTTGAGGGTGGCAAATCCGCGCTTTAGCCTACTTGCGAGTAGCACTTTCAAACCATTTTCGAAAACAAACATGAGTTGATTTGTTCCAATATCGTGATTGAGTCTATACTTGTATGCTGTACGCATCACATAGTAAAGTTAGATAATAACTAGAATAAGAACACATGTGTTTATAAAACAACATATCATGCTTAGTTGAGGCCGATCATTTGATCGGGCGAGTGGTGGTGCTCATTTCAGGACCTTCCCCTCTCGTACCCAAGTTCCCGAGCCGAGGCAACTTTGGTGATGACGGACACGTGGCCTTTGGCACGAGTCAAGGTTTCCTAAATTTCCCAAAAGCAAAATATTTAGGTGGCGACTCTGTAATCTGGCAAAGTAGTCCATGTTTGGCGCTTTTTGATTCAAAATTGATTTTCCGAAACCAATTGCCAGATTTGGACTCTTTGGTGTTTATCAGTCTCACATTGCACTTTGTGAGATTAGATTCAGAACCGTGACAGGAGTCCGAACAGTAGTAAGATCAAATTCACGCCCTCTCCGAAAGGGGGGCGTGCGGAGAAAGTCAGGTCTACAGTTTCTGGTGACTCTGCTAGGGATTTAGAGAACTTGACTCAAAACTCATGATATGTTGTTTTATCTACATTTATGTGTTTCTTTGCATTGCATTTGCATTGGTGCGCCTAGGACACAGTGTTTGCCATCTGTTATTCCTGAACGGTTTGCCGGAGGCTTGCTTAGAAAAGCGTGCCATAAGGCTGACCGCTTTCGGGCTTTGCCACGATGGGAACACAAACCTCGGATCGAGATCACCGCCGAGGCACCCTTTTGACCAATCGACCTAGTTGCATATCGGAAGCCTTAGAGACTGTTCCAAACTTGGACAGGTTGCTTACCCGAATGTAGGATTGTTTGAAACCGCATGCATGCGTAGTGAAACCCCTAGTTCCTGAAAAAACTAGGACAGGGAAACCCTACCCCACCATAGGGGTGTTTTGGCTCTCATTTGCTTGCTATGTGCTGTTAGGGGCGTGTCTTTACAGGGAATGCATGTATCAGTTTGCAAGTCTGGGTATCAGTCTGAGGACATCAGTGTCTGCGGGTATCAGTATTGTGGCAGAAAATTTGGGGGGCAGAAATCAATGTTTGAGTGCAGTTAGTCCAGGTTATGATTTTCAACTGTGTGTTGTCTCTATCTAAGCTGAGATGCTGTCCATTTTTCTGATTTTTGTCATTTGCTTTATTTTTTGTTTTGCAAGGTAGTATTTCATCATTGCTTCTGACGAGGCAGTTACCCCCCAAGCACTCTGGACTGGAATAAGAAGGCTTTATCGATCTGGGGATCTTGTGAGAGGACAACCTGTGTTTGCTTCGCTTCCCCTGGTTACAAGACGGAGGAGAGTTTGGCATAATTCACCAGTTCGTCAGTCACCTGTGCTCAGTGAGAACCAATTTTTTGCTTATTCTTCAGAGGGTACATAGAGTCTGATAGATCAGTAGTTTTCAGTCAGTATGGAAGAAATGATGCGTCAACTCCAGCAGACCATGGAGGCTATGCAGCGAGATGCTACTCGCCAAGCGGAGGTCACCGCTTGTCAGACAGAGGTTGTAGCTCAGCAGGCAGAACTAATTGCTAGGCTTCAACAACAGCAGCAACCACAACAAGCCGGAGCATCTACTTCGCATCCACCCCCACCTCTACCTAGGGTTCCAACACCCAGAGAAACAGCCAAAGTCCAGGAGAATACGGACGTTCCAACAGGGCCAGTCCCACCACCAGTCCTACCACAGACTTCAAAAGCACCGGTCTTCCCAGTGGACACACCGTTCGAATTTGAGTCCGATCCTACTGCTCTGAAAGTGAGTAAGCTCGAAAAGCTGTTCAAGCGGGCTCAGGGAGTTAACTCGATCCCGGACATTGAGGATGGTTATACGGATTCAGTGATGACATTGCCGGACAGATTCAAAATGCCCCACATAGACCGTTTCGACGGCTCGGGCGATCCTATGGTTCATCTGAGGCTGTTCTCGGATATTCTATGCCCGATGGGCTTGACCAGGCTCCAGAAACTATCTCTCTTCGGTCGGACCCTGTCGGGTATTGTGGCCATCTAGTATGCCAAGCTGGAGGATTCAGTGAAACGGAGCTGGGAGGAGATGGCCAAGGGCTTCATCGCCAATATGCTTACAACACTCAAATCGAGGTCACAACCCGTGATCTCGAAGCAACCAGGCAAGAGTCGAAGGAAGGCTTTTCTAACTTTGTCACTCGATGGAGGGCCAAGGCCTCCATGATGACAACTCAGCCACCTGAAAAGGATCAGATAAGGATGGTTGTGCGCAACCTGCAACCTAAGCTGATGTAGAAGATGATTGTCTTACCCCTCCCCACCTTTGCTGACTTGCATGAGATAAGGGTACAGATTGAAGATGCTATGAAGCAAGGTCTAATCGACTAGGAAAAGGAGCAGCCCAAGAGGGCGTTTACCTGCGGTTCGAATGCAGCTATAAGTAGTAGCGTAGCCACCAAGACTTCTGATGTGGGCATGGTCACCACCACCACCCCAAAAACAGCCACACCCTTCACCGGTGCGTCCAGAACCACCTCTCAACCAGCAAACTATCCACCCCGAGGCAAGAGGGTTTTCACCCCACTTTATATGCCTTTCTCTAAAGCTCTAGGGTCCTACTCAGGAAAGGATATCTGAAACCGTTAGAACAACGGCCTCTACCTGATCCTCTCCCTCCAAAGCATGACCCGATCAAATACTGTGCCTTCTATCAGTAGCAAGGTCATGATACCGACTTCTGCTTCAGACTACGTCATGAGATTCAAGATCTCATTGACAACAAGGTGATTGCACCTCTTGAGAAGCCAAATGTCACCACTAACCCTCTCCCACCACATAATAACCCTCCTCCTCTACCCAGGCAAATAAACCTGATCCAAACCATGGCCGTTCCATACGACCCTAGCATATACATCACTCCCTCCCATCTGCCTAAGCCTGAGGTGTTCATCCCAAACAGCACAGACTTGTGCATGATGAGCGCCTTCCCAACCCAACCCAAGCCAGTGGTGGTGACTGTCGAAGACAAAGCTGGGGTGACCTTGGAGCAGAATGGGAATGTTGGTTCAAAACTTGAGGGATCTGGAAGCTTTACTGAGGAAATATACAACCTGTGCGGTTATATTGTGTCAACAGATCAGGCCAAGCCAATGGTGGAGTTGCCAATTGGGGCAGAGGTACATGTTGTCCGGGGGGACAGGCCGAGTCAAGGGCTAGAGGATGTTGCCGAGCTGGAGGAGGACGTCGCAAATCTGCAGTTCTTTAACGAGCAGGACCCGGGGGATGTGAGCATTAATTGGTTCAACCTGAATGGATCGACAGATAATGCAGGGTGGCTCAGTGACGAGCCGGATGTTGTTGAGATGCCTTAATCAGAACAGGGTCAGTCAGAAACAGGAACACCTGTAGTGGCCGGAATGGCTGAGAATCAGGAGGAATCGTCGGGTGCTGAGAATTTTGCTTGGGATTTGGGCAGTTTGTGCATAGTAGACACCGAATAGGAGGCTACTTTGAAGTAGTTTGAACAAGAGAGAATTAAGAATGATGAGAGGGCTAGAAAAGCCAAGGCGCCTGAGGCGGTAGAATGTGTTGAGAACACAGGAATAGTTACGGTGGGACCGGACAGTTGTTTATCGGTCGCCGAGGGGATGTGGTGGGAAGACGATGATTTGCGTCTCGCCCACACTGACGAGGACTGGGGGCAGAATCAACTAGACGACACCTGGTACACCGAAGAAGTGAACCATATGACCCGGAGTGGGCGGTACTTCAAGCCCCCACATTTGGACCAGCCGGAGGCTTCTGGGAAAGACAGAGAAGCTGAGAAACAGAAGGACAAACTGCTAGAGGAGGAGGCTATACTGAAGCAGCTAAAAAAGATCCAAGCAGACATCTCCATCTAGAGACTGCTTATGGCCTCGCGGGTTCATAGACAAGCTGTCCTTTCAGCCATGGACAAAGCTAAACTTTCGATTGATACAACGCCCGAGCAGTTGGTGGGGTTGGTGTTCTCGGGTGGCGCTTCACCGACTTTAACCTTCACAGACAAAGAATTACCGCCTGAGGGCTCTAAACATAACAAACCGTTGTACATCTCTGTGGAGTGTAAGGATAAATGGATACCGGTTGTCCTAGTTGATACGGGATCTGCCATAAATGTATGTCCATCGCGAACAACATATGCCATTGGGTTGAAGCCCGCAGATTTCGCACAAACAGCCCAGGTGATACGGGCTTATGACAACACCAGCCGGGAGGTGATGAGGACAGTGCGGATTAAAACTCAAGTTGGCCCGAGCCAACAGGACATCGAATTTCATGTTCTGGATGTTCCAGCCACCTTCAACTTACTCCTTGGACGGCCGTGGCTGCACCAAGTAAAGGCTGTCTCTTCTAACCTGCACCAAATGTTAAAATACCCCCATGGGAAGGGGGTGGCAATTGTTTTTGGGAACTCTTCAATACATCCACCGCCAGAGGTTACTACGCCAATCTTGGAGATTGCACATGGCGAGGAGGATGTCTTCCTGTCTGGGTTCACCTTGGCTAAGGCTCGGGTGGTGCAAGATCTTTTAGCTATTGATGAGGGGCTCTATGTCAGTGCACAATCTCTTTACCTCATGAACAAGCTTCAACATGTGCCCGGGATGGGATTAGGAAGGAGTGGCGGGAAAGGCGTCGCTACATTGGCCGAAGTGCCACATAACCCCCACACCTTTGGCCTAGGTTATACACCTACCAAAGATGACTGGGTGAGGAAAGGAAAGGAGATGGCTGGAAGGGCCAGGGCTAAAAAAGCTGGGAAGCACTATGAGTTAGTGCATAGACCTATCCAAGGTACTCTGAATGGACGCTTTGTCTGGGAGGGGGAAGATTTCCCGTTTTGCGGCTTTCCAGAGCCATGGCTAAATTTAGAGAGGCGGCGCCTGCTGGGTTTTGAGATCTTCTTTGACTTGCAGTTGTCAAGGGATGAAGTTGCTGAAGAGCAGACTGACCCAACAGCTGTGGCTGAGCAGTGCAATGAGGATGAGTCCAGCGGCACAGATTTTGAGTTGGGAGCAGTGCTGGCTTGTCTTCTCTCAGATCCTCAGATCTTACCAAAGTGCTCGGGGGATGATTTCTCAATTTCCATGATTGGAGATAGCTCGACTGTGGGCCCTTCTTCCAGCATTCTGGATGTATCCATTGCACCCTCCCTCGTCTGGCAATACGAGGAAGGCTTTTTATCTAGCAGTTCTGGGTCAGGTAGTGAACCGGAATCTGATTCCACAGAGTCTGTGGAGTCGGAATCAGATTCTAGTTCTTCTGAGTAAGAGTTAGGTATTCCTGGGGGTGATAACCCAGATGCCGTCGTGTTGTCCAGGTTGTCATTTTTATTTTCTTTTGAGTCGGTTGTAACCGAAGAATCAGACGAACTGGAAGTTAATGAGAATAGTACTACTATGGCTTTTGAGTACTTTTCTGTGCCTTTAGTTTATTGAATTAATCAGGATTTTCAAAATTTTAATGAAAACAACAAGGAAGAAATTCCTCTGGTTTTACAACATTTGATTGATCGAGAGCAGGATAGGTTTGTTAAACCTTTGGTTAATGAAATCACCTCAATTAACGTTGGTACTGAGAAGGATCCGTGGTTGGTCCAGATCGGGTCCACGTTGTCTTCGGAGGAGCGCGAGCGCTTAGTCGCTTTATTAAAAGATTTCAAAGATGTTTTCGCGTGGTCCTATGAAGACATGCCTGGAATCGATCCTGAGATTGTATAGCACCGGATCCCTCTTGACCCAGAGGCTCGACCTGTTAAGTAGAAGCTCTGAAGGATCCGCCCGGATTGGGCTCTGAAGATCAAAGAAGACGTCACCAAGCAGATTGATGCAAGGTTCCTGTTAGTATCTGAATACCCTACTTGGTTGGCCAATATAGTTCCGGTGCCGAAGAAAGACGGTAGAATTCGGGTATGTGTGGACTTTAGAGACTTGAACAAAGCCAGTCCAAAGGACGACTTTCCTCTGCCGCATATCGACGAATTGGTGGACGTCACTGCTGGGCATTGTAGACATCCCATTTTTGACCGTCCTCAAGACTTGGACGTCACCGTTTGAACACCCGGTGATCATCCTTGTTTGTGTTCGTTTGGAGTTCCCGGAGGTCTCGGTTGCGCGCCTTGCCTCAGGATCTCCGAACTCGACTGTTTTGTGTCTGGTTTTGCACCAAACACTTGTGCTTTGCCTTAGAGGGGCAGGGAATACCTTGTGAGGCATCCCCACACATCACTGGCCATGGCTAGAGGCCACCGGCCAGGGCTTTATGCCATCGGCAATATATGTTACCGGTCGGCACTCTTTGTTGCTGGTCGGCCATCAATTTTGTCAAAATGACATTTTTGGCTGGCCGACTACTGTTTATCTGCTTTTGCAGATATTTTAAGACAGCTGTCTTGCATTTTGTTCCCCTCCATACACGTGTATGGAGGGATGGCCTTCTTACAAGCTTGTTGAATAAGCTTTGCAAGATTGGTTTGCCTATAAGAAGAGGGCTCCTCTCTTGGCATTAGGGTTAGACAACTTAGAGAGGAGAGAGAGACAATATTTTCAGAGAGTTTGGATTAGGGTTTGGTCTTTGTATCTAACCTATCTCTATCTCCCTCTCTTGTGTGTGTTTTAGCCTTAGGATTGCACACAAACACCCACCATCACACTATCTTCTTGGAGCTGAGGTCCTTGAGGCTTGTTTTGGAACTTTGAAGCTGGTTTGGAGCTCAAGGGGGCTGCTGGTCCACCATTTGTGAAGAGGTTCTTCAAGGGTAACAATCTTACCCCTTTTACCCCTTTCTTGCATTGTATTTTTGACCATCTTAAAACTATTTTTGTGTTTAGCATATAACATAAAAAAGTTCTGTTTTTAGGCCCTCTAAATAGTTTGTTAAGAGTGCTTTAAGCTTTGAGGAGGTTCGACCCCTCTAAAGGCTTGTTTGGCCCTTGTTTTGAGCCATTTTGTGTGAGCTCCGGGACCCTAGTGTTTGGGCCTCCTCACCACTAAAATCTTGAGGGATTTCAGAGGTGAGGATGGTGCCTTGAGGTCCTAAGAAGGAGGGGGTCACCCCCCCTCTCCTTGTTGTCCTTGAAAAGGGCATTTTTAGCCTCTTGAGGGAGCATCATGTTTGAGTGTTTATTGATCATGCCATGGCTGTATTTTATGCTTATATTGCCATGATATAACTTTGTACTAAGTTGGTTTTGGTACATCATGCTTGCTTAGCGTACCTACCTTGTAATGCCATGATTTGCCTCAATACATGCATAGCATTTAGACTACCATGCTTTTGTGTTTTGGCCAAGCTTTGTGAAGCTTACTTGCATGATTTGGTGTGCTAAGGGACTGTTTTAGGTCGTTAGAGTCATTCATGCCTTGCTTTGTATAGCCACCATGTGATCCCTCTTGTATGCCTTAAGCTTTGACCCCTCGAGCATGCCTTACTTGCATGATTTGTTTGTTTGGGCACCTTTTCTAGCATGTCTTCAGTGTCTAACGTGTTGATTATACATCCATGTTTGTCCCTTTTAAGTGTGCTTAAGAGTTGCTTGGATATGCCTAAGTGTTGGATCATGTGTGCTTACATGTTTCTATGCATTTTGGCCTTCTTTTCCTTGGCTTTGGCCACTGTTTTAGGACTAGTATAGGGCTGTCCAAATTAGTGTAAGGCCATCCTTTCATGTTGTTACATGCATGCCTTGCATATTATCACATGTTTGCTCCATTTCACATAATGTTGCATGCCATGTGTAATTGCATTTTGTTGCATTGCTTGAGTTGCATGATGTGTTGTTGCATGTTTAGGTTGTAATACATTTGGCATGTATTCTCTCCTTTAGCTACTTAACATGTCGTTGCACGTTTGTGCATAATCCATGTTGCATGCTAGCTAATATGTTTAGGATTGCATTGCATCAATGTACATGCTTGGCCTCTTGAAGTGAGTGTGATAGAGGTTGGCCCTCTTATGTGATTATGTGCATTGCATCACATTTGAAATGAAATGTGCACACTTAGTCTCTTGGGCCATCACGCATTGAAATGCGCGATTGATGGTCCGAGAACCAAGGACCATACCCCTTTGAGTCATACACATGATAAGGAGCTTGGTTGGTGCATATATGGCTTGAATTGCATTGCTATGCAAGGCTCTGTCCTCTGTTGCTGTCAAACAGGTTCTGCAGTCATTCTTTGCCGACCGGCAGTGTTCAGTGCCGACCGGCAATAAATTGGTGGCCGATGGATGCATTCTCAGCCGATGACCACATCCCACTGCCGGTGGCAAATCTACTCAGCCGGTGGCATCTCCCAATGTCCAGGGAAGCATTTCTGAGACTTTGGCAGTCTTCAGAGGGGCAGAGCAGGGAAAATAGAGGCAGTCTGTGCATGGCAGCGTACTTCCGAGCAGGACCCGAGCATGCATGCATTGGGCCCTCTTCCCGAGGCGGTTTACTGTTTTTCCTAGCTTAGTTAATTTGTTAATTAATTAGGCGATTTGTAATATTCAATTAGCTTGCGTAGTTAATTAATTTGTATTATTATTTTGGTCCCTCCGGGCGAGGGCGAATCTGTAATAAGTGTGGGTGTGTGCGTGTATGTCTTCCAATCCCCACTTCTTTCTCCCTTTTACTTACCTGCTTTTGATGGTTAGTACTAGGTCATGTTTAAATTAGCATACCTTATGCTACGCATGCGTGCATCGATACATTTGTCTTTCATGCACCGGGCTCGGCACATCACGCTAACTGCATTGTACTTCAAATCCTACTTGAATATGTGCATCAATTGATTGCATTTCACATGCCACATTAGGATTAGCCGAGCCTACTCTAATTGCATCTCGAATGTGTTGCATTAGACAATTTAACATAGACTAGGGTCATGCATGTTTGCTAACTAGTTTACTGTTTTGGCACGGAGTACGATGTAAGTATTTTATGCTTTAGCATACCGCATGTGTGTGGGTGTTAACATGACAGTATGCTTACCATGCGGCTAAGTGCTTATATGAGATAAACTGTTTGATTGCCTGTGGGTGAAGGTTGGATTTTCTGAGTTGGAAAAACTCGTTGAAATCCGTATTTTAGCCTACTTGCGAGTAGCAAATTCCAAAGTGCTTTTCAAAACAAACGGATATGCAATGCTTATTTCCAAATTAGGCAATCTAGTCTATACTTGTTTGCTGTGCGCATAACATAGTAATTCTAGGCTAATAACCGGAATAAGAACACATAATGTTTTCAAAACAAGATATCATGGTTAGTAGAGGCCGGTCTTCGGATCGGGCGAGAGGGGGTGCTCATAGCTGACCTTCCTCGATCGTACCCAAGCTCCCGAGCCGAGGCAACTTTGGTGATGACGGACACGTGGCCTTTGGCACCGAGTTAGGGTTTCCTAAATTCCCCCATTTTAAAAAATATTTAGGTGGCGACTCTGTATCTGGCAAAGCAGTCCATGTTTGGCACTTGTTTTCAAAAAATCTGTTTTTCTCAAAACGATTTGCCGGATTTGGACTCTTTGGTTCAGATTAAGAACCGTGACACAAATCGAGTCCGAACTGTAGCGTGCAGCGCGGGGTCCCTCGCGGGCTTGTCTACAGGCATGCATTGCTCTCATTCATGGATGGGTTTTTGGGCTATAACCAGATTTTGATGGCACCCGAAGACAGGGAGAAGACTGCCTTCACGACCCCGTGGGGGACCTACTGCTATAGGGTGATGCCGTTCGATTTGAAGAATGCCGGGGCTACGTATCAACAGGTTGCGACCACAATCTTGCATGATATGATCCACAAAGAGGTTGAGGTGTACGTGGACGACATGATTGTCAAATCCAAGGAAAGAGAGGGCCACTACACCGCCTTGAAGAAATTTTTCCAACAGATTAGAGAGTATCGGTTGCGGTTGAACCCTCAGAAATGTACTTTTGGGGTTACAGCGGGGAAAATGTTGGGGTTCTTGATTACACAAAGGGGCATCGAAGTCGACCCTTCCAAAATCAAGGCCATTGTAGAAATGCCACCACCAAGGACTGAAAAGGAGGTGCGAGGCTTTCTAGGTAAGTGCAATTCATAAGACGGTTTATTGCAAAATTAACCTTGACTTGTGAACCACTATTTGGTCTCCTAAAGAAAGGAAAGAAATTCCAGTGGGATGATGTAAATGCCCCCGAGGGCCTCATGCTACAGTTCGGACTCAAATGTCACGGTTTTGAATCTAGTCCCGCAAAGTGCAATGCGAGACTGATAAATCATCAAAGGGTCCAAATCCGGCAAATCGTTTTGGAAAATTGATTTTTAAGAAAGAAGTGCCAAACATGGACTGCTTTGCCAGATACAGAGTCGCCACCTAAATATTTTATTTTTGGAGAAATTTAAGAAACCCGGACTCGTTGCCTAAGGCCACGTGTCCGTCATCACCAAAGTTGCCTTGGCTCGGGAACTTGGGTACGATTGAGGAAGGTCATCTATGAGCACCCCCGCTTGCCCGATCCGAAGATCGGCTTATACTAAGCATGATATCGAGTTTTTGAAAACACATGCGTTCTTATTCCGGTTATTAGCTAGAATTACTATGTGATGCGCACGACACACAAGTATAGACTAGATCGCCTAATTTGGAACAAAGCATCGCATATCCATTTGTTTGGAAATGGTTTTGAATTTTGCTACTCGCAAATAGGCTAAAACATGGATTTCGATGAATTATTCCAATTCAAGCAATCCAACCTTCACCCACAGGCATTCAGACAGTTATATCACATAAGTAATTAGCCTCATGGTAAGCATGCTGTCATGTTAACACTTACACATATGCAAGATGCTAAAGCATAAACACTCATAGTGTACTCCGCGCCAAAACAAGGAATATGTTAGTAATCAAATGTATGATCCAAGTCCATGTTAAGATGGCTAATGCATCGCAGACAAAATGCAACTAGAATAGGCTCGGCTAATCTAAAGTGGCATATGAGATGCGACAATTCGATACATGTATTCAGCTTGGAATTTAAATACAATGTAGTTAGTATAATGCGCCGAACCTGGTGCATGCAATACAGATGAATGATGCAAACATGCATAGCATAAGGATGCTAATTGAAACGTGCCCTAGAACTAACCATCGTAAGCGGTTAAGTAAAAGGGAGAAGGAAGTGGAGGTTGGAAGACATGCATCACACACACGCACGCTTATTTACACAATTGCGCCCTCTCGACGGAGGGACCGAAAGAATAATACAAATCAAATAATTAACTAACTAACGAGCTAACTAATTATTACGCAACACTTAACTAATTAAACAAATTAATTAAGCTACTGAAAGCAGTAAAGCAGCCTCGGGAAGAGGGACGAATGCATGCATGCTCGGTTTCGCTTGGAAATCCATCGCCATGTCATATTGTCTCTGTTTACACTGCTTTGCACCTCTGAAAACTTTGCAAGTCTCAAGGATGCTTCTGAATCACCTCCTGAGCACTGTGGGATGTCACCGGCCAGAAGTCAAGGCCACCGGCCAAGGGGAACTGGTCATCGACCACTTGTAGGGACCTCAGCCAACAATACATAGCCGGCCGGCACTGAAGGTGGCTGACCGGCCATCTCTTCCTGCAGAATCCTGTTTTGCTGCAGCAGAGGACAGACAGAGCATGGCAAGGAATTTACAAGACAATGTGTGCACGACCACCCTCCCTATCATGCTATGAACTCAAGGGAGTATGGCTCTCAACCCTCGTGCCACCAATCATGCATTTCAATGCACGATGGCCCAAGGAGCAAAGTGTGCATTTTAATGTCAAATGAAATGCACACAAAACACATAAAGGACCCCAACCTCTATTATGGTTTATCAAGAGGCAAGGGAATGCACACTTAATGCTATGTAACCTAGGCATGCAAGCAAGCTAATGCAACACGAGCATGCAAGCAATGATGTTATACAGGGCAATTAGCGTATAACAATATGCAAAGATAAGCATGCAAACAAGCATGTAACTCGACAAGCATGCAAACATGCAAGGCATGTGACCACATTCAAGCATGTAGCAACATGTGAAGCAAACATGTAACAACATATTAAGCAATTTAAAAAGAGAATGCATGCCAAATGCATTACAACTTAAGCATGCGACAACATGCAATAGGCCAAGTATGTAACAACATGCAAGGCGAGCATGCAACAACATGCGGGGATGGTCTTAAATCGAAATAGATAGCTCTCAAATAGGCCCAAATCAGCGGCCAAAATGATGCGACGAAGGCATGGAATACACATACAAACATGCATGCTAATGGTCCACTACTTTAAGCATAAAAGAACAACTTTTAAGCATACTTAAAAGGAATGAAAAGCATGGATATTAGAAAAACATGTTAAGCCCTGAAATCATGCGAGGGATGATGCCAAATCAACCAAATTATGCAATTAAGGCATGCAATAAGGCCTAAAACTTGAAACTAGCCAAGGGGCTCAAACCAAGGCTACATGAAGCAAGCCCCAAAGGGCCAAGGGCACTCAAAATAGTCCCAAGGCAGGTCAAAGTAAGTCTAAAACATGCAAGGAATAAGGCCAAAACATGCTAGAACACAATGCCAAAACGAGAGACAAGCAAGGCTACAAAAGAGGTGTTACACAACACCTATTGAAACCAAACATGGTATGATTTAAGCAACCAAAATCAGAGTTATGGCATGTTAGGACAAGACCAAAAACACATTGAAATGGCATCCTAGAGGCCTAAACATGGAGGCATACACAATGGTACATTCATGAGGCATAAAACAACAACTCTTTAAAACATTAAAGGAGTGATAAATGCAAGTGTTTGAGCATACTATATGGACTGAAATAACGTGACAAGTGATGCCAAACCACTGAAATGGCCCAAGTAAAGCATGTCAAAGGATTCAATACTCAAAGCCTACAAGCTAGATTACATGGTGGCTATACAAAGCAAGTCATGGATGACCAAAACAACCAAAATCAGAGCTTTAGCATGTTAAAACAAAGCTAGAAGCTTCAAGAAGTTAAGCCAAAATCATGCTAAAATGGCATGTTACAACATGGTGCATGTTAAGGCAAATCATGGGATTACAAGATAAGTATACAAAGCATGCATGGTATGTCTAAATCAAGTCAAAACAGTACTATATCATGGCAAAACAAAGCCTAATATATACTGAAATGGAGCTAAAACAAGCTAGGCATACATGCTACAAACATAAGCCATTTATGCAAGCATTGAAGACAACAAGGAGAGGGGATGGTCCTCTCCTTCTTAGGACCTCAAAACACCATCCCCACCACTGAAATCCCCCTCTTAGGCCTTGTTTGGCCTCATTTTTGGATTTCAGTGGTGAGAAGGCCAATACAAGGTGGTCCCGAAGCTCACAAAAAAAGCACAAAAATGAGGCCAAACAAGGCCTAAGAGGGGGGTAAACAACCCCAAACACAAAAGTGATCTTAAACAAAGATCAAAAGCATGCAAAATCAGAACTTT
>CM069907.1:4248676-4691493 GCA_036172215.1 Camellia granthamiana
TCGTACATGAGTGCTTAGGGGATGATCTCTCAGTGTCTATGATCGAGAATGAAACGGCTGCGAGCCCATCTTTAAGTATTTTGGATACATCCATTGCACCCTCCCTCGTCTGGCAGTACGAGGAGGGATTCTTATCGAGTAGCACCGGGTCAGGTAGTGAGCCGGAATCTGATTCCACCGAGTCTGTAGAGTTGGAATCAGGTTCCAGCTCGTCTGAGTCTGACTCTGAGTCCGGTATTCCTGGGGGTGACAACCTGGATGCCACGGTCTTGTCCAGGTCGTCTTTTTCTTTTTCCTTTGAGTCTATTGTAGCAGAGGAATCAGATGGACTGGATGAAGTGATTAACGAGAATCGTGCGGCTGTGGCCTTCGATTACTTTTCTGTGCCCTTGATTTATTGCATTAATTCAGACTTTCAAAACTTCGATCTCCAGTTTTGAAATATTTGCTAGAACAAGAGCAGGAGAGGTTTGTAAAATCGCCGGTTGATGAAATCACCCAAATTAATGTTGGTACTGAGGAAGGACCCGTGGCTGGTCCAAATCGGGTCCACGTTGTCTTCGGAGGAGCGCGAGCGCTTAGTCGCTTTATTAAAAGATTTCAAAGATGTTTTCGCGTGGTCCTACGAAGACATGCCTGGAATCTGATCCTGAGATTGTACAGCACCGGATCCCTCTTGACCCAGAGGCCCGACCTGTCAAGCAGAAGCTCAGAAGGATCCGCCCGGACTGGGCTATCAAGATCAAAGAAGAGGTCACCAAGCAAATTGACGCAAGGTTTCCTGCTGGTATCTGAATACCCAACTTGGTTGGCCAATATAGTTTCCAGTACTGAAGAAGGACGGCAGAATTCGGGTATGTGTGGACTTCAGGGATTTTGAACAAAGCCAGTCCGAAGGACGACTTTCCTCTGCCGCATATCAATGAGTTAGCAACCTTCACTGTTGGGCATGCGTTACTTTTGTTTATGGATGGCTTTTCAGGCTACAATCAAATTGTAATGGTGCCCGAAGATCGGGAGAAGATTGCTTTTACCACCCCGTGGGGGACCTACTATTATAGGGTGGATGCCGTTTGGCTGAAGAATGCTAGAGCTACATATCAACGGGCTGCAACCACGATATTGCATGACATGATCCACAAAGAGGTTGAGGTGTATGTGGACGACACTGATTGTCAAGTCCAAGGAAAACGAGGGCCACTACACCGCCTTGCAAAAGTTCTTCCAAAGGATCAGAGAATTTCGATGCGGCTGAATCCTCAGAAATGTACGTTTGGTGTTACAGCAGGGAAAAATGCTGGGGTTCTTGATGACACAGAGAGGTATTGAAGTCGACCCTTCCAAAATCAAGGCCATCTTAGAAATGCACACCACTGAGGACTGAAAAGGAGGTACGAGGCTTTCTAGGTAAAGTGCAATTCATAAGACGGTTTATTGCTAAATTAACCTTGACTTGTGAACCACTCTTTGGTCTCTTGAAGAAATGGAACGAAGTTCCAATGGGACGGCCGATGCCAAGCTGTCTTTTGAACAGATCAAGCAATACTTACAGAACCCACCGTGTTGTCCACCACCTGAGCCGGGGAAACCGTTGATTTTGTATCTTTTAGTGACTGGAAACTACAATAGGCTGCATGCTTGCACAAGAGTCTGAGGACAAAGTGGAGAGAGCTATCTACTACCAGAGCAAAAAGACGCTGAGTTATGAGACCCGCTACACTCCGCTGGAGAAGGCTTGTTTGCCTTGGTATGGCTACCAGGAAGCTGCGGCACTACCTGTTTAGCTCACTCCGAGTAATACTGGTTTCTGAGATTAGATCCCATCAAATATCTCTTCGAGAAACCGGCACTTACGGGTAGGCTAGCCCATTGGTTGCCTTCTGCTTTCCGAATTCGATCTGAATTATGTGACGCGCAAGTTAGTAAAAGGGAGAGGCGGTAGCAGAATTCCTAGCTGATCACCCAGTGGACGGGGATGAAGCAGTTGAGTACCCTATTCCCGAGACGAGGCTAGTTTTGCATGTCAAAGACGAAACTTGGACGATGTACTTTGACGGAGTGTCAAACCCAATACAGGTATGGGATAGGGGTTGTTACTGATAGCACCCGACAATTCCTGCATACCCCTAGCATTCAAACTCTGTTTCAAAGTCTCGAACAATGAGGCAGAGTATGAGGCATGCATTGCCGGTTTAGAAGCCGCCCCTAGAACTAGGGGCAAAACGGCTAGACGTCATCGAGGACTCGAACCTTGTTGTATCTCAAGCTAAAGGAGATTGGAAAGTCAAAGAAGAAAAGATGAGAATTTACCACCAGACCTTGGACATGTTGATTCCTCGGTTTGAGAAGCTGAATTTCGCTCACCTATTAAGAGAGAACAACAGGTTCACAGATTCACTAGCATCTTCTATGATAGACATCCCTTTTGGAGTCCGGATGCGTCCGATCATCATTGACCAGAAATTTGTGCCGGCCTACGAGTTGATTGCTGCCATGGATGAAGTTTAAGATGAGAACCCACTGGTATTATGATGTTTGGAACTTCTTGGAAAAAGAGGCGTATCCACTAGGGGTAAATGCCAAAGAATAGAGGACAATTCGAAGAATGGTTGCACAGTTTCATCGTCTACGGGGGAAAACTGTATAAGAGAGGTCATCTCGGGATGCATAAGCTGTGTGTTGATGCTGAAGAATCAAAGCACCTAATGGAGGCCATCCATGAGGAGAGTGGCGGAGCGCACATGAACGGGGTGATGCTAGCCCGGAAGATCCTTAGACAGGGTTACTACTGGTCCACCATGGAGGAGGTTGTATTGGTTTTGTCCGGCGATGCCACAAATGCCAGATCCATGCAAACCGCATGAACATTCCGCTGTCAAAGCAACATGTCTTCGCCATGGCCATTTTAGTCTGGGGGATTGATGTGATTGGAGCTGCCACTCCGAAGGGGTCCAATGGGCATGAGTTCATTCTGGTCGCGATAGAACTATTTCACAAAGTGGGTTGAGGCCCAGTTTTATGCGGTGTTGAAGGCTTCTCATGTTGGTAAGTTCATCAGGGAACAACATCATCTGTCGCTATGGGGTCCCGAATGAGATCATTTATGATAATGGCTCTCACTTCAAGAAGGAAGTGATCGACTTGCTGGAGAGGTATAATGTGGCTTTTCATAAGTCGTCTACATATCGGCCGCAAACCAACGGAGCAATTGAGGCCGCCAACAAGAACATCAAGCACATATTGCAGAAAATGGGGGAAACTTACTGGGACTGGCCAGATAAGTTGCCATTTGCTCAGTGGGGCTACCGGACTTCAATTAGATCTTCTACTGGGGCGACTCCCGTATTCATTAGTCTATGGGATGGAGCCGTTCTGCCTATCAAAATTGAGGTTCCGTCATTGCGAGTCCTGGCTAAGTGTCAGATAGCTGAGGCAGATTGGCAGCAGAGCAGGTTCGAAGAACTCATGCTGTTTGATGAGAGAAGGCTGAAAGCACTGTACCATGTTTAGGGTTATCAGCGCAAAATTGCCAGGGCTTTCAACAAGAAGGTTAAGTCCAGGAATTTGAAAGAGGGGGATCTTGTGCTCAAAGATAACCGAGCTCCCATTCAACGACCTAGGGGCAAGTTCAGACCCAATTAGACTGGCCCTTACATCATCAAGTCTATCTGGTCGGGCGAAGCTGTCGTTCTGATGGACCTAGATGGCCTAGAGTTCTCCCAACCAATCAATTATGGACCAAGTTGAAGAAATATTTTCCCTGAGTCTCAAAAACCTGAAAGGGTGACCTAGGCAAAAATTAGAGCGTGAAAAAATTTGAAATTATAAAAAACTGAGCTCGCAAGGTTGAAAACCCGCAAAGGGCGGCCTTGGCAAGAGTTAGAGCATAAAAGGTGAGGGTTAATACACGAGTGAACCTGAGCCGAACTACGTAAGGCTTGATTCCCATCTTCGGGATACGTAGGCAACTTCATCCTGAAGGTCCAGCCATAAACACTTCCTTGATCAACTTTGTCCCATGTGATCATGTTTGGTCATCTTTGTCTATTCTGCATTCAAGAGCTTGGTTTGTCATCTCCAATGCAGTGCTATTCAGACTAGGGGCAACTTTCCAGTTGCTGGGATTCGGGGTTATGCATCTCAGTGACAGGATCTCAGGCGTGTCCAGTTCTGATCCATATCGAAAATGGTTTTGAAAGTTTTAATAAAAGTTGATTTTGTTCAAATTAATCTTTTTACAACTTAGACCATTTTTTGGACCAAATGGGAAATTTTCAGTACCCACAACCTTCAATTTTCCATTGATTTCAATACAAAGTTCTCCTACTCTTGAATACAAAATTGAAGTTGCTTTTATTACATTCATAAAGAAAACTTGAAAGTTCTGATTAAAGCAAATAAATCCGGGGCATAGTCAGGTGTTCCCGCGTCCCCTCACCAGAGCTGGTCGAAGCCTCTGATGCCAAAGTGGACCCTGCCTGTGCCTCTTCATTGAGCCAATCTATGCACTCATCAGAGAGGGTGCAGCCGAAAGTGGGAGCGGGGGCCAGAAGCTCTCTCGTCCTTCATGCTGTGGCATACAGAGCTAGTTGTGCGCCTCGGACCGAAAATGTAGTAGAGTACTCTATCCCCTCCTCCGGACAAGTCTGATCATGTCCAAACTGGCGCTGGAACCGGAATGGGAAATAGAAGACACAGTGCGTCAAGCCGATCAACTAGATCCCGGGTTGGCGGGTCATGCTGTAACTCATCGCCGGCAGATTGAGCTAGGGGTAGCACCAAGCAATGTGGTCCGCGGACAAACTGCACATCCAGTTGTACCACCATCCTTCGTCCGGAGCATCGACTAGACGTCGCCGGAAGAAATAGCTGCGAGCTAAATAGGCTGAGACATGAGTCCACCACTCTCAACTTGTCCATCAACCATACCTGGGGAGGGATGAAAAATGAGGAGATTAAAGAATAGAGAGGTGTACGTTGAGAGAAAAAGTGAGCAAAGGGTTTTGAGAAAAAAAATGAGCCTGAGGGCCGAGTGATGTGAGCAGTATAAGTGAGATAGGGTGGGAAACATTACCTACAATAGTAGTGGACTCCCCGCAAATCTAGCCGTCTCCCAACGATGAAAAGCGTCTAAACCTATCAATGTCTCAGCCAATGTCATGGCATGCAGCTCTTGCCCTCTCTTAAGCCCTCGGCAACCTCGATCAAAAGGAGTGCTAAACCCCCTCCCGAGCCCGGGGCAAGTAAGAGTGAGATAGCATGCATAAGCAAAGCGCGTGTCGTCGATAACCCTGCCAAATGATGGTCCACTACGATCATCGGCATCAGAAAACCGACAAACCAAGCTCGGAATGTCCCAGCTCTCCGTCATGAATCAATAACCGAGCGTCGTGCAAAGTAAGGCCGCACATCCGTCCTAGGGCTTGGGCATGGCCGAACCGGAGTTGAGGCAAGATTTCTTCGTCACGCTCGGATTCCATTAAAGCTTGGGAAATCCTCAAAAGTGGGACACATCTCTTGCCCGCCAAAAGCTAAAGACGTGTGTCACTGGATTCCAAAACCTTGCCGCGGCATAGAGGAACGGGAAAATGCAGCGGGGTGCGACTCAAAGTAAATAGTGCATTTATGCTAGAACCCCGGAAATTTAGCCTTTTCGAGCCATCCAAGTTGGCCAGTCCAAGTTGTGAGATTTTGGACAAGAAAACTCTTACATTTGTGCAAATCAAAGTTGAAATGAGGAAAACTACGAAGCTGAGGCTTTTGTAGAAGATAAGGTATTGAGTGGAAGACAGGTGTTAACATTCTGGAGGTTCTTGCCATTTTTGGTTTGATCTGCCAAAAATAGTGCCGACCGACCATCCTTTTTGGCCGATCGGACTAGAAATGTTGGCCGATGGCCATTTCTTGTGGCCGAGTTGCCTTTCCCTTTGGCCGATGGCCACTTCCCCTTGTTATACAAGCTGTGTACCTGTTAGAGATGCTAAGAACTTGTGTTTTGGTTCCACTTCCAATGCTTTCCGGTGATGATTTTGCGAAGTCGCGCCTGTGTTAACTTCAATTTGTTTATCGAGTTGTTGTACGTTTGCTTATCAAGTTGTATTTCATATTCTTCAAGTCTTTGTTTTGCTTATCGAGTTGTAATTACACTCGGTTAGCTTGTCGAAGTTCTTTGTTTTGCTTATCGAGTTGTTTTGTTGTTAGTTGGTTCACTACCTGATTTGATTCAATTCGAGCGTTTGGTTTTCAGAACAAAGTTCAATCTCATTTACATTGTTATGTAATGCGATGCGATGCATAGAATGTACAAATGTAACACTTTTTTGAACAAAATAGTTGTTTCAATTTCATCCATATGTCTTTCGCAAAAGTACATAGTTTTGAGGAAAGTAAAACCTACCGAGGTAGTATAATGTGCTTAAACTACTAGCAAAAAGAAAAAGTAAAGCAAAAAAGGAGAAAAGCAACACAATGTTTCAACAAAGCAGAAAAGAAAAGTAGCAAATGTCTGGGTCAACATCAATGGTCTCAATGTGTGGGAGTCGGTCTTGGTCCTCTTCTTGGACGAAGGTCCAAGATCACCGCTGCCAGCTCCGTAGTCCGAATCTGAGCCATCCCCCAGCCTCGCCCTCAGACGACGTGCTGTCTCCTTGTCAGAATCATCGGGGGAGGGCTCTCGTGAACTGCTCTCCAGCATGGGTGCGCCTATGCCTGCCTCAGCTGTGGATCATCATCCCCCGCCTGACTCCCCCTCCTCCTCGGACAGGTACAGAAGGCCCTGTTGGAGCACCTCCCGCGGTTGGAATCTGGAATGGGGCCTAGAAAGAACATTGAGCAAATGCATCAGTTATCCTATGCAAAGCGGAGTATGAATACCGAATGCAGTGTATGTGTACAGTATGCGAATGCCGTGAGCAATGTTGTGAGCAGTGTGTAAGTTATAGTGTATCAGTGCCGTGAGTGGTATGTCAATACAGTGTATCCGGTGCCGTGTTGGTAATGCGATGTGTTAGATCATGCATGGAACAGAATATGCAAAGTTTCGGGACTAAGTTTGAAAGAACTTACCGGGATCCCGTAGATGGTGAGTAGGTCAATGCTCCGCTGCAACATCCTCATCACAGAAGCCGTCAGCTCCAGAGACTGTCTAGTATACTCGATGGAAGCCTGCAAAAGTGTTGAAATCATTAGTATTCTGCGGGATATCAAATCAAATGAAATGACTATATAGAATGAAAGTATGGTACATACCGGGATCGAGCCGTGAACTCCAACGAGCTCATGATTAGCTGGAGGAGGAGTGATGGGTATCTGATACATGTCCCCCACCCTGCCCTCGGCATTGTCATGGTGGTGGACAGCTCTGGCCACCCGACTCCCTGTCCTCTCCGGGGACCTACTCCTGCTATGGGTCTGAGGTGCCCTCGGTGCTCCTGCTCCGGTCGCTGGCGCTGCAGGCCTCTCTCCCCTCAGCTCGGCGAGCACCGGTCAGAGGCCGCATCAGATAGGCCTGGATAAACTAGTGTAGTCGCCCCTCATCTCTAAAAGGCTCCAAGTCCCAGCCGATCGTGTAGTCCATCATCTCCTCCAGGGTATATCTCTCAGTGTGCCTCATGTGGGAATGAGGTGGACTCGGAACTATCTGCTCCGGCATGCCAAGGGTCTGGCGCAGGAAGCGCTCGCCCAAGTACCAAGCCCGACAGACCGGGCCCTCCAGCAGAATCCTAAATTGGGCAGTCTCCTGAGCGCCTGCATACTGATCCCGCACTTCCTCTGCCAACGGAGCCCAGGGCTGCCAGGTGATCTACAAATGATATACAGTTTGTTACCTACTGTTGAATGTACAATGTAAAGCGAAACTTAAATAAAATGAAAAGTTTGAAATACCTCTACGGCAGTGATGGTGTCGAAATATCGGCGGAAGAACATGAAGAACTCCCGTGGCCTCCACTCACATCTCACATCGAAGCGGTGAGAGAACGGAATGCCGATGGGGATCTCTACATCTGGCACTGGGGCAAGCCTAGGAAAGTAGGCATACACCCACAACTGTAGAGTGTAACAGGGCAAATATCAGTATGCTTATCAGATAAAGCAGAATGCAGAATAAAGTAGAAATCAGAGAGCAGAATGCAGAATAAAGCAGAAATCAAAGAACAGTGTGTAGTGTAAAACAGATTGCATGTGTGCAGTGTGTGCAGTGTACAGCCAGTGTAAAGCAGATTGCGTGTGTGCAGTGTACAGATAGTATAAAGCAGAACTATAAAACAGAAAGGGAAGGTGTACCTCCCAGGCTTGCCTGTAGCCTCCAAGCAAGTGTCCGCTGTGGCAAGAAGATGAACTCATATATCCATAAAGCGTGGCCAGGCCTGCGCCACCCCAGTCATAGCGGCGGATCCTGGTCACGTCCACCAGTGCGCTCAACAAGTAAAGGGCGACAGTGTTCGCCCGGTCGGCGAAGAGTGTGGTCCCCAGCAGGAACATGATGAAGCCGCGGGCGTACTGCTCCTCCTCCTCGCGAGTTGTGGGCGCCTGAATCCTGAAGTGATCCTCAAACCAAGAGTACCTCACAAATCCGGGACGGAAGAGAGGAGGTCGATCGCCGAGCAGGTACATTTGGGTGGCGTCCCACTCATCTATGTCAGTATCGAAGGGGATCGGATCACCCCCTACCCCGATGCCGGTGAGCATTGAGAAGTCGAAAGAAGTCATCGTCATCTCCCCCACGGTAGAAAGGTGGAAAGAGTCGGTGGTATCCCACCACCTCTCCACCAAAGCGGCAAGAAGGGGCGGCGCGAGAGTCCCATGCAGAAAGTGCCAAAGTCGGCCTGGTCGACAATGTGGCAAACCGCATCGGGCAGCTCCATGTACCAACCACGGGCAACGATGTTCCCATACCCCCGGAAGGCATGGGAATCTCCCTGTGTTCAAAATAAGCAGTTGCGAAGCAATGTTAAAAATACAGTTTTTGAATGTATTCAGCTGAAAATGCAGTGTGTGTGCATATGTTCGAGTCTACACAAATATTGGGTGCGGGTGTGCTCACGATGAACTACAGCATATGATGTATCAGTGTATTTGGGTTATTCAGCTGTATATGCAGTGTGTGTGCATGTGTTCAAGATTACACAAATATTTGGTGCGGGTGTGCTCATGATGAACTACAGCATATGACAGATGTGACTCTAGCTCGCACAACAAGAGCTCCAGTGGCGCGCCCCGCACATAACTCCTAAAATGGCGGATGCCATCGGGAGGCAACACGTGTATCGCCGGCCTGTAGGTCGCCGGATCGAATGGTCGGACGCGAAGAGGCAAGAGCTCAACCTCAGGATCCACGTCCATCTCTGGGGGAGTCCCACCTTGTGGAATGTCGTCTGCCATCTCAAAAAGAGTGCAAAAATGGCCGAGGATGCGAAAAATGGGCAAGAAGGCCAAAAGTCAACCCCGAAGGGTGAAAAATGGGAAAAAAGGTCGGAGTGTGGGAAAGGCACAAAGATCAAGGTAAACTCGGGGGAAACAAACCCCGAGTGGTGGAAACCAAGAAAGGGACACCGAAATCGAGTTTTGTTCGGTTCAAAGTGTGTGAAATGGGAAGGGTTTCGCGAATTGAACGATGAAAAAGGCTCTAGAACGGGAGAAAAACACGGATCGAAGCGAAGAAAATCACCTAGAGAGAGGGAGAAATGTTTTTAGAGCTTGGAGAAGTGAGAATATAGGGTTTGGAACCCTATACTTAAAAGACCCGAAGCAAAATGACAAAACTGCCCCGAAATTGCTAATTTTGGCCGATCGGCCAAATTGTTAGCTGATCGGCTAAATATTTGGCCGATGAGCTCCTTTTGTGGCCGATGGATGGCCGATGGACTCCCCTTGTGGTCGATGCACTTCCCACACCCTT
Source organism: Camellia granthamiana (assembly GCA_036172215.1). Classification (NCBI taxonomy): domain Eukaryota; kingdom Viridiplantae; phylum Streptophyta; class Magnoliopsida; order Ericales; family Theaceae; genus Camellia; species Camellia granthamiana. Next base: position 4,258,575 of record CM069907.1, read on the forward strand.
GTTTGGGTCATTTTTGTTGATTGGCACCTTCATCTCTCAAGACAGTGCAAAAAAGTACACTCTTGAAGCATAACGGGCCTTTGTGTTGACCTCGAACCACATCTTCCATGTGTGTTGCTTGATACGCACAAGACGTATCCTTTTTCATATCCTTTTATGCATTGCAATATTCGAGAATTGCTTTTGAATGTCATTACATGCGTCGTCTCGCATGCTTCATTTGCATTTTCATGCATTTTCCTTACCTTGCATTGTCATGCATTTCATTATCTTGCGTCGTCTCGCATGCTTCATTTGCATTTTCATGCATTTTCCTTACCTTGCATTGTCATGCATTTCATTACCTTGCATCGTCTTCCATGCTTCATTTGCATTTTCATGCATTTTCCTTACCTTGCATTGTCATGCATTTCATTACCTTGCGTCGTCTCGCATGCTCCATTCGCATTATCATGCATTTTCCTTACCTTGCATTGTCATGCATTTCATTACCTTGCGTCGGTTCGCATGCTTCATTTGCATTGTCATGCATTTTCCTTACCTTGCATTGTCATGCATTTCATTACCTTGCGTCGTCTCGCATGCTCCATTCGCATTGTCATCCATTTTCCTTACCTTGCATTGTCATGCATTTCATTACCTTGCGTCGGCTCGCATGCTTCATTTGCATTGTCATGCATTTTCCTTACCTTGCGTCGTCTCGCATGCTTCATTTGCATTTTCATGCATTTTCCTTACCTTGCATTGTCATGCATTTTATTACACGCATTGTCTTGCTAGTTATTTGCATTGTTTTGCATCCTATAACTTGCATTGTCTTGCTCATTATTTTCATTGTTTTGCATCCCCTATAACTTGCATTGCATTGCTCGTCATTTGCATTGTTTTGCACCCCCTATAACTTGCATTGTCTTACTCGTTATTTGCATTGTTTTGCATCCCTTATAACTTGCATTGTCTTGCTCGTTATTTGCATTGTTTTGCATCCCCTATAACTTGCATTGTCTTGCTCGTTATTTGCATTGTTTTGCATCCCCTACAACTTGCATTGTTTTGCTCGTTATGTGCATTGTCTTGCACCCCCTACTAACTTGTGCATTGTCTTGCACCCCCACTAACTTGTGCATTGTCTTGCACCCCCACTAACTTGTGCATTATTTTGTACCCCCCCTTCTAACTTGCATTGTCTTGCACCCACTAACTTCCGTTGTTTCGCACCCCATCTAACCTGCGTTGTTTTGCACTTACCTAACTTACGTTTTTTCATGCTTCTGTTACTTACATTGTTATGTACATCTTCAACTTGCGTTGTCTCGCACGTTACTTGCATTGTTATGCACACTTCACTCGCGTTGTCACGCACTTCTCACTTGCATTGCTATGCATGTTTCTAGCGATATTGTACCTGTTAAGTTTCTTTCTTTTACACGCACGATATTGTATGTACGGTTCATTTGAAGCTGGCGCGACCAGACGAACCGGACGGTATTGTATATTCTCCGCGTGAGACGTAACGAGAATTGCATAATTCTCTTACATCCTTTCTGCATGTAATGTAGTTTGATTTTTATTTGCTTGCTTAAACTATTGCATGTTATGCTTCGTTACAGCTCCCTTTGCATGATCATCAGTTATGTTCGGCACTGTGCATGTCCTTTGCATTTTGCCCCTGCCTTCAGGCACATATCTTGCTATCTTGTATGCTTGTCTAAGTCTTCGGCCTTGTCAAAAATTTGTCGTCTCTGGGCTTTGACATTCACTCCCGTCATTTTTATGACTTTCGAGTTCTGTCAAAGAGGGGCAACTGTAGACACCCCATTTTTGACCGTCCTCAAGACTTGGACGTCATCGTTTGAACACTCGATGATCATCCATGTTTGTGTTCGTTTTGAGTTCCCAGAGGTCTCGGCCGCGTGCCTTGCCTCAAGATCTCTCAACTTGTTTGTTTTGTGCTTGGTTGTGGACCAAACACTTGTGTTTTTGCTTCTGAGGGAAGAGGGTGGCTTGTTGGCCATCCCCTCAACCCATCGGCCAAGGCATGAAGCCATCGGCCTTGTTTTCTTGCCATCGGCCAAAAGTGTTGGCCGATCGGCCCTTGTGTTGGTCGATCGGCCTTGTTTTCTGGCCGAGCCCTGTTCATCTACTTTATGCAGATATTTTATGCCAGTTGTCACAGCTGGCCTGCACAATTCACATCCTCTATACACGTGTATAGAGGAAATTGAACCTTGTTTTAGCTTGCTTAGGAAGCTTTGGAATTAAAATTCTATAAGAAGGGAGCTCCTCCTCCCTTCTTAGAGGTTCTGGAATTTTGATATAGAAGTTCTATATCTATCTCTCTCTACATTTCCTCTCTCTCTATATTTGTGTGTGTGTTTGTGCTCTAAAGTGTCTTTTGTTCACACTTTTGCACTAGAGCACCTAGTAGAACACCATCCTTGGTGGCTGAGGTGCTAGGGAGTTGGTGTTAGAGTTCTTGAGGTGGTTTAAGCCTGGGAAACTTGCTAGGTCTTTGTTCTTGAAGGTGTTCTTCAAGGCAAAAGGAGCATTTTACAGGAAGAGATGGCCAGTCGGCTATCTTCAGTGCCGGTCGGCTACAAATGTCTGGCCGAGAGGTTTATTTTTGGTCAATGACCAATTTCCCTTGGCCGATGGCCTCTCAGAGTGTCCTTGAGGTGATTCAGAATCATCACAGAGAATTGTACAGTTTTCAGAGGTGAAAAAACAGTGCAAACAGAGGCAGCATGAGGCATGGCAACGGATTTTCGAGCGAAGCCGACCGAGCATGCATTTGTCCCTCTTCTCGAGGCCTCTTTACTGTTTTTCGTAACTTAATTAATTTATTAATTATTTAAATGCTGTAATAATTAGTCGTAGCTAGTTATTCATTTGATTGTGTAATAATTAATTAGCTTGTTAGTTAGTTAATCAGATGGCTTGTATTATTCTTTTGGTCTCTCCCTCGAGAGAGCCAATTGGTGTAATAAGCGTGCGTGTGTGTGATGCATGTTTTCCAACCCCCACTTATTTCTCCCTTTTACTTAACCGCTTACGATGGTTAGTTCTAGGGCATGTTTCAATTAGCATACTTATGCTCACATGTTTGTATTCATTCATCAGTATTACATGCACCAGGCTCGGCACATCATACTAACAACATCGTATTTCAATTCCAAGTTGAATACATGTATCAAGTATTGCATCTCACATGCCATTTTAGAATAGCCGAGCCTATTTCTAGTTACATTTTGCATGTGTTGCATTAGCCATCTTAACATGAGTTAGGATCATATATTGATTACTAACTAGTTCTTTGTTTTGGCTCAAAGTACACTGTAAGTGTTTATGCTTTAGCATCTTGCATGTGTGTGAGTGTAAACATGACAGCATGCTTGCCATGAGGCTAATTGCTTATGTGATATAACTGCCTGAATGCCTGTGGGTGAAGGCTAGATTACTTGAATTGGAACGATTCATTGAAATCCGTATTTTAGCCTACTTGCGAGTAGCAAACTTCAAATCATTTCCAAACAAACGGATATGCGATGCTTTGTTCCAAATTAGGCAATCTAGTCTACACTTGTGTGTTGTGCGCATCACATAGTAATTCTGGCTAATTAATCGGAATAAGAACGCATGTGTTTTCAAAAACAAGATATCATGTTTAGTACAGGCCGATCTTTGATCGGGCGAGCGGGGGTGCTCATAGATGACCTTCCCCAATCGTACCTAAGTTCCCGAGCCAAGGCAACTTTGGTGATGACGGACACGTGGCCTTAGGCACGAGTCAGGGTTTCCTAAATTCCCCCAAAATAAAATATTTAGGTGGCGACTCTGTATCTAGCAAAGCAGTCCATGTTTGGCACTTCTTTACAAAAATCAGTTTTCCAAAACGATTTGCCGGATTTGGACTCTTTGGTGATTTATCGGTCTTGCATTGCACTTTGCAAGACTAGATTCAGAACCTTGACATTTGAATCCGAACTGTAGTATGCTAGAGAACAAAACGAGATCTTCTCGGGAGTCCTCGGGGCACGTCTACAATACCGCCAGCATATGAGTGTAGTAGGCAGCCCTGGCCAACCGGTCCCCTGCCTCGCCTGGGAAGCCCCTTTGCCACTAGCTTTGCTCGCCCGGGTCGCTCTGCGTCTCGCTCTCGTGGCAGGAGCTCTCAGTCCCTCACCCCGGCGAACACCAGTCAGAGGCGGCATCAAGTGTGTCTACATAAAGGCCACGTAATCGCCCTCTACACGGAAATACTCTACCTCTAAGCCTACCATGAACTGGATCACCTCTTCGGCAGATAACTTATCTATCACTCTCATGGACACTGGCGGTGCCATCGATATAAGCGAGCAGGCAGGTCCATGGTCTGGCGCACGAAGCGTTTTCCTAGGAACTAGGCTCGGCAAATCGGGCCCTCAAGTAGAATATATAGCAGGAAATGCCCCAAGCCATATGGTACTGGGCTCGAAGCTCTGTCGGTATCGTGGCCCAAGGCTGCCATGTGATCTGAAATGGAAAGTGAACAGGTTATTAGTCGCTGTCAGTTGCTAATGTATGAATCAAAATAGCTATAAAGCAAAAATGACTATGTTTCGAGTCACCTTGTGTACCGCTACCATGTCGAAGTACTGACGGAAAAATATGAAGGGCTCATGAGTCCTACGGCGAATCTGGTTGTCGTATACTCGAGAAAAGCAGATTGTCAATGGAATCTCATCTACAGGCTCTAAGGCAAGATTAGGAAGTATGCGTACACCCATAGCTGCATAGAGAATGCAGGGGTATGTAATCAACACAGTATAAACAGATGCAGAAAGTGTAAAGCAGAAAGCACACAGTATAAACAGATACAGAAAGTGCAAAGCTAAAAGCTTATAGTATGAACAGATGCAGAAAGTGCAAAGCAAAAAGCACATGTGTTGAGTGGATGTAAAGCAAGAAATGTTGAGCAGAAAATGTAAAGTGTAAAGAGAGAATTGAGAAATGTGCCTCCCAGGCTCGCTAGTAGCCTCTAACCAAGTTCCCTCACAGACAGGAGGAAGAACTCATATATCCATATAATGTGGTGAGGCCGGCTCCACCCCAATCGTAAAACTGAACTCGAGGAAGAGTCACCAAGGCACTTAGCAAATACAGGCCCACGGTGTTCCACCTGTTTGAAAACAAGGGGGTACCGAAGAGGAACATTAGAAAGCCCCTGGCAGACTGCTCTATCTCCTCCATTGTCTTGGGCTCGGCCCCCCTGAACTGCTCCTCAAACCAGGTGTATCGCACCATGCCCGTTCGGTATATCGGTGGATGTGCCCCAAGTAGCTCGAGCCAAGCTGCCTTCCATTCCTCCAAATCTGGGTCAAGAAGGATCGGATCACCCCCTACGCCTAAGCCGGTGATCATGGCAAAGTCGTAAGGAGTCATCATCGTCCCCCCTGTGGTGAAAAAGTGGAAGGAGTTGTGGTGTCCCACCACCTCTCCACTAGTGCTCCTAAGAGAGGACGACTCGCGGCAACCCAAGTCAAGCTGGAGTAGAAGAGGCCGAAGCCTACCTCGTCAACAATGTCACAAACTCCAATTCGGAGCTCGTTATATCAATCTCGAGCAGTCGTTGCACCATAGCCCCTAAAGGCGCGAGACTCACCCTGTGGTAGTGCATGAGATGTAATTAGATCAAGGCAGTGTATGGGACACGGTCAGATGAAAGCAATGCAAGAAATGCGAACAATTAAAGGCAGAAATGCATAGAAACAGAGTTCGTACCTCAATTGCAATGGCCGATAAATGAGACTCTGGCTCCCTCAACAAGAGGTCGTCTGGCGCATCATCAGTGAAATTAGTAAAACATTTGATGCCTCCGGTAGTAGGCAATATGTGTGTCTGAGGATGATACCTCGCTGGATCAAAAGGCCGTACACTTAACGGTAACGGCTCTAGCTCGGCCTCTGGCTCGACCTCGATGTCTGCCTCGAAGTCTACTGGAGGAAGCTCGTAAGGGGCCCTATCCTGAGGAAAATCATCCACTGTTTGAAAATAGGTGTGAGATGGGTGAAAAGTGAAGAAAAGGGGGTAAACTTGGAAAAAGTCAACCCTAAGAGAGAGAAAATGAAGGAAAAAGTCAAAGCCAGGAAAAGTGCACAGAACTCGAGAGAAACTCGAGGGGAATGAGCCCAGAATGGTGGAAATGAGGAAAGAAGCGTCGAAATCAAATTCTAATCAGTTCAAAGCGAAAAGAACTAGGAGGATTTAGCGAATAAAGTTTGTGTGGGGCGTTGGAAAACGCATAAAAGGCTCAGATCTAGAGAGGGAAAGCACCTAGAGAGAGAGAGAGAGAGTATTTTCAGTCAAGAAGGTGTGGAAATGAGCCCTAGTGGCTTTTATTTAAAGGCCCGTGCATGAAAAGACAGCTTTGCCCCGAATCGCCATCGATGGCCAGCAAGGCACACTGGTGGCCGGTAAGGCACACCAGTGGCCGACAAGTGGCCGGTCAGTTTCCAGGGGTCTCCTTCATGTCCTTGGTTTTGTTTTGTGTCCTTGGATTTCAAACTTGAAGGGATTGTTCATTATTGAGTTCAAAATGCCTTTATGGAAGCTCAGAACTGCATTTCCAGTACACAATGTTCGTCACTCATTAATATAAGCAAGGTGTATCCTTTTTAACATATTGTAACTTTTTCGAGAGGTAAATCGGAAGTTGTTCTTGAATTGGTTTTGACGAATACGCTTTTGTTCTTGCATAGAATATGCGTTTCCTATTCGTTACACATGCATAGAATATGCTCTCAAATTGTTTGGTTCACATAGAACATGCCATTATATCTCAGTTGTTGTCTTGCATAGAATATGCATTTCCTATTCATTACACGTGCATAGAATATGTGCTTTTCCATTATTGCATAGAATATGCACTTTTCTATTGTTGCATAGAATATGCTTTCATTCCTGTTTAATGCATAGAAAATGCATTGTCGTTACATAGCACACTTTTGTACACAGGCACGATATTCTATGTACGGTTCATTTAGCGGAGTCAGCACAAATAAACAATATTGTATGTACAGTCCATTCAGAGAAGTTCCAGGTAAAATCATTCGTGCCCTTCGAGTTACATCCTTTTACTCCCACTCCTTGAGTGTGAGATGCGTTAGGATTACTCCATTCGGTTAAAACATTCGGGTGCGTCCTGGTGTTTACACTCCCTTTGGTTAAAAACATCCGGGTGCATCCCGGTGTTTACACCAGTCCTTTTGGTTAAAAACATTCGGGTGCGTCCCGGTGTTTACACTCCCTTCATTTAAAAACATTCGGGTGCGTCCTGGTGTTTACATTACTCTTTTTGGTTAAACACATTCGGGTACGTCCTGGTGTTCACACCAACCTTTTCCTTCTGTGTGTAACACATTAGGACCTCGGTTGAGATCTTGGGTACGCCCGATGATTTTGTTGCTCTTCGTCTTAGCTGCGTGTCGCGTAGTTAAGCTTGCATAATTTTCTTATATCCTTTTTGCATGAAATGTGGTTTAGCTCGTAATTCCTACGCGTGGCGTGTTTGCTTACTCCTTCTTATGATTGAGATTGATGTGCCCTATTTCGGTCTGTTTAATTGTGGCATTTTCATTGCATTGCGTTTGCATTTAAATGTTTCATTGCACAGTGTCATTACATGATCATAAGTTATGTTCTTGCATCATGCATATCATTTGCATCTTGCCCCAGGACTACGTTGGCCTGATTCCTTGCAAAGGGATACGTAGGCAGCCTGTGGGCACAGCCATTTGTTTTCTGTCTTGATTGTTTATCCAAGTCTTACGGCCTTGTCAAAATGGGTCGTCTCTGGGCTTTGACATTCACTCACGTCATTTCATGACTCCGAGCTCTTTCAAAGAGGGGCAACTGTAGACACCCCATTTTTGACGGCCCTTCAAGACTTGGATGGTCTTACAGGTACATCTGATGACGAGTCTGATTGCTTGTCGAGCACTCAAAGTCCTCAGCGGAATGCCACAGCTTTGAGCATTTCAAACCTTGTATCCATTTTGTCTTATCTTTGGACCATGCCTGGGTCTTTTCAGCCTGAAGTTTCTGATGGCCTACCAGCCATCCTTGGAGGCTGCCGGCCACCACTTCTTCTTTTTCGGCCATTGATGTGCATTACCTACCATCAATGAAGCCTTGCCGGCCACCATTGATGGTCGATCAGCCACCATTGTATGCTGCAGATATTTTGTAATATTTTGTGCCAACTGTTTGCACAGATTCATGCATCTTCCTACACTTGTGTAGCTGGATGTTTGTGAGGGAAATTTGTGTTCTCTATATATAGGACCCCTCTCTCTCATATGTAGGGGTTAGAAAAATTTGAGACATAAAAATTTTCTCTCCCTAGATTTCTCTCTCTCTCTCTCTCTCTCTCTCTCTCTCTCTCTCGCGCGCAAAATTGTGTGTGTTTGTCTAGTTTCTCTACACTTTTGCCTACTTATCCTAAACCAAATCCTCTCACCTTTGAGCTGAGGTTCCTTGGGGCCTTAGCTCTTGAAGGTGGTTTTGACTTGAACTTGGGCCTAAAGTGTTCTTTGCTTCAAGAGGTAAAATACTAGTCTTGTTATCTTGTTTTCAATACTTGTTTTTCTATCTTTTTCAATTGTTTTTGGGGTTGGTTTTGAACTTTAAAAAGCTTTGTTTTGTGGTTTAAAAATGGTGGTTTGAGCCCTTTTTTAGTTAGGGGGTGGTTCACCCTTCTTGTTTCTTAGTTTGTAAAGCTTTTGTGCCTTTATCCATCACTTTCAAACCAACTTTTTTGGGCATTTTAACCACTGAATTTCAGAGGTTTTTCAGTGGCAGAAATCTCATTTTGAAGTCCAAAATTAGAGGAGTTAGCCTCCCCTCCTCGTGTCTTGTTTGCATGCTTAGTTAGCCTTACATGACAGCATGTTCTTTTTGGCTTAACTTAGCTTAAGTGCAACATATTTTAGCCTCTGAAATAGCCTGCTTTAGCTCTGTTTTGGGCTGTTTGGTTTAGTTGAACTTTGTTTTGTGTAGTTGTCGTGTAAATCCTTGCACTAGCTTGTTGGTTTAAGGCTTTAAACATCATTGGTGTGACTTGGCTGCATGTTTTTAGTGCTTTTATCATTCAATTTCAGCACCTAAATCTCTGCAACCTCCCTCTTTGCTTCACTCTTTCATTTGCTTTTGAGGGTCGTTTCAAACTTGGGATCCTTTAAGCTTGAGATTGAGGTCATGCTCAATGGTTTAATTTTCTTTGCGGGTTCATTATCAAAGGCATGATCTCTTTCTTGCCTTACACTATCCCTTGGTTGACGTTTCCTTCACCTTAGAGGATACTCAACAATGGACAAATTGATTAAAGAATGATTTGGTAATTAAAGTGTGTAAACCAAAATTGACAAGTAAAAGTGACAAGATAAGCATGCCTTTGTGTTGCATTGCATGTGTTCAAATCGGACGTTACTTTGAACACAAGGAAAATGGGACATTTCATACTCAAAAATGATGAAATGTGCCACTTTCCTAGGTCTCCTTTGCCCTTGATCATGTATGATAGGGTGGTGGTCTTGTTGGTCATATTTGTGCATTTATTGAAATTGTACAACTTGGATCTTTGGCCATCATGCAATGAACTTGCTTGATTGGTGGTTTTTGGATCCGAATGTGTCACTCCTTTGAGACTTTGAGATGATAAGGAGGGATACAGTACAAACAAATCCTTGGAAAAACCCCCTTTTTGCTCTCTTTATGCTTTGTTGTAGCATGGTGATCCAATGCATCAGTGGCCGATAGACCACCATCCATGACGGGCAGTGCATCATTTCTGGTCGGCAGGACACCTCACTGGCCGGCAGATGGCTGACAGCATCTCTCCATGGCTAGCAGGCCACTGATGTAAATTTCAGTAATGATTTGGTAAGATTAAGTAGAAAGGTTCTGGAAATGCTCAACCCTGCAAACAGAGGCTTTCAAGAGCAAAACAAAGGTCTTTTCGGGCCAAAACCGAGCATGTGCATCTTCCACTTCCCGAGGCAGAGCAGTGGTAGCATAGTTCAATGTCTTAATTGCTTAGTTCGTGCGCATTTGTGTTGTAATTTAATTACTTAGTTTGCTAGTTAGTTAAAGTGTTGTAATAATTAGTAATTAGCTTAGCTAGTTATTCATTTGGCTTGTAATAATCAATAATTAGTCCAATTAGCTTAATTAGATTAGTTTAATCAGCTAGCTAGTTAGCTTATTCATTCAGACCCTCCTTCATGAGGGCGAAATGTTGTAATAAGTGTGCATGCGTGTGTGTATGTCTTCCAACCCCACGTCTTTCTCCCTTTTATTTAATAGCTTTCGATGGTTAGATTAGGGACATATTTCAATTAGCATACCTTATGCTTTATGCTTGCATACATTCATCTTGTATTGCATGCACCAAGGCTCGACGCACATTCAAACTGCATTGTCATTTCAATATAATTCTTTGAATACGTGTTTAATCGCATGTTGTTCAAATCAATCCATATACCATATTAGTAGCCGAGCCTATTAATTACATTACTGCATGTGCTGCATTAGGCGTCTTGTATAGTTAGGATCATGCATCTTTCTAACTAGTTTCTGTCTTGGCTTAGAGTACGAGTTTTTACGCTTTAGCATACTTGCACAAGTGTGAATGTTGCCATGATTAGCATGCTTGCCATGAGGCTATGTACTTAAATGCTAAACTGCATGAATGCCTTTGGATGAAGGCTTGTTGTTTGAATTGGAACAATTCAACGAATGTGTGTTTTAAGCCCACTTTGTTAAGTGGCAAATTCGCAAACTTTAAGCCCACTTGAGGTGGCAAATTTAAACCATTTTCACAAACAAACATGAGTTGAATTGTTCCAAATTGAGCAAACTAGTCCATGCTTGCTTGTGCGCATCACATAGTAAAGCTAGTTTAATACCTGGAATAAGAATGCGTAATGTTTATAAAAGATCATATCATGATTAGTAGAGACCGATCTTTGATCGGGTGAGTAGGGGTGCTCAATTCATGACCTTCCCCTCTCGTACCCAAGTTCCCGAGCTGAGGCAACTTTGGTGATGACGGACACGTGGCCTTTGACACGAGTCAGGGTTTCCTAAATTTCCCCAAAAATAAAATATTTAGGTGGCGACTCTATATCTGGCAAAGCAGTCCAATTTTGGCACTTTTTGATTCAAAATCAATTTTCCAAAACGATTTGCCAGATTTGGACTCTTTGGTATTTATCCGTTTCATATTGCACTTGTGAGATTAGATTCAGAACCACGGAGTCCGAACTATAGGGCTTTCTTTCAAACCTTCTGAAAGGGGGAGCGAAAAAAGCCAAGCTACAGTCAGCGGGCCATGGGCGCCTTAGCCCGCGAAATGGCCGGAGCATTGTGAGAATCTATAGACATTCTTAGAGCTGAGAAGCTAGTCCAGGCCCAAGTAGCTGAAGCAGGGTCATCTTTCTTGAAGAGAAAGTTTTTCCGATCAAATCCGAACGAGTTTTTGGGCAATCCCATGGAGCCACTGAAGGTAGATGAGTGGCTAGAGTAGATAGTGTAGACGTTCGAGATGCTTGGCATCGAGGATAACCAGTTGAGGGTGACCTTGGCATCTTTCCAGCTGAAGGGGGATGCGGTTTAGTGGTAGAAGTATGCGCGTGGGCGCATTGAGGTGACTTGGGCGGAGAACCGAGCCCGAGAGAACGCCGTAGAGACAAGGGCGAGTTTTCTCACTAGAGAGTTTTTACGGGCCAAACCAGATGAGTTCCATGGTGGCCCCGAGCCCAAGAAAGCGGATGAGTGGCTTAAGCAAACGGTGAAGACATTTGAGATGCTTCACATTGAAGATAGCAAGCTAAGGGTGACTCTAGCGAGTTACTACCTTAATGGGGACGCGGGCCAATGGTGGAAGTACGCCAAGGGTAGAGTGTAGCCGACATGGGAAGCCTTTTTGGTTTTTTTTCCAAGACAAGTATCTACCTCCCATTGCTAGGGAGAGATTGACGCAAGAGTTTCAAGACCTCAAGCAACTTAACCTATCTGTGGCTGAGTTTGATGCGGCCTTCACTAGTTTGTCCCAGTTTATGTCGGAGTTGGTGGCAACGAAAGAGTGCTGTTGTGTCACGCCCCAAACCCGCCCCTAAAAGTTTGGGCATGACCCCTTCGCAAACAGACACAAAACCTGGTATACATATCATATGGGGCCTGAACAGAAGCATTCAATAATATATAATAGCGTAAAATAACATCCATTGAGCTATCACTACTATGCCAGGACCGTAGACAGAACATAATGCAGATAATTATACAGTGATGTGTATCTGGAGATAGTTATGTACATATACATCTTCCTCATAGACATTTGGGTACAGACTACATACAACTAAAACTTAACAAAACTCCAAAACTTGAACGGTTAACACCTAACAGCTTAGACACTCAAGGCTTGGCAACTGGTATCGGAAGCCACAGGTTAAGATTGACCTCCAGGTTGAGTGCCTACAGAAACAGACATAAAATAAAGTGAGTCAAGCTCAGTGAATAATAGTACGTAAATCATGGAATGTTCCACTCAAACAATAAAGTATATAATTGCAGAAATATATGTTTATTTATACTCTGTAATTATCATGAGTCCAGTTTCTTTACCAACGCAGTTTAGTATGTACAGGGGATTCAAAATGTTCATATTTTCAAATAACAGAATAGCCATCAGTCCCAACAGTTACAGAATAGCCTTTCGGCCCAGTCATAACAGAACGGCTTATCAACCCAGAGATAACAGAACGCATAAAGCGTAACAGAACGCATAAAGCGTGACAAAACGCATAAAGCGTGAGGGTACAGGACTAGTAGAAGATAATAAGTTTTGAAACCAACAGACATATCATGCTAAATCGTAAACGGAACAGATCAATAGACAATATGTATAACCAGAATGAATAAACAGAGCAGAACCATCCCAAAGTCATCTGAATATCGCCAGACCATAAACAGAATAATAAACAGAGCAGAACAATCCCAATTGATACATATACCATATAAACATAACAGAATAGTTCCATAAACATACCGTTGTATGTAGCTTCCTCAACATTCATACTGATTTCTGATTAACTTAATGTTAATGAAATCACTTACACAGAACAGAGCGTTAATACCATAATCATTATCAGAAAATAAAATGTACATGTAGCGTACTATTACTCACCGTGATTAGACGCTTGGTCCGCCTCTGTAATTGACCCTCAAGATTGAAAGCAAGGAAGCTAGGTCAAGAGTTTCACTTCGAAATTCCAAAATCAAATCGGTTGGAAATGTTCATCTTCTTGTCTTCTTCACTTCTTGGTGGAAGATCTTGATCAAAACAAAGAGAAATGGTGAGGATTTGGGATCAAAACCCTAGGGTTTTCGGTCCTAGGGGAAAAGGAGAGAAGAGGGGAAAAGAATATGTGAGAAATGATCCAAAAATCTGGTTTAAAAGCTGCTGTCCCGTAATCTCCGCTCGAGCGGAGAAATTCCCGCTCGAGCGGACCTGCTTTCAGGACAGATCCCGAAACTTTGAACAGGTATAACTCTCTCATTCAGACTCCGTTTTAGGTCATTCTTGTGCTCAAATTGAAGCCCCAAAAATAAACTTTCCAATGGTTCTAACCTCACATTCAAATTCAAAGTGTGGAAAAAGAAAAGGGCAAACGAGTGACGGTTGGTCGTAAACGAATTATTCAAACTAAAGGTTTTGGTCCAATCTTACTTTACCATCATCTTATCATCTCAATCAATATCCCAAAATAAGGTAAGAACATTTCAAATATACTAAGAAGAACATCAAAAATAAGTCCACATGCTTCAGAATCAAACTTAACCAGGTGCCCCGCTCGAGCGCCCAACCCTGCGCTCGAGCGCGCAGACCAACAAAGTCGTCCGCTCGAGCGTAAACTCCCCCGCTCGAGCGGAGAACCACAACTCCCAGAATCTCAGGCCATCTGAAAAATTGCTGGAAACCCCAAAAGTCCGCTCGAGCGGCCACTCCTCCGCTCGAGCGGAGGAAAGGATTTCTGGGTCGTTACATGTTGTATAGAATTTGAGAAGAGATTGAGAACTAAAATTCTGTTTAAAGTTGCTAGAAATATGATTCGGAACTATGACCGTCTTGTGGAGGCGGCGACACATGTAAAGATTACTGTGCAAGCTGAGGTGGAGAGACTTTGGGGTTCGAGGTCTAGGGGTCAGGAGTCACAGAGAGATTTTAAACCCAGTAAGAAGAACATGAGCACCTTTTCATCGTAGTCTTAACTACACCAGTCTAGATCTACTTTTCCCTTGCCTAGTGTGGGCTCGGGAAAGAATGCACCGGGTAGTTTCTCATGTTTCAAGTGTGGCCAACTAGGTCACAAGGCTTTTTCATGTCTACAGAAGGGAGGAGGGCAGCAGATGCTACCACCACCACCACCTAATCGATCTCAGAGTTAGTCTCAGAATATAGGACAAGGACTTACTTGTTTTCAGTGTAGTCAGTCGGGGCATATGAAAAGAGCTTGCCTATAGTTGGGAGATGCATCTGGCCCATTAGGGTCGAGGCAGACTCAGAGCCACTAGCAGGCTCATTCAGTTCAGACTTCATGAGCTAATTAGGGAGCCACTTTCATTCATTCAGTGCAGCAGGCCTATGCTCCGAGAGATGAGCAGGTTGATCAGAGGCCATAGGGGTGCGTGTATGTTGTTACCGTGCCAGAGCAGTTACCCCAGATCCTCAGTTGTGAGAGGTATTTTTGTTGTGTGTAATTCTTTGGCTAATGTATTGATAGATACAGGTGCGTCTCGTTCATTTATATCTACTGCATTGGAGTTAGAGGTGGCATGGTTAGCGTCTTTGCTCAGGGTAGAGTCACCAGTTGGAGGTACAGTTGACTTAGACGGAGGATTTCGCGGTTGTGAGATAGAGGTTGTCAGATGCCGACTTCCGTTTGCTTTTGTGTTGCTAGACATGTCAAGTTTTGATGTCATTTTAGGCATGGACTAGTTATCTTCATACGTTGTTGTGATTGTTTGTTATCGTCAGAGAGTCACAGTGTGCATCTCGAGTGGTGATTGTTTTTATTTTCTAGGGAATCGAGTTGATAGGGTCTTGTCACCAATTTTTTACCCTCGTAATAGGAGCAAGCTTAGTGGTCTTCTTGTAACTCTCTTGGGTAGTGAGAGTGGCGGGGCTCATGTTGAATTACCAAGGGTAGTTTGTGAATACCCGGATGTCTTTATCAAGGATCTTAGTCGTTTGCCACCCCATCGGGAGATTGAGTTCTCCATTGACTTGGTGCCTGGCACAACACCAATTTTCATGGCACTATACAGATTTGCATGAGTTACAGATTCAACTCCAAGAACTTTTAGATAAGGGCTTCATTCACCGTATCACATCACCTTGGGGAGCGCCGGCTCTCTTTACGAAGAAGAAGGATGGGTCATTGCAGTTATGTATTGATTACTGCAAGTTGAATCGGGTTACTGTTAAGAACAAGTATCCTCTACCCAAAATAAATGATTTATTTGACCAACTTAGAGGATCTCGCTACTTCTCGAAGATAGATTTGAGGTCGGGATACCATCAGTTGAGGGTCCGGGAGGATGACATCCAGAAAATGGCCTTTTGTACGCGTTATGGCCACTATGAATTCCTTATAATGCCTTTTGGTTTGACCAATGCACCTGCTTCCTTTATGGATTTGATGAACCAAATTTTTTGAGAATTCTTAGACCGCTTTGTGGTCGTCTTTGTGGATGACATCTTGATTTATTCCACCTCCGAGGAGGAACACAAGACTCATTTGCGGTTAGTACTTGATTTGCTTAGGGAGCACCAATTGTATGCTAAATTCGAGAAATGCGAGTTTTGGTTGACTGAAGTGAAGTTTTTGGGTCGTGTGGTGTCAAGAAAAGGAGTCACTGTAGACTCTTCTAAGGTAGATGCCATGCAGGATTGGGAACAACCTAAAAATGTTTTTGAGATTCGGAGTTTCTTCGGATTAGTCGGATATTATCGCCGTTTTGTAAGGGACTTCTCTAGACTAGCCGCACCTTTGACTAGGTTGACAAGGAAGGGTGTCAAATTTGTGTGGAGTGAAGCTTGTGAAAAGTCATTCCAAGAACTTAAGACTAGATTGACCACCGCACCGATCTTGATAATTCTAGAAAGAGGTTTGGGTTACACCGTCAATTGTGACGCGTCCCGGGATGGGTTTGGCTATGTCTCGATGCAAGAGGGAAAGGTTGTGGCCTATGGTTCACGACAATTGAAAACTCATGAGAAAAACTACCCCACGTAGGATTTAGAATTAGTGGCGGTAATTTTTTCATTGAAAATTTGGAGACACTATTTGTATGGTGAGAAGTTTGAGGTTTTCTTCGATCATAAGAGCCTAAAATATTTGTTTTCCCAAAAATACTTGAATTTATGCCAACAGAGTGGATGGAATTTATGGAGGATTATGATTTTGAATTACACTATCATCCGGGAAAGGCCAATGTAGTGGCCGATGCCTTGAATCGAAAATCTATGAGCAGTTTGGCAAGTGTGGCCATTCGGGAATGGGATATGCTAGGCGATATCAGCAAGTTTGATTTGCATTTGGGTGAGTCCAATGAGAGTGCTACCTTGTTTACTTTGAGTGCTCAACCTACTTCGATTAGTAAGGTCATAGAGGCACAACATGAGGATCGGAAGGTGGAGTCAATCCATGATAGAATTTCCAACGGGAAGGAAGAGAAAGATTTGAACATTCACTCGTATTTGAGTGTACATTACCTAGACCGTTTGTTTGTGCCAGAATCTTATAGAGAGGAAGTACTTAGAGAATTCCATCACTCACGCTTTGCGGTACATCCGAGAGGCACCAAAAGGTATCATGATCTTAGTCGCCAGTTTTTGTGGAGGGGTATAAAGCGGGATGTCGCCTAATTTGTATCGAAGTGCCTTACTTGTCAACAAGTGAAGGCCGAGCACCAAAGGCCAATGGGTTTGCTACAACCCTTACTGATAGCCAAGTGGAAATGGGAGCATGTTACCATGGATTTTGTAATTGGGCTTCTTAGAACAGATCGAGGGAATGATGCCGTTTGGGTGATTGTTGATAGGTTGATTAAGTCTACACATTTCATTTCTATGCGCACCGATGACTCAATTGAGCACTTGGCGGAGCTGTACATTAGGGAGATAGTTCGACTTCATGGGGTTCTTGTGACCATTGTATCGGATAGAGATCCTTGTTTTACCGTCTGGTTGTGGCAAAGCCTTCAAGAGGCGTTGGGAACTAAGTTGACCTTTAGCACCGCTTACCACCCTCAAACCGATGGGCAGTCGGAGTGTTCCATTCAGATTTTGGAGGACATGCTTAGAGCTTGCATCCTAGATTTTAAAGGGTCTTGGGAGAGACACTTACCATTAATTGAGTTTGCCTATAACAATAGTTATCAAGCTAACATTGAGATGACACCATTTGAGGCCTTGTATGGCCAACCTTGTAGATCACCGATTTATTGGGCTAAGGTGGGTGATGCACCGTTGTTGAGACCGAAAATTGTTAGAGAGACAACCGAGAAAGTTGCTCTCATTCGGAAGAGGTTAGCTACGACCCAAAGCTGACAGAAGAGTTATGCCGATAAGAGGAGACGACCTTTATCCTTCGAGGTTAGTGACCACATGTTCCTTAAGATCTCACCCAGGCAGGGTTTGATGAGATTTGGCAAGAGTGGTAAATTGTCTCCAGGTTCATTGGGCCTTTCGAGATATTGGAGTGAATTGGGGAAGTGGCATACAGGTTAGCCTTACCGCCACAACTTTTGGGGGTTCACAGCGTGTTTCATGTATCTATGCTTAGGAAGTATGAACCCGACCTCGACCTTTTTTATGTCTTAGATTGGGTTGAATTGGAGGTAGATGAGGATGCCTCTTACGAAGAGCAGCTAGTGCAAATTTTAGACACCCAGGAACAAGTGTTGAGGGGAAAGACTATACCGTTGGTAAAGGTGTTGTGGAGACACCATGGGGTTGAAGAAGTGACTTAGGAACGGGAGGCGGAGGTCCGTTCCAAGTATCTAGATTTGTTTGAAAATGCTTAGTAGTTTTAATTTTTAATATTCCCTAGTGTTTGAGGGAAATGTATTAAAATTGTTAACCACGTGTTGTTATGTGTATTGTGATTTTAATGCATGAGATTGTTATGAATTGCCATTATTGTTGTTGGAAAGTTTCATGCTTATGTGGTATCACGAACCGTTGTTGTTAATAGTGTGACTAAGGCACTTAGAAACCATGATGATAATGGTGAATTTTGGTTGAGAATGGATACTGTGATTTGAAATTATGTTTAGCGTGGTTTGATTGCTAGAAATCCTTGCTTGTTTGAGAAGTTGATTAAATTTTGGGGACAAAATTTCCTATGGTGGGGAGATTGTGATGACTGGGTACGTGAAACTGCTTCATTCCTCTTCGATTTATGTTGGCACTATTTTTGTTAGAGTGTTGGTTTTAACATGAGGCCTTGTCAGCCGTCTGGAATTGTTATTTTTGAAAACTTTCCTCGAAATTCTCATTCGTATCTATTTTGGTGTCAAGTTTCCACTTTTTCGGCTGACATGAGGTTGAATCAGGGAAGTTTTCTATCTAGCTGGTAAGGTTTCTGGCAGGAAGGCTGAGCCGCACATGTGGGGGCTCAGGCTGTACATGCAAAAGAGGGGCCGCATGTGTGGAAAATAGGGGTGGCCTTGGTGCACGCTGCTTTAATTGCACGTGAAGCAGCAGGTGCAGGGAAAGGAGGGCTGCACGTACGGAGATGGAGGCCGTACGTGCAGTGAAGGCGTGCCACATGTGTGGGGAAAAGGGGCGCACGTGCAGAAGACGCTGAGTCTAAAAAATATCTACTTTTCTTCACTTTGGGATGAGTTTGTCTCACTTTTCGTATATCTCTCCCTCTCTAAAAACCCATTTCTCTTCCTTCTCTCTATATTTCCCTACACCAAACTAGATCAAAACTTTGATTTCGTTAAATCAATTAAAGCTTTGCCCATAGTTCCTTGATCAAAGTTGGAAAACTTTTCAAGGGCCACATATTGTGCGGTGGAGATCAAGTTTCAACACCGTTGATTTTGAGAGCGTTCGTCTCATTCCTTCTTCAAATTTGAGGTAGGGATTTTCTTAGAGTTATATATATATTTACAAGACTTTGTTGATTTCATGGAACCCTCTCTTGTGGTATTGAAATTTGATTTTGATTCAAGAGTATTGATGAGTTTAAAAATGGGTTCACACTTTGTTTTCAAAAAGTTCTTGAGAGTTGAACTACTTTATTAATGAAGAGCGTGTAGACACTCCATTTTTGACCGCCCTTAAGACTTGGGCGCTACTAATGGCTTACTTAGTGGTACAAGCAACGCTATGCAAGAGTTCGATATCTCTTTGGCAAGGAGAGCATCAAATCCAAACCTCACACCCCTTTTTTGGACCAAAACTATTTTCAATGGTTTTTAGACCTTAAGGCCCTCTCTTTCAAAATGTTTTTAAAATAAAGTTCCTACGATGTTCCGACGCTCCCATTTCGTTAAATGTTGTATTTTTCGGTAAACCGAGCAAGGACAAAGTGGAAATGAATTAAAGAGAGATGAAATCTTTGAAAAATCTTTCAAAACACCTTGTTTAGGGGTTTGGAGTTGAAGAAAAGAGGAGAAGAGGGAAGAAACCAAGTTGGGAAGAAGATGGGCATGAACCGTTAAGAGAGAGTCGAGCATCCCTCGCTAAATCAGGCCTATCCTTTTGAATACTTGGATTTCAGCTATGAGGCCACCACCATTGGAAAGAAGACTTCCGGGGCTTCATTTTGCACTTAAGAATCTCCTAAAGCCGTGTCCGGATGAGGGAGATATGGCTGGTTGGAGTTGGGCATCAATCCGATTGAGCTGAAACTGAGCAGTCTTCACTAAAAGAGGGATATCTCTTAGCATACTTGGAATTTTAATGTGAGGCTGCCACCATTGGAAAGAAGACTTCTGGGGGTACAGTTTAGGCTCAAGAATGACCTGAAAAGGCATCCATATGAAGGCGTTATGCTTGCTTCAAGTCGAGGACCAGGACTGATTTTTGCTGTCGACCACTAAGGGAGTGTGCCGACCACAAATGGAGCATGCCGACCTTATGCCGACCAGAAATGATCCTTGTCGACTATAAAAAGTTGACGGTCGACCAGTTGAGGTGGTCAGTCGACCACTTGTGCCCAGAAAGCCCAGAATTTTGCAGATATTTTGCTCCAGCTGTTCCAGACTGTCCCAGATATTTCTTGATTGAAATATTTCGACCAAAATGTTCTCTTTTTGCTATATATGAAGCTATATCTCATATATTCAAGGGTTAGAACATTGAAGCAATTTTGGGAGCCTCTCTCTTTAGAAAAAAGTCCTCTCTCTCAAGAAATTTCAGAGCTAAATCTCAGCCTTTCTCTCTAGTTTGCTCTCTCTCTAGCCCTTTTGTGCATAGAAGTAGAGAAACATGCCTAGTTTGCCTATGCATCCTCGATCAAAGTTGCCTATCTTTGAGAGGAGGTTGCTTGAAGCTTACTTGGGACTTTTTTTTGAGCTCCAAAAGGTGATTTGAGCTCAGATTTTTGCCTGTTTTGGTGCTTGGCTTCAAGAGGTATAAACTCTACCCTTTAAACTTGTTTTACGTAGCTTGTTTTGCCATCTTCTTCAACTACTTTGGGGATGTTTTTGATCTGAAAAAAACTCTATTTTTCAGTCCTCAAAGTGGTGGTTTAAGCCTTGTTTGGCTAGGGGGTGTTTCCCCCCTTTTGCTCCTTGGCTTGTAAAGCCTTTTGAGCTATCTTTCAAGATTTTGAAACAATCTTTGTTTGGCCTTTTAACCACTGAAATGCAGTCGATTTTTAGTGCTAGAAATGTGGTTTTGAGGTCCAAAATAGGAGGGCGTGGTCCCCACATCTCTTGTCTTGTTAGCATGTGTTGTTGGCCTATCAAATGAGCATGTATTTCTCCCTTCTTGAGGCTTAGTTTGAGCATGTTTTTGTGAATTTTTTAACATGTTATAACTCTATTTTAGTTGGTTTGATCACTTGTTGCATGCTCCTTACACTTGTAGTGTAAATCCTCTTTGCTAGCCTTGCATGCCAAATGAGTTAGCTTGTTATTCTAGCATGTGTTGGCTTAGTCTCAGCATGTTTTTGGTGTTATTTTTACATGCCATAACTCTATTTTTGGTTGGTGGGGTCACCTCTTGCTTGGTTTTTGCACTGGTAGTGCAATCATGCTCACTAGCCTAGTGTACTTGGTGTTTTAGCCTTCCATTCTAGCATGTGTTAGCTATACTCCATGCATGTTTTTGGCATTGTTTTGACATGCTTTAGGACTGTTTTGGGTATTCTTGGCCTTTTGGGGCTTGCTTTGTATAGCTATAGTGTAAATGGCTTCACTAGTCTTGAGTTTTGAGGCCCCTACCATGCTATACTTGTGATGTTTGCATGCCTTGGCATCATTTGGCATGGTATTTCAGAGCTTATATCTTTGCCATATTCTCATGTTTATCACTCTTTAATTGTGTTTAAGAGCTGTGCCTTTATGCCTTGTTTATGAGCCATCATATGAGCATGCATTTCTAGCTTCTTGTGCCCAAGTTTCAGGGTGTTTTGGCCTCTGTTTTGGCATGGTTTAGGTCTGTCCATAGTTGGTTTAGTCATTTAGGCTTGGTATTGCATGCCTCTTGTGAAATGCTCCTTACTAGCTTTGATGTTTTTGGCCTTCAACATGTTATGCTTGCATTGTTTACATGCTTTAAGGTCTTTAGCATCCTTTTTTTCAATGCTGAAATGTATGCCATTGCGTGCCATCTTTCATTTGTTATATCGCTTTGAAAGAGGTCTTAAGCTCTTTGTTGGTTTGAGTGTGAAATCGAGGCGTTTATGCCTAATGGTTTTAGCATTCTTTTGAAGGTTTCTACTAACCAACGGCATGATGCTTCTTTCATGCTCAAGAAGCTTATGGCTTGGTCCGTCTTTCTAATTAGAGGACTTCTCACTTTTGGACTTAACCAATTAAAGGATGGATTGGTAATCTAAAATGAGTAAAAAAAATTTAACCAAGTAAAACATGTCAAGATAACATGTTTGAGTTGCATTGCATGTGTTTGGATCAGACGTTAATCCAAACACGAGAAATGAGGGGCGTTTCATACTCAAAGTGATGAAATGTGCCTCATTTCTCGGTCGCCGTCCCTCTTGATCATGCATGATAGAGGCGGAGGCTCTTGTGTGTTATTTGTGCATTCATTGACTTGTACAAACTTGGCTTCTCGGCCATCATGCATTGCGATGCTCGGTTGGTGGCCCGAGAGTCCAGTACTGCACTCCTTTGAGCTTGAGAAATGATAAGGAGGGTGGTTGTGCACACATGTCTTGCAAATACGCTGTTGTGCCCCTGTTGTTATCTATTGCAGCAAACACTGGAGTCTGGAAAATCAACTGGTCAACCGACCATAAGAAGTAGTCGACCGACCAGTATGGGTGGTCGACCGACCAGTTTTTCTGGTCTACAGCCACCTTTTCTGGTCGGCAGTCCACCAGAGGGTCCTTGTGTTAGAGAA
This sequence comes from Camellia granthamiana, assembly GCA_036172215.1. Lineage (NCBI taxonomy): Eukaryota > Viridiplantae > Streptophyta > Magnoliopsida > Ericales > Theaceae > Camellia > Camellia granthamiana. The sequence continues at coordinate 4,281,220 of CM069907.1, forward strand.
AAAGCATCCTGGAGATTGGCACAATTTTCAGAGGTCAAGGCAAGTGTAAACAGAGGCAAGTAGAAGCACGGTAATGGATTTCTGAGCGAAGCCGACCAAACATGCATATCCCCCTCACTTCCTGAGGCTATTTGTTTAAATTGCTTAGTAAACTAGTTCATTAGCTTAGTTATTTTGTAATTAATTAGTTAAGTGTTTAATTAATTAATTTGGTTTGTAATTACTTAGCTTAGATTAGCTAGTTGCTCAATTTGTGTTGTAATAATTAATTAGCTAAGTTAGTTAATTAGGTGATTTGTAATAAGTAGCTTAGCTTAGCGTAGCTAGCTTAGCTTATTCATTCGAACCCTCCGTCGAGAGGGCAAATGTTGTAATAAGGGTACATGTGTGTGTGAATGTCTTCCAACCCCATGTCTTTCTCCCTTTTATTTACTAGCTTTTGATGGTTAGTTTTAGGGCATGTTTCAATTAGCATACTTATGCTTTGCATGCGTGCATCATTCATTCGTATTGCATGCACCGGACTCGGCACATCATACAAATTGCATTGTATTTCAATACTTACTTGAATACATGTTATCAAGTGTTGCATTCATATGCCATTCTAGATAGCCGAGCCCATTTTAGTTGCATTTTTGCATGTGTTGCATTAGGCATCTCAACATAGTTAAGATCATGCATGGTTACTAACTTGCTTCTGTTTTGGCTCGGAGTACACTGTGAGTGTTTACGCTTTAGCATCCTTACATATGTGTAAGTGGTTACCATGATAGCATGCTTGCCATGAGGCTATTTACTTAATTGATATAACTGCATGAATGCTTATGGATGAAGGCTTCATTGCTTGAATTGGAACAATTCATCAGAATGTGAGTTTTAAGCCCACTTGAAGTGGCAAATCATCATGTTTTAAGCCCACTTGAGGGTGGCAAATCCGCGCTTTAGCCTACTTGCGAGTAGCACTTTCAAACCATTTTCTAAAACAAACATGAGATGTTTTGTTCCAAATTGAGTGATTTAGTCTATACTTGTATGCTGTGCGCATCACATAGTAAGTTAGCTAATAAATCGGAATAAGAACACATGTGTTTTCAAAACAACATATCATGTTAGTAGAGGCCGATCTTTGATCGGGCGAGCGGGGGTGCTCATTTCAGGACCTTCCCCTCTCGTACCCAAGTTCCCGAGCCGAGGCAACTTTGGTGATGATGGACACGTGGCCTTAGGCACGAGTCAAGGTTTCCTAAATTTTCCAAAAACAAAATATTTATGTGGCGACTCTGAAATCTGGCAAAGCAGTCCATGTTTGGCGCTTTTTAATCAAAATTAATTTTTCAGAACCAATTGCCAGATTTGGACTCTTTGGTGATTTATCAGTCTTACATTGCACTTTGTGAGATTAGATTCAAAACCGTGACAGGAGTCCGAACTGTGGTAGCTAAGAACCCAATTCGAGCCCTCGCGCGCGGAGCTAGTTCGGGCGGTCTACAAGGCGTGTTGGAGAGATTCTTTCAAAAAAAGAAAAAAAAAAAGGGATTTTGCCTAGCTTGGAGAAAACCTAGAAATTTGGGGAATTTTTGGATAAATATTGAAAACTTATAAATTTTTGCTCAATAAAATGTTAAAATGAATGGATGATGGGGAAATTTCTTATTTGTTGTTTATAAATGAAAATTTCATGGAATGGGAGAAATGGTTGGAATTGAAATATGTTGTTCACAATGTTAATATAGTCATGTAATGATAGAGTTGATGAAAATGCATGAAATGTGGATACGTTGTTGCTCCTTGATAGAGATTGGTGCGTATGGGTTTACCTTGTGAAATTACATTGGGAAGAGAAATGGAATTTGTGATCTGAATGGAAAAATTGTGTGGAAGAATTGAAATGGAAGAATATCATGATGCATTGATGTATGTTGCATTGGCATATTAATTTATTCGGTTGTTACAAATTTTAAATTGAGATTTGAGAAACTTTCAATTGAGAAATGAAATGTTTGGGAAACAAGATTTCATGGTTTTGTTTGGGGTAAATACATCGGTAAGTTCAGATAGGGGGTGTAGATGAAATTGATTAAGTTGGCTTCAGTGTCCAGGGTGAAAGACCGAAAACACAAGCGGAGGAGGTACCATGAGCCTTCTGGTTAACTACTGGTAAAGTGGGGTTTTGGTAGTGTTAGTTATGCCTACTTGCAGACACTAACCTAGGGATTACCTGAGTTATATTTACCGCCCCTTGAACTTGATTTAAAATTATTGAATTTGTTGAACTTTCAAGTTTTTATTTTGCACAATGGTTTTCAAAAGATGAAGATGAGACTTTCTTTTTAAAAGCAAGGCATGCATGTACATTTCATTTCTTGAGGCTTGTATAAAATGTATATACTTTGTTAAGAATTTTCTATTGGGCTTTATGCTCACCTTATGAGATTTTAGTGCAGAAAAGATGTGGTGATTCTGCCAAACTACGGGCGTATAGTGATCCCGATTTTCGTCCATTGTTTATTGTGTTCCGGACTTAGGTTCTGTAGTTGTTGGTTGTTGTTTATATCTTGTTTCCATCCTTTAATTCCTTGTAATTGAGTTTTGGGATGTGTTCGGCAGGTTTGTAACAGGTTGGTTGAGTGTTAGAACAAATGGGTGCTGTCCAGATTTTTGTTCCTTCGCTCGAGCGAGGCTTTTGTCGCTCGACCGAGCTTTGGGTTTTAGTTCCTTCGCTCGAGCCAGGGCTCCTTCGCTCAAGCGAGCTTTGAGTGGTGTGCCTCTTCCCTCGAACAAGCACTCTTACGCTCGAGCATGCGTCTGCGTCTCTTTTTAACCTGAAGGTTGTGTTTCTTTGCTCAAGTGAGCTTTAATTCACTTGAGCGAGTGAGCTCTGTGTTTTGTGTTTCTTCGCTCGAGCGAGGAGTCCTGCGTTCGAGCGTGCTTCTGGGTTGTAGATCTGAAGCTTCGTATTGTTCGCTCGAGCGACGCTTCTTGCGCTTGAGCAAGGTTCTTTTGTGTCTGGTCTCTCGAGCTACCACTTCTTCGCTCGAGTGAGCCCTGTTTATATCAGTTCGCAGCAGCGGTCTTCCCCTTCACTTTTTATCTTCTTTTCATCTTAAACACTAGATTCGTCACTCTCTCTCTCTCTCTACACACTTCTTCTCTCTACCAATACACTTGATCTAGAGGGTTTCTACCCTACTTCGTTTGTAAAAAGGGTAGAGCTTTGCTTGGGCTACACTTTGATCCGGAAAAGTCAGACTTTGGAGCATCTTGAGTTTTCTTCATCATCTCCTTTGAGTCTCTTCATTTGAGGTAGGGATAAACTACTCGTCTTTATGAGTTTTAACCTAAATGTTAGTCATTTTTGTATAAATGGTGAAATATGGAAATTTTGGAAAGTTAGGGTTTGAATTTGAAATTATAGAAAGGGGGTTTTCAATTGTTGAGCTCCATGTATATGTGAGACCTTGGAAAAATGGGATTATTGGTGTAAAATTGAGGAAATTGAGCCTTAAGGACAAAGTTGAGAAAATAGGAAAAATGCCCTAATTTAATGTGATTGATTAATTTGTAGAATTAATTTGGAGAAATATGGAACTATGAAATTGAGTTGAAAATCATGAAATTGCGAAATTATGAGATTGAATGGTGTAGTTGGATTGATTAATCACTCACCTATGAAAATGTTGATAATTTATCTGTTTGATAAATGTATTATCTGTTTAGAAATAATTATTTTGGGCTATCGGTGGAGGATAGTCTTGATTGTTGTAGACACTGCATGATGATTAGGCAAACTGAAATTAATCACCGGGAATATGCCATTGAATATGACGGTTGGAATAACACATTGAATATGTGCATTAAATGATCATTGTATATGACAAAGTGTTTAAATACGTTGCATATGTATCTTTGTTTGGGAGGAGATAGGAGATATACTCCATGGTTTGAGAGGAGATATGGGATGTACTTCATTGTTTGAGATGAGATAGGGGATGGACTCCATTGATAATTAAGTTGGCCGGAGTGTCCAAGGTGAAAGTCCTGAAACCTTATATATATCTGAATGATGTTGATGAATTGAAGTGTGGTCTCTATGAGTTGTAGTCTCATTTGAAATTGTTGATGATAGAAGTGTTGATAATATGAGTTGTAGTCTCATTTTGAATTGTTTGGATAAATAACGTACGATGTTGTTGATTTGATTGAGGTAAAGAAATGGGAATGAATTGAAAACACAGTTATAAATGTAAGTGGATGTATGGAAATCTATGTTGATTGATTATGGAAAGGGGTTGAGATAGCTTCGAACTGTTAAACATTTATCGAATGCTAATGTTTTAGTTATTTCTCATATTATGTTTAGCGTATCTCTACTGGGCTTTGGCTCACCCTATATGGGACAACATTTTCAGGTTCAGGTGATATGCCGCCTCCAAGGACCTAGCTTGGATAGTTTAGAGGCTGCAGGCTCCTTTTGTTGTTACTTTTTTGTATTACATGTTTTTATTTCCAAGCCAAGGGCTTAAATTGTAAAAGGGCTTCTGACCCTCTTTTGTTGTAACTAAGTGTTGACTTGGAAAGTTGTAAGGCCGTAGGGCATTTACTTTTGTTGTCAACATATAATACCTTTGTAGAAAATACCCTAATGAATGGAAATATAATATCTCTTCTATGATTTTTGGCATCTTTATAAATGATTGATTTATGTATTATTTTGAGGGCGTTACAACTTGGTATCAGAGCGTACCGAGTTTGAATACTTTGGGTACGTGGAAAGTGGTTAGTACCACAATGGGTTTGTCTCGCTTGTTAGAGACTTATGTATGATGTTATGTGTTTATGTGATAACATGTTTATGTGACTATATGGGTATAGGATTTAGTTTCTAAGATGTTGATTGGATCCTTGGGTTTCTGGAGTCCTGTTGGAAAGGCACTTGATCACTGCCGTTTCTAACTGGAACTCTAGCGACGCCATGGGACGGTCATTATCCGGAAATGAAATTCATAAGTGCTTATGTGATTATGTGCTTACGTGGAGTGAATTACAGTTGTCCATCATATTAGAACGCGAGTGAAATAGCTTCGGCACATTTGTGAATGTGCTAATGTCTTTGTTTCCTTTACTAGGATGTCTGGACGAGGACGTGGTGGTAGGCGTGGTAGGCCTAGGAGGCAGGAGATGCCTATACCGAATGAAATTCCGATGCATGAGGAGGGAGTTGGTCAGGCCAACGTAGCCGAGCCAGTAAGACAGCAGGCCATGGGCGCCTTAGCCTACGAGATGGCAGGAGCATTGAGGGAATCCATGGACATTCTTAGGGCTGAGAATCAAGTCCAGGCCTATGTAGCTGAGACAAGGCCGTCCTTTCTAAAGAAGGAGTTCTTCCGGTCAAATCCGGAAGAGTTTTTGTGGGATCCTAAAGAGCCACTGAAGGCTGATGAGTGGCTAGAGTAGATGACAAAGACATTTGAGATGCTTGGCATCGAAGACGGAGGCTTGAGGGTGACCTTGGCATTCTTCCAGTTGAAGGGAGACGCGGGTCAATGGTGGAAGTTTGTTCGGGGGGCGTATTGGAGGGACTTGGGAGGCTTTCGTTGACGCCTTTCAGGAGAAGTTCTTGCCTCCTAATGTTAGGAAGAAGTTGAGAGACCAGTTCTGTCGGCTTAAGCAGTTGAATACACCAGTGGCCGAGTTTGAGGCTACATTCACCAGTTTGTTGAGGTTTGCACCAGAGTTGGTGGCTACCGAGGAGCGTAGATGCTTGGAGGTTGAGAAGAAGTTGAGGACCGAACTCATGTTTCGAGTGGCCGGGTCCATGACTAGGGAGTATGGGCGCCTTGTGTAGGCAGTAGCCCATCTTGAGACCATTATGCGGGCGGAGGAGGAGAGGATGAGGGGCTCCAGGAGGAGTCAGGAAGGTCAGGGGGACGGTAAGAGACAGAGGGGTTTTAACTCTCAGCAGTCCCAGAGAGCACATTCTAGATCTACCTTTCTAGTATCGAGTTCAGGTTCTGGGAGAGGTAGTCAGGGAGACGTTACTTGTTACAAATGTGGTCAGTTGGGCCACAAGTCTCCAGCTTGCCCGCAGAGGGGAGGAGGGCAGAGAGCAGCTTCATCTTCGGCTCGTCCTCAGAGCCAGAGTCAGGGCAGAGGCCAGCCCGCTCTCTTGTTATCAGTGTGATCAAACGGGGCACCTGAAGAGGTTTTGCCCCCAGTTGAGTGGCACATTGTAGACACCCCATTTTTGACCGTCCTCAAGACTTGGACGTCATCATTTGAACACTCGATGATTATCCATGTTCGTGTTCGTCTTGAGTTCTCAAAGGTTTCGGCCGCGCGCCTTGCCTCAAGACCTCTCGACTTATTTGTTTTGTGCTTGGTTGTGGACCAAGCACTTAGGTTTTTGCCTCTGAGGGTAGGAAATGGCTTGTTGGCCACCACCACACCCCACCGGCCTTGGCATGTTGCCACCGACCCTGTTTTATTGCTACCGGCCAAAAGTGTTAGCCGGTCGGCAATGTTCTTGGTCGGCCGGCCGTTATTTTGGTCGATCGGTCACTTTTTCTGGCCGAGACCTTTTCTTTGCCTTTTTTTTAGGCATTATGCATGACAGCTGCGCCAGCTGGTAAGCACAGACCCTGCCCTCCATACACGTGTATGGAGGATTTGAACCTTTGTTTTAGCTTCTTGAGGAAGCTTGAACCTTTTGAACCTCTTGAACCTTTGCCCTAGCTTCTCCAAGAAGAAGCTTGAACCTCTTGAACCTTTGCCCTAGCTTCTCCAAGAAGCTTGAACCCTCTTGTTTCTCTATAAGAGAGGCCCTCCCTTTCCTTTAGAGAGGTTGAAAAAAAAATTGTCTAAGGCTCCAAGATATATCTCTCTTTATATCTCTATATTTTGGGTTCAAAAGGGTCTTGTTCTTGGCCTATTACACCACACCTCATAGCCACACACCTCCACCATTCATCTAAGGTCCTTGGAGGGTATTTTCAAAGGTTGAAGAGTTGGTTTTGGGCTGGAGAAGCTGCTGGTTTTGCTGAGCTACAAGGGTAACCCCTTTTCCCTCTTTTTAGCATTATTTTGATCCTTCTCTTAGCCTCATTGCATACATATTTAAGCTTTGTTGTCAACTAAAAAAAGTCTTTTTTTAAGGTCATTTTCATGTTTGTTTAAGATCATTTTGTTGTTGAGGGTCATTTACCCTCTTGCATGCTTGTTTTGGCCTTGTTTTGTGCTATGCCATAAGGCCTTCGAGCTAGTCTTTTCTTGGCCTTCCTACCACTGAAATCCAGTGGATTTTTCAGTGGTGAGAATGTGGTTTTGAGGGCCAAAATCAGAGAGGGGTGTCCCTCTCTCTTGTTGTCTTGTTTACTAGCATATTTGGCCTTTCAAAGGAGCCTATATTTTCACACCTCCAAACCTTGTTTCAGGCCCTTTCTGGTGACTTTTAGGGCCTTCCTAGGCTCTGTCCAGAGTGGGTTTTGTCATCTTGGGTGTGCCTCTTGCATGTGTAGAATAATCCTATTCATAGCTTATCAAAGGAGCATGTCATTCTTGCATGTGTTGATCACTTTTCAGTGGGTTTATGGGCATTATTTGGCATGTCATACCTCTGTATTTTGCTGGTTTAGTGGCCTCTTGAATGCTTCACATACTTGTAGTGTAAACCATGCTCACTAGCTTACATTGCATGTTGTCTCGGCCCTTGATTCTAGCATATTTTGGCCTTGTTCTAAACTGATTTTATTCATGATTTGGGCTGCCTTAGCTCTGTTTTGAGGTCCCATGGTCGAATGATACTTGCCATGTATGCTTGTAGTGTAATAGCCATGCCTACCTTTGAGTTTTGAAGCCTATTGCATGCTTATATTGAGGTGTTTGCATGTTTTAGTATCATTGTGTATGATATTTCAGAGCTTATTCATTCGCCATCTTCCCATGTTTATCACTCTTTAAGCACATTTGAGAGTTGTGCTTGTATGCCCCATTTATGAGCCATTGCATGTGCTTCATTTTTGCGCACTTCAAGACATCGTCTTAGTCCATTTTGCCACTGTTTTGGGCCTGCATAGGGACTGTTTGGAGCTGGTTTGGTCATTTGTGCATTGCTTTGCATACCTCTAGTGTAATGTGCTTCACTAGTTTCGGTATTTGAGCCATCCAACATGCATGGTGTGAGTTGTTTGCATGATTCAAGACCATCTTGTATGCCATTTCAAAGCTGGAACTTGTGCTATTGTATGCCATATTTCATCCTTCCAATGCTCTTGTAGAATTGTGTTTTGTGCCCTAGACTTGGAGCCATTGCACCTTGCATGTTTGTGCGTGTGTTGTTGCCTCATTTTCATCATGATTGGCCACTGATTTGGACTTATTTGAGAGCTGTCCATTTCGGTTTAAGACCATCCCCGCATGTTGTTGCATGCTTGCCTTGTATGTTGTCACATACTTGTTGCATATTTGGTAAATTACATGTTGTTGCATGTTTAAGTTGTATTGCATTTGGCATGCCCTTTTGTTAAGTTGCTTTGCATGTTTGCATGCATTGTCCCTTGCATGTTGTTGCATGCTTGCCTCGCATGTTGTTACATGCTTGCCTATCTTTAAATGTTGTCACATGCCTTGCATGTTTGCATGCTTGTTACCTTTAGCCTTGTATGGCATGATCGTTAACATGCTCATGTTGCGCTAGTTTTGCTTGCATGTTTACATCCCTTGCCTCTTGATCAATCATGATAGAGGTTGGGGCTTCTTTATGTGTTTTGTGTGCATTTCATTTGACATTAAAATGCACACTTGGCTCCTTTGGTCATCATGCATTGAAATGCATGATTGGTGGCCCGAGGGTCGAGAACCATACTCCTTTGAGTCTCAAACATGATAAGGAGGGTTGTGGTGCAAACATTGCCTTGAAAATGCATTGCCATGCTCTGTCTGTCCTCTGCTGCAGCAAAAACAGGATTCTGCAGCAAGAAATGGCCGGTCGGCCATCTTCAGTGCCGGCCGGCTATGTATTGTTGGCCGAGAGCCTAATTTTTGGTCGATGACCAATTTTCCTTGGCCGATGGCCCTATCTCTTCGCCGATGGCCCTCAACATGTCCCAAAGGTAGTTCAGAAGTGTCACAGAAGTTGGCACAGTTTCCAGAGGTGCAAAGCAATGCAGACAGAGGCAACATGTAATATGGCGATGGATTTCCGAGCGAAGCTGATCAAGCATGCATTTGTCCCTCTTCCCGAGGCTGATTTACTGTTTTCATAGCTTAATTAATTTATTTAATTAGTTAAGTGGTTTTGTAATTAATTAATTAGCTTGTTAGTTAGTTAGTTAATTATTTGATTTGTATTATTCTTTCAGTCCCTCCGTCGAGAGGGCCAATTGTTGTAATAAGCGTGCGTGTGTGCGATGCATGTCTTCCAACCCCACGTCTTTCTCCCTTTTACTTAACCGCTTACGATGGTTAGTTTTAGGGCATATTTCATTTAGCATCCTTATGCTATGCATGTTTGCACCCATTCGTCTGTATTGCATGCACCGGGCTCGACACATCATACTAACTGCATCGTATTTCAATTCCAAGTTGAATACATATATCGAATTGTCGCATCTCATATGCCATTTTAGATTAGCCGAGCCTATTCTAGTTGCACTTTGCATGCGATGCATTAGCCATTTTAACATGAACTAGGATCATGCATGATTTCTAACTAGTTTCTTGTTTTGGCTCGGAGTACACTGTGAGTGTTTATGCTTTAGCATCTTGCATGTGTGTAAGTGTTGCCATGACAGCATGCTTGCCATGAGACTAATTGCTTATGTGATATAACTGCCTGAATGCCTGTGGGTGAAGGTTGGATTACTTGATTTGGAACAATTCATTGAAATCCGGGTTTTAGCCTACTTGCGAGTAGCAAACTTCAAACCATTTCCAAACAAATGGATATGCAATGCTTTGTTCCAAATTAGGCGATCTAGTCTATACTTGTGTGTTGTGCGCATCACATAGTAATTCTAGCTAATTAACCGAAATAAGAACGCATGTGTTTTCAAAAACAAGATATCATGCTTAGTACAGGCCGATCTTTGATCGGGCAAGCGGGGGTGCTCATAGATGACCTTTCCCAATCGTACCCAGGTTCCCGAGCCGAGGCAACTTTGGTGATGACGGACACGTGGCCTTTGGCACGAGTCAGGGTTTCCTAAATTCCGCCCGAAAACAAAATATTTAGGTGGCGACTCTGTATCTGGCAAAATAGTCCATGTTTGGCACTTCTTTCTAAAAATCTGTTTTTCAAAACGATTTGCCGGATTTGGACTCTTTGGTGATTTATCGGTCTCGCATTGCACTTTGCGGGATTAGATTCAGAACCGTGACATTTGAGTCCGAACTGTAGTAAGCCTAATGAACAAAACGGGATTCCCTCCCGGGACGTTCGGGGACGTCTATAGTTTCTGGCGACTCTGTTGGGGATTTAGAGAACTTGACTCGAACTCATGATATCTTGTTTTGACTACACTTATGTGTTTCTTTGCATTGCATTTGCAATGGTGCACCTAGGACACCGTGTTTGCCATCTGCTATTCCTGAACGGTTGGCCAGAGACTCGCTTTGAGAAGCGTGCCATAAGGCTGACCGGTTATGGGCTCTGCCACGATGGGAACACAAACCCCGGTTTTTACCGGGGCACCCTTTTTTTGACCATTCAACCTAGTGCATATTCGGAATCCATAGTGACCATCCCAAACTAGGACAGGTTGCTTACCCGATAGTAGGTTGTTTGAAGCCGCTGCGTGCATAGTGAAACCCTAGCTCCTAACAAAATAAAACAGGGAAACCCTACCCCAACATAGGAGTCTTTTTGGCTCTCACTTGCTTGCTATGTGCTTTTAGAGTACGCCTCTACAGGAACGCATGTATCAGTTTGCAAGTCTGGGCATCAGGCCTGAGGGCATCAGTATTTTGGGGGAATCAGTTTTACCTGAGGGTATTAGTTTACAGGCAGAACTTATGGTAGAATTCTGTAGGGGGCACAGTCATTCAGCTTTGCTCATTTTGGTTTTGGTGAAATCAGGCTAAGGTGCTGTATGTTTTCTCTTTTGCTTGGTAGTCTTGGAACCATAGCTTCAGAAGGCTCCGATATCCCCCAGGTTCATTGGACTTGTGTCGATAGACTTTGTCAGGTCAGAGATTCAGTTCAAGGGCAAATCAGTGTTCCTTCACCAGAGGCAGGGTAAAAAGGCCAGTCAGGCACAGATCATCAGTCCAACAGTCTTCGGATTAGTAGTCATTATCTATCTCACCTGTGTGCAGTTGGGTTGAGATATCTGCTTTTACCACAGAGACAGATATACCGATAAATCAGTTAGATCAGGGCAGTATGGCAGGAATGGAGGAGATGATGCGTCAACTCCAAGAAAGTATGAAAACCATGCAGCAAGACGCTGTTCGTCAAGCCGAATTTGCCAAACAACAGGCCGAGGTCATGGCTCAATAGGCAGAGTTAATTGCCAGGCTACAACAACAAACTAGAGCATCTGCTTCACACCAGGTTCCTCCCCCACCAAGAGTCCCAATACCCGGGGAGACGGCAAATGTCCAGAATGTCTAGGAGGATACAGACATCCCAACGGGGCCACCTCCACCCCCGATTCTACCTCAACTATCCAAGGCACCCACGCCTATCAATCTACCAGACTCCCCCTTTGAGTTCGATGTGGACCCCATGGCATTAAAAGTGAGCAAGCTTGAAAAGCTGTTCAAGAAATCTCAAGGTGTGAAGTCCATTCCGGACATTGAGGATGGATACACCGACTCGGCCGTGACGTTGCCGGACCGGTTCAAGATGCCACATATCGACCACTTCGATGGTTCTGGAGACCCAATGGTGCACCTTCACCTGTTTTCTGATATCCTGAGGCCAATGGGCTTGCCGTAATCTGGTATGCGAAATTGGAGAACTCTATGAAACAGAACTGGGAAGAGATGGCTGAGGCCTTCATTGCTCAATACTCCTATAACACACAGATCGAGGTCACAACTCGTGATCTTGAAGTCACTCGCCAAGAGCCAAAGGAGAGCTTCTCCGATTTTGTGACCCGCTGGAGGGCTAAAGCCTCGATGATGACCATCAGGCCCGTTGACAAAGATTAGATTCGGATGGTTGTACGCAACCTCCAGCCCAAGCTCATGCAAAAAATGATCGTTCTCCCCCTACCCACCTTTGCAGATTTACATGAGGTTGGGGTACAAATTGAGGACGCTATGAGGCAGGGCCTCATTGACCAGGAGAAGGAGCAGCCCAAGAGGGCATTTTCCCGTAGTTCGAATGCGACCACCAGTGGTGATGCAGCTGCAAGATCTTCTGAAGTGGGCATGGTCACCACCACCACATCAAAAATAGCTACCCCATTCACCGGTGCGCCCAGAAGTAGCTCACAAAAACCAAATATCCACCTCAAGTCAAGAGGGTTTTTACCCCACTTTATATGCCTTTGTCAAAGGCTCTAGAGGTCTTACTCCGGAAAGGACGTCTGAAATCGTTGGAACAATAGCCTCTACCCGATCCTCTTCCTCCAAAGCATGACCAGACTAAGTACTGTGCCTACCATTAACAAACCGGTTATGACACTGACAGTTGCTTTCGTCTGCGCCATGATGTACAGGATCTGTTTGACAACAGGGTCATCGCCGCACCAGTCTTGCAAAGTTTATCGGCACTTGATCAGTAAACTTATGGGGGATAATGTGATGTGATCGGCGGATGAACCACCTGCGGGCGGCACTCAGTTTACCCCAGATGTGGTGTATGGCACGCACTATTTTGAGCATTTGCAAATGCTAGCTTTTGTACTTTCTGACTCTGGTATTAAGTCAGTTTTGTTATGTTGTTTAGAGTCTGTCATGTTGTACAGAGTCAGTCTTTTCTTACTGAGTCAGTTGGGTCTGTCTTGTTGTACTGAGTCAGTCCTGTTTTGTTGGAGACGGGTGATTTCGGGGGTGTTACCTCGGACATCACCTGCTTGTTTTGTGTTTGTCTTTTCGCTTTCTTTTGAGTTTGTTTCTGCGTTGGAGCCAGTAATGCCAACAGATTTGAATGAACAGCAGTGATTTTCACACTCTTGTGTTTGCTTTTGCCTTGTGCTAGTTGTGCCAGAAGTTCTGAATGAGATGGCAATATTTGACTAAAAAAAAAACTGTGTCTTTTCTGTGCTTAGAAATTACTACATTGACCTGAGTTTTTCAAAACCTTTTTAAACATTGTGATGAAAACGAAGAGGAAGGAATTCCTCAGGTTTTGCAAAATTTGATCAATTGAGAGAAAGAGAGGCATGCTAAGCCCTTAATAATTGAGATCATGCTTGTTAATGCAAGTACTGAGAAGGATCCTGGCTTGATCCAGATTGGTTCCGCATTGTCTTCAGCACAAGCGACTAGTCGCTTTCTTAAAAGATTTCAAAAAATGTTTTGCGTGGTCCTGCGAAGACCTGCGTGGAATCGCTCTTGAGATTGTGCAGCTTAGGATCGCTCTCAGCCCCGAGACTCGACCCCTCACTTTCAAACCTTGAACTTGATTTCAGAATGTTCAACGGCCAACTACAATGTGAGGCCTGTGTGGCCAGATTCGAAGCAACCCTCGAACTAGGGGCAGGGAAGTCAGATCAAGAAGATCATATGTCGTCAAAAGAAGCTTGCAAAGCTAGATTAGAAGCACCCCTTGAACTAGGGGCAAAAATGTCAAAGGTGCTCGAAGAGTCAAAAAATTGGGATGTTTCTCAAGCTAACAAAGATCAGCAAGAATGCCAAATCCCAGAGGGGAAGAAAGAAGAAAGCATTGCTGAGGGATAACCGAGTTCCTATCCACAACACTAGGGGCAAATTCAGCCCCCCCATTGGATAGACTCCTGCATCATCAACGAACAACAGTCATTCTCCTGGATTCAGATGACTTCAGGATCTCAAAACCATTTGACATGGACAAAGCTACACTTTTACCCTTGAGAGGCTCGTTAGGCCAAAAACCCGGAAGGGCGACCCAGGCAAAAGTTAGAGCAAGAAAAAGAAGAAAAAGAACAAAAAAAAGAAAAATGCAAAGAATGAAAAAAAGAAAAGAAGAAACATGAAGAAAATGAAAAGAAAAGATGAAAAAGAATAAAAGAATTGAAAAGAAAAGAAGAACAAAGCTCGCAAGGTTGAAAACCCAGAAAGGGCGGCCTTGGCAAAAGTTAGAGCACAAAAGGAGAGGCTAATACCCAAGTGTACCTTACTTGAACTACGTAAGGCTTGATTCCCATGTTTGGGATACGTAAGCAACTTCATCTTAAAGTCCAGCCACAAACACTTCCAAATTGATTGTGCCCATGTTGTGGTTTTGATCATCTTTGCCTTCTCTGTATCCGAGAGTTTGGTTGTGTTCGTCACTCTGAGGACTGATTACAATAAGCTGCGGTGCCATTCAGACAAGGGGCAACTCTCTGTTGCCATACAATATGTTGCGGCACTATTCAGACTAGGGGCAACTTTCCGTTGCCGTACAGTGCTGCGGTGCTATTAAGACTAGGGGCAACTTTCAGTTGCCATGCAGTGCCGTTCAGGCAAGGGGCAATTTTCCATTTGTTTTGGATCTGAGGTTGTGCATCTCAAGAGTAAATTCTGCGTTGGTCGAGCAGTGGCCATTTGCAAAAATAGTTTTTGAGAATTTTTAATGAGGTTGACTAATTCTCTAGAAAATTATTCCATTTTTCTAAAACTGGACCATTTCTTGGACCCAAAAAAGGAAAATTTTCAGTGCTCATAACCTGACTTGCATGATTTCAAATCAGAAAATCGAACAAGCATGTTAATCTAACTCTCATCTTGGTCAAAATTGTTTTAGCAGAACGTCAAAAACAAAAAATCGTCAAAATAATGAACTAGGGGCACAATTAAGTCAGGTGTTCTGTCTTTTCCCCATTGTCAACATACTTGCTAGAAAGGGCACCATATCTGCCAGAAAAGGGCACAACAGAAACTAACAGCAAAATGCCGAAAGTTCTCTCATCCTCCAAGCAGCAAGGTATCAAGCTAAGTGCGAAGCACGAACTGGAATGGAGCAGGATATTCCATTCCCTCATCTAGACAAATCTAATCACGTCCAAACTCCCCAGTAGAGCATCGTCAACCAATGTCAATTGCAGATCTGCTGCACATCCAGCCGCATCACAACCCCTCTTTGGGGGAAGTTCACTGTTGTGAGCAGAAGAAAGAGAATCTAGCAGAATGCTGGGGGCAAGAGCTCGCAACTTCTTGTTTATCCATCAACCACCCAGGGGAGGGATAAAAAAATGAGAGATTGAAGAATAGAGAGATGTGCGCTGAGAGAAAAAGTGAGGAAAAGGGCTTTTTCAGAAAAAAAATAGAGCCTGAGGGCCGAGTGATGTGAGAATCACAAATGAGAAAGGGTGGGAAACAATACCCAGAGAAACAGGCTCCCTGTGCACGTCTAAGTGTCATGTCTTTTTGTTTTATCTCGATTCTTGTTTTGAGTCGTTTCGAGTGTTACTCGATGTGCTAAGGTTGTTTACCTTTTGTTTTCCGTTGTTGAGTCGTAGCACGCTGTGTTCAGTCGTAGGCTCAATACCCCGATCAAGAACTCATCTCTCAATTTCAAAAATAAAATCGTTTTGTGTTCTGAGTGCCGTGTCGTTCTCCACATCTGTGCAAAACAAGTTTCGTTCTTTCGTAAAATCGCAAGGTTCAACCCAGGTCAAGCGGGAACAGTAAAACCAGGACTTATCTGAAGCTATATAGGTTCCAGACTGCAAAGCAAAAGAAAAGAGGGAAAATGTCGGGTATCTGAGTTTGTTTCAACTTCAGTAAGTTCCGAGATTGCATTCCGTGTGTACCTCTTCAGGTCTGGCCAATGCTCCGAAGTATGAGTGTGCCTCTACCTCAAGCTCCAGATCAAGTCTGCTTCAAGCCAAAATGGCGATCAAAAGTGCTCTCCCTGAGTACCATTCCCTGCCAGAGGCATCTTGGCTATGTTCGCAATGAGTTCCTAGGAGACCAACTGCGACGGTGGAAACTAGAGTTCGAATGGCTGTTGCCTAGAACGCAAAGGTTCGAGATTTCCGAGACTAAAGTCTGGTTTAAATACCCAGAGGCGTGTCCTCAGCTTGAAATCTGTATGGAAGCCCCATAGGTTGAGATAGAGTGTATGCACCTCAATTCTGGATACTGAACCAACCTAGTCTGTTACCCCGTTGGAGAATAGGGAAAGTTGTGAATATGATCAGGAAGAAAGGCAGCATCCAAAGTGTTCTACGTGAAGAATCCTTGTCAGTATTTCAGAGCCTTTGTACTGTAAGTTGAAGGTAAGTGTTCGAAGAGCACGAGGGGAGATCCCCGTCAGAGTAGAGTGGTTCATCGCCACTCACCCTATGAGGTGCTTTCTAAAGCGCCGCTAGGTTTGTTTATTACATTCCTTAAACATCATGCATTGTATTGCATTGTACCTATCAAGTTTCTTTCCCATTCATGCACGATATTGTATGTACGGTTCATTTGAAACTGGCGCAACCAGGCGATATTGTATGTACGATTCATTCAAAGAAGTTCCGTTCAAGGTCATTCACCTTAGTGTATCCATCACACTTCATTTACTTTAGTGTATCAATCACACTTCACTCTCTTCATTTGCTCTAGTGTATCAATCACACTTCACTTCCTTCATTTAATGTATCAATTACACTTCATTCATTTAGTGTATCAATCACACTTCACTCACTTCATTCATTCAGTGTATCAATCACATTTCATTCATTTAGTGTATCTATCATACTTGTTCACTTAGTGCATCTATCACACTTCGTGTTCACCTTTAGTGTATCTATCATACTTGTTCACTTAGTGCATCTATCACACTTTGTGTTCACCCTTTTGTGTATCCATCACACTTGTTCACTAAGTGCATCTATCACACTTCGTGTTCACCTTTTGTGTATCCATCACACTTGTTCACTTAATACATCTATCACACTTCGTGTTCACCTTTAGTGTATCTATCATACTTGTTCACTTAGTGCATCTATCACACTTCGTGTTCACCTTTAGTGTATCTATCATACTTGTTCACTTAGTGCATCTATCACACTTTGTGTTCACCCTTTGTGTATCTATCACACTTGTTCACTTAGTGCATCTATCACACTTCGTGTTCACCTTTTGTGTATCCATCACACTTGTTCACTAAGTGCATCTATCACACTTCATGTTCACCTTTAGTGTATCTATCATACTTGTTCACTTAGTGCATCTATCACACTTTGTGTTCACCCTTTGTGTATCTATCACACTTGTTCACTAAGTGCATCTATCACACTTCATGTTCACCTTTTGTGTATCCATCACACTTGTTCACTTAGTGCATCTTTCACACTTTGTGTTCACCTTTTGTGTATCCATCACACTTGTTCACTTAGTGCATCTATCACACTTTGTGTTCACCTTTTGTGTATCTATCATACTTGTTCACTTAGTGCATCTATCACGCTTCGTGTTCACCTTTTGTGTATCCATCACACTTGTTCACTTAGTGCATCTATCATAATTCGTGTTCACCTTTTGTGTATCCATCACACTTCTTCACTTAGTGCATCTATCACACTTTGTGTTCACCTTTTGTGTATCCATCACACTTTGTTCACTAAGTGCATCTATCACACTTTGTGTTCACCCTTTGTGCATCTATCACACGCTCACTTTGTGTATCCATCACACGTTTACTTTGTGTATCCATCACACGCTCGCTTTGTGTATCTATCACACTATGCTCGCTTTGTGTATCTATCACACTATGCTCACTTTGTGTATCTATCACACATGCTTGTCCACTTAGTGTATCTATCACACTTCGTTCACTTTTGTGTATCTATCGCACATGTTCGTGAAAATTGCATAATTTTCTTGCATTCTTTCTGCATGAAATGTAGCTTGGTTTGAATTTGCTTGCTTAAAACTGTTGCATGATTTGCTTCATTACAGCATGCATTGCATGATCATAAGTTATGCTCAGCTTGGTGCATTGTCTTGCATTTTGCCCCTGACCTCGGGCGCATATCTTTATCTGTAGCTTCTATGCTTTGTCTAAGTCTTCGGCCTTGTCAAAAATGGGTCGTCTCTGGGCTTTGACATTCACTCCCGTCATTGTTATGACTTTTGAGTTCTGTCAAAGAGGGGCAACTGTAGACACCCCATTTTTGACCGTCCTCAAGACTTGGACGTCATCGTTTGAACACTCGATGATTATCCATGTTGGTGTTCGTCTTCAATTCTCAGAGGTTTCGGCTGCGCGCCTTGCCTCAAGACCTCTCGACTTATTTGTTTTGTGCTTGGTTATGGACCAAGCACTTAGGTTTTTGCCTCTGAGGGTAGGAAATGGCTTGTTGGCCACCCCCACACCCCACCGGCCTTAGCATGTTGCCACCGGCCCTGTTTTATTGCTACCGGCCAAAAGTGTTGGCCGGTCGGCAATGTTCTTGGTCGGCCGGCCGTTATTTTGGTCGATCGGTCACTTTTTCTGGCCGAGACCTTTTCTTTGCCTTTTTTTTAGGCATTATGCATGCCAGTTGTGCCAGCTGGTAAGCACAGACCCTACCCTCTATACACGTGTATGGAGGATTTGAACCTTTGTTTTAGCTTCTTGAGGAAGCTTGAATCTTTTGAACCCTTGTTTTAGCTTCTTGAGGAAGCTTGAACCTCTTGAACCTTTGCCCTAGCTTCTCCAAGAAGTTTGAACCCTCTTGTTTCTCTATAAGAGAGGCCCTCCCTTTCCTTTAGAGAGGTTGAAAAAAAAATTGTCTAAGGCTCCAAGATATATCTCTCTTTATATCTCTATATTTTGGGTTCAAAAGGGTCTTGTTCTTGGCCTATTACACCACACCTCATAGCCACACACCTCCACCATTCATCTAAGGTCCTTGGAGGGTATTTTCAGAGGTTGAAGAATTGGTTTTAGGCTGGAGAAGCTGCTGGTTTTGCTGAGCTACAAGGGTAACCCATTTTTCCTCTTTTTAGCATTATTTTGATCCTTCTCATAGCCTCATTTGCATACATATTTAAGCTTTGTTGTCAACTGAAAAAAGTCTTTTTTTAAGGTCCTTTTCATGTTTGTTTAAGACCATTTTCTTGTTGAGGGTTATCTACCCTCTTGCATGCTTGTTTTGGCCTTGTTTTGTGCCATGCCATAAGGCCTTCGAGCTAGTCTTTTCTTGGCCTTCCTACCACTGAAATCCAGTGGATTTTCAGTGGTGAGAATGTGGTTTTGAGGGCCAAAATCAGAGAGGGGTGACCCTCTCTCTTATTGTCTTGTTTACTAGCATATTTGGCCATTCAAAGGAGCCTATATTTTCACACCTCCAAGCCTTGTTTTAGGCCCTTTTTGGTGACTTTTAAGGCCTGCCTAGGCTCTGTCCAGAGTTGGTTTTGTCATCTTGGGTGTGCCTCTTGCATGTGTAGAATAATCCTATTCATAGCTTATCAAAGGAGCATGTCATTCTTGCATGTGTTGATCACTTTTCAGTGGGTTTTTGGGCATTATTTGGCATGTCATACCTCTGTATTTTGCTGGTTTAGTGGCCTCTTGAATGCTTCACATACTTGTAGTGCAAACCATGCTCACTAGCTTACATTACATGTTGTCTTGGCCCTTGATTCTAGCATATTTTGGCCATGTTCTAAACTGATTTTATTCATGATTTGGGCTGCCTTAGCTCTATTTTGAGGTCCCATGGTCGAATGATGCTTGCCATGTATGCTTGTAGTATAATAGCCATGCCTAGCTTTGAGTTTTGAAGCCTATTGCATGCTTATATTGAGGTGTTTGCATGTTTTAGTATCATTGTGTATGATATTTCAGGGCTTATTCATTCTCCATCTTCCCATGTTTATCACTCTTTAAGCACATTTGAGAGTTGTGCTTGTATGCCCCACTTATGAGCCATTGCATGAGCTTCATTTTTGCGCACTTCAAGACATCGTC
The DNA here is from genome assembly GCA_036172215.1 of Camellia granthamiana. Classification (NCBI taxonomy): domain Eukaryota; kingdom Viridiplantae; phylum Streptophyta; class Magnoliopsida; order Ericales; family Theaceae; genus Camellia; species Camellia granthamiana. The sequence continues at coordinate 4,301,234 of CM069907.1, forward strand.
TTAGTCCATTTTGCCACTGTTTTGGGCTTGCATAGGGACTGTTTGGGGCTGGTTTGGTCATTTGTGCATTGCTTTGCATACCTCTAGTGTAATGTGCTTCACTAGTTTCGGTATTTGAGCCATCCAACATGCATGGTGTGAGTTGTTTGCATGATTCGGGACCATCTTGTATGCCATTTCAGAGCTGGAACTTGTGCTATTGTATGCCATATTTCATCCTTCCAATGCTCTTGTAGAATTGTGCTTTGTGCCCTAGGCTCGGAGCATTACACCTTGCATGTTTGTGCGTGTGTTGTTGCCTCATTTTCATCATGATTGGCCACTGATTTGGACTTATTTGAGAGCTGTCCATTTCGGTTTAAGACCATCCCCACATGTTGTTGCATGCTTGCCTTGTATGTTGTCACATACTTGTTGCATATTTGGTAAATTACATGTTGTTGCATGTTTAAGTTGTATTGCATTTGGCATGCCCTTTTGTTAAGTTGCTTTGCATGTTTGCATGCATTGTCCCTTGCATGTTGTTACATGCTTGCCTATCTTTAAATGTTGTCACATGCCTTGCATGTTTGCATGCTTGTCTAGGTTGCATTGCATTTGGCATGCTTGTTACCTTTAGCCTTGTATGGCATGATCATTAACATGCTCATGTTGCGCTAGTTTTGCTTGCATGTTTACATCCCTTGCCTCTTGATCAATCATGATAGTGGTTGGGGCTTCTTTATGTGTTTTGTGTGCATTTCGTTTGACATTAAAATGCACACTTGGCTCCTTTGGTCATCATGCATTGAAATGCGTGATTGGTGACCCGAGGGTCGAGAACCATACTCCTTTGAGTGTCAAACATGATAAGGAGGGTGGTGGTGCAAACATTGCCTTGAAAATGCATTGCCATGCTCTGTCTGTCCTCTGCTGCAGCAAAAATAGGATTTTGCAGGAAGAAATGGCCGGTCGGCCATCTTCAGTGCCGGCCGGCTATGTATTGTTGGCCGAGAGCCTAATTTTTGGTCGATGACCAGTTTTCCTTGGCCGATGGCCCTATCTCTTCGCCGATGGACCCTCAGCATGTCCCCAAGGTAGTTCAAAAGTGTCACAGAAGTTGGCACAGTTTCCAAAGGTGCAGAGCAGTGAAGACAAAGGCAACATGTAGCATGGCGATGGATTTTTGAGCGAAGCTGATCAAGCATGCATTTGTCCCTCTTCTCGAGGCTGATTTACTGTTTTCATAGCTTAATTAATTTATTTAATTAGTTAAGTGGTTTTGTAATTAATTAATTAGCTTGTTAGTTAGTTAGTTAATTATTTGATTTGTATTATTCTTTCGGTCCCTCCGTCGAGAGGGCCAATTGTTGTAATAAGCGTGCGTGTGTGCGATGCATGTCTTCCAACCCCACGTCTTTCTCCCTTTTACTTAACCGCTTACGATGGTTAGTTTTAGGGCATATTTCATTTAGCATCCTTATGCTATGCATGTTTGCACCCATTCGTCTGTATTGCATGCATCGGGCTCGGTGCACCATACTAACTGCATCGTATTTCAATTCCAAGTTGAATACATGTATCGAATTGTCGCATCTCATATGCCATTTTAGATTAGCCGAGCCTATTCTAGTTGCACTTTGCATGCGATGCATTAGCCATTTTAACATGAACTAGGATCATGCATGATTTCTAACTAGTTTCTTGTTTTGGCTCGGAGTACACTGTGAGTGTTTATGCTTTAGCATCTTGCATGTGTGTAAGTATTGCCATGACAGCATGCTTGCCATGAGACTAATTGCTTATATGATATAACTGCCTGAATGCCTATGGGTGAAGGTTGGATTACTTGAGTTGAAACAATTCATTGAAATCCGTGTTTTAGCCTACTTGCGAGTAGCAAACTTCAAACCATTTCCAAACAAATGGATATGCAATGCTTTGTTCCAAATTAGGCGATCTAGTCTATACTTGTGTGTTGTGCGCATCACATAGTAATTCTAGCTAATTAACCAAAATAAGAACGCATGTGTTTTCAAAAACAAGATATTATGCTTAGTACAGGCCGATCTTTGATCGGGCGAGCGAGGGTCCTCATAAATGACCTTCCCCAATCGTACCCAAGTTCCCGAGCCGAGGTAACTTTGGTGATGACGAACACGTGGCCTTAGGCACGAGTCAGGGTTTCCTAAATTTCCCCCCAAAACAAAATATTTAGGTGCCGACTCTGTATCTGGGAAAGCAGTCCATGTTTGGCACTTCTTTCTAAAAATCTATTTTTCAAAACGATTTGCCAGATTTAGACTCTTTGGTGATTTATCGGTCTCGCATTGCACTTTGCGGGATTAGATTCAGAACCGTGACATTTGAGTCTGAGCTGTAGTAAGCCCAATGAACAAAACGAGATTCCCTCCCGGGACGTTCGGGGACGTCTACACACATCTGGTGCGTTTGGTTCGAGGCAGACACAGAGTCATCTGCCATCTCAGTTAGTTTAGGCCTCGAGGGCCAATCAGGGAGCCTCTTTGGCTTAGTCTGTGCAGCAGTCTTATGCTCCGAGAGGTGAGCAGGTAGATCAGAGACCTACGGGGCACGTGTATGCTGTTACTGCGCCGGATTTCATACCTGCTCCATCAGTAGTGAGAGGTACCTTTTTGTTTTGCAACTCGGTTGCTAATGTGTTGATTGATACAGGTGCATCCCATTCTTTTATATTTGCTGCATTTGCATCTGTTTTGGGATTGGAGTTGGCGCAGTTAGCATCTCCTATTTGTGTGGTATCATCTGTTGGGGGTGAGTTGATTTTGAAACAGGGGTGTTGGTCGCTGATCATCAGCTTCCATTTTCTTTTGTAGTAATGGTTATGTCTGGGTTTGATGTGATTTTGGGTATGGACTAGCTATCGTCATACCGGGCTGTTATAGATTGTTACCGCCAGAGGGTTATTGTATGTACCTTGAGCGGGGATTGTTTTCACTTCTTGGGAGATCGGGTTGGTAGAGTCTTACCACCGGTGTATGATCCGCGAGGGCGGAGTGAACTTAGTTGTCTTCTCGCTAGCTGTATGAGTAGTGAGTGTGATAAAACTGGGATTGAGTTGCCAATGGTGGTTTGTGAGCACTCGGATGTCTTTCCCGAGGACCTTGTTAGTTTACCACCCCGTCGAGAGATTGAGTTCTTTATTGACTTAGTGCCTGGCATGGCACCGATTTCTATGGCACCGTATCGTTTTGCCCCAGCCGAGTTAAGTGAGTTGAAGATTCAACTCCAAGAGTTGCTAGATAAGGGTTTTATTTTCCCTAGCACTTCGCCTTGGGGAGCACTAGCCCTCTTTGCTAAAAAGAAAGATGGGGCTTTAATACTTTGCATTGACTATCGAAAGTTGAATCAGGCTACGGTTAAGAACAAGTACCCTATGCCTCGTATAGATGACCTGTTTGATCAGTTGAAAGGATCCCGCTGTTTCTCTAAGATAGACTTGAGATCGGGTTACCATCAGTTGAGGGTCAGGGAGGAGGATATCCCAAAGACGGCATTCCGTACGCGGGATGGCCACTATGAGTTTCTGGTGATGCCTTTTGGGCTCACCAATGCACCGGCTGTGTTTATGGACTTGATGAACCGAATCTTCCGAGAATTCTTAGATCACTTTGTGGTCGTTTTCGTGGACGACATTCTGGTTTATTCACCTTCTGAGAAGGAGCACGAGGAACACTTGAGAGTGGTGCTTGAGTTCCTTAGAGCCCATAAGCTGTATGCTAAGTTTGGAAAGTGTGAGTTCTGGCTAAGAGAGGTTAAATTCTTAGGCCATGTGCTATCCGGGGAAGGGGTGTCTGTTGATTCATCCAAGATAGAGGCAGTTCAAGATTGGGCACAGCCTAAGAGTGTCTTTGAGATCCGCAGTTTTCTAGAATTGGCCGGTTATTACTGTAGGTTTGTGAAAGATTTCTCTAGGCTAGCTTCGCCGTTGACTACATTGACGCGAAAATGGGTCAAGCTTGTGTGGAGTGAGACTTGTGAAAAGTCTTTCCAAGAGCTTAAAGTTAGACTTACCACTGCTCCAGTTTTGATTATTCCGAAGAGGGGTCTGGGTTATGCACTTTATTGTGATGCCTCATAAGAGGGTTTGGGTTGTGTGTTGATGCAAGAGAGGAAAGTAGTAGCCTATGGCTCACGGCAGTTGAAGACACACGAGAGGAACTACCCTACACATGACCTAGAGTTAGCAGCTGCAATATTTGCCTTGAAGATTTGGAGGCACTACCTTTATGGTGAGAGATTCGAGGTGTTCTCGGATCATAAGAGTCTGAAGTATCTGTTTACACAGAAAGACTTGAATCTGAGGCAGAAGAGGTGGATGGAGTTCATTGAGGATTATGACTTCGAGTTGCATTATCATCCGGGGAAGGCCAATGTTGTGGCCGATGCCCTAAGTAGGAAGTCCATTAGTGATGTAGCTTGCATTGCCATCCGGGAATGGGAGATGTTAGGTGCACTTGGTGAGTTTGACCTGCATCTGGGCGAGCCTGTGGAGTCTGTAGCCTTGTTTTCTGTGGTTGCACAGCCTACACTTGTGAATCGAGTGTTAGAGGCACAGAGAGGTGACCTTGAGGTAGAATCCCTCCGGGAGAAGATCTCTAGTGGGAAGGTAGAGAAGGGTTTGATTGTGTATCCTAACCTGAGTGTGAGGTACCGAGACCGCTTGTTTGTGCCAGAGTCTTGTCGAGAGGAAGTACTCCGAGAGTTTTACCATTCACGCCTTGCGGTGCATCCGGGAGGCACGAAGATGTATCGTGATCTGAGCCGCCAGTTTTGGTGGAAAGGGATGAAGAAGGATCTGGCAGTTTTTGTATCTAAGTGCCTTACTTGTCAACAAGTGAAGGCCGAGCATCAGAGGCTAGCGGGTTTGTTACAACCCTTACCTATAGCCGAGTGGAAATGGAAGCATGTCATGATGGATTTTGTTGTGGGCCTTCCAAGGACTCAACAGGGTAGTGATGCCATTTGGGTGGTAGTAGACCGGTTGACTAAGTCGGCGCACTTTATTCCTATGCGCGTGAGAGATTCGGTAGATCATCTTGCCAACTTGTATATTCGGGACATAGTGAGGCTGCACGGGGTCTCAGTGTCAATCGTCTCAGATAGAGATCTGCGCTTTACTGCTAGGTTGTGGCAGAGTTTGCAGAGTGCCTTGGGCACTAGATTGACTTTTAGCACGGCTTACCATCCTCAGACTAACGGGCAGTCCGAGCGCACCATTCAGATCCTAGAGGATATGCTTCGAGGTTATGTCCTTGACTTTAGGGGGTCGTGGGAGAGGCACTTGCCCTTAGTGGAGTTTGCCTATAACAATAGTTTCTAATCGAACATTGGCATGGAACCATTTGAGGCCATGTATGGCCGACCGTGTAGATCTCCTGTGTGTTGGGCTGAGGTGGGTGATGCACCTCTTTTGGGCTCGGAGTTGGTGCGAGAAACGACGGAGAAAGTGGCACTTATCCGTAAGAGGCTAATTACAGCCTAGAGTCGCCAAAAGAGTTATGCCGACCGTAGGAGGAGGCCTTTCTCATTTGAGGTGGGTGATCATGTCTTTCTGAAAATATCACCTAGGTGCGGTTTGATGAGGTTTGGGAAGAGTGGGAAGTTGTCCCCTCAGTTTATTGGTCCTTTTAAGATCCTTAAGTGGATTGGGGAGGTTGCATACCGTTTAGCATTACTACCGCAGTTGTCCGAAGTGCATGACGTGTTTCATGTTAGTATGCTTCGGAAGTACGAGCTGGATCCGTCGCACATATTGGATTGGACCGACCTAGTGGTTGATGGGGATTCCTCGTATGAGGAGAGACCGGTACAGGTCTTGGATAGACGGAAGCAAGTCTTGCGAGGCAAGACCATTCCCTTGGTCAAGGTATTATGGAAACATCACAGGTTTGAGGAAGCCACTTGGGAACGTGAGTTGGAGGTCCGAGAGAAATATCCGGACCTGTTTGTTCATGTTTGAGCATATGTTAAAAATTCTATTTTGTAATCTAAGAACATTGTATATGTTTCGGATTATGGAAGTATTGAAATTGTTGCATAGGTTTCAAAGAAATGAGTTTAATTTAACATTGTATATGTTGAATGTGTTGTAGAAATGGAAATATTTTTTTTAACATTGCATATGTTATGGAATTGTGGAGAATGTGTATTGGAAATTAGTTGAAATTCAAAAGAATGCATGTTGAGTTATATTATATATTGTTCTCTTGAAAAGAGATGGAATGATCAATAGTGGATCATGTTAATAAAGGTTGTATTGTAATCATGTTGAGAATTGAAAAGAAAACTTGCAATTTTGAATCTTATATCTAATTTCGGGGTCGAAATTCTTTAAGCGGGGGAGGTTATAGCGATCCCGGTTTCCCTCCATTATTTATTGTGTTCCGGACTTAGGTTCCGTAGTTGTTGGTTGTTGTCTATATCTTGTTTCCATCCTTTAATTCCTTGTAATTGAGTTTTGGGATGTGTCGGGCAGGTTTGTAACAAGTTGGTTGAGTGTTGGAACAAATGGGTTCTGTCCAGATTTTTGTTCCTTCGCTCGAGCGAGGCTTTTGTAGCCCGAGCGAGCTTTGGGTTTTAGTTCCTTCGCTTGAGCCAAGGTTCTTTCACTCAAGCGAGCTTTGAATGGTGTGTCTCTTCGCTCGAGCGAGCACTCTTGCGCTCGAGCGTGCGTCTGCGTCTCTTTTTCACCTGAAGGTTGTGTTTCTTCGCTCAAGCGAGCTTTCCTTCGCTTGAGCAAGCGAGCTCTATGTTTCGTGTTTCTTCACTCAAGCGAGGAGTCCTGCGCTCAAGGGTGCTTCTGGGTTGCAGACCTAAAGCTTCGCATTGTTCGCTCGAGCGATGCTTCTTGCGCTCGAGCGAGGTTCTTTTGTGTCTGGTCGCTTGATCGACCACTTCTTCACTCGAGCGAGCCCTGTTTATATCAGTTCGCAGCAGCGGTCTTCCCCTTCACTTTTTGATCTTCTTTTCATCTCAAACCCTAGATTCGTCACTTTCTCTCCCTACACACTTCTTCTCTCTGCCAATACACTTGATCTAGAGGGTTTCTACCCTACTTCCTTTGCAAAAAGGGTAGAGCTTTGCTTGGGCTACACTTTGATCCGAAAAAGTCAGACTTTGGAGCATTTTGAGTTTTCTTCATCATCTCCCTTGAGTCTCTTCATTTGAGGTAGGGATAAACTACTCGTCTTTATGAGTTTTAACCTAAATGTTAGTCATTTTGTATAAATGGTGAAATATGGAAATTTTGGAAAGTTAGGGTTTGAATTTGAAATTATAGAAAGGGGGTTTTCAATTGTTGAGCTCCATGTATATGTGAGACCTTGGAAAAATTGGATTATTGGTGTAAAATTGAGGAAATTGAGCCTTAGGGCTAAAGTTGAGAAAAGGGGAAAAATGCCCTAATTTAATGTGATTGATTAATTTGTATAATTAATTTGGGGAAATATAGAAATATGAAATTGAGTTGAAAATCATGAAATTGGGAAATTATGAGATTGAATGGTGTAGTTGGATTGATTAATCACTCACCTATGAAAATGTTGATAATTTATCTGCTTGATAAATGTATTATCTGTTTAGAAATAATTGTTTTGGGCTATTGGTAGATTATAGACACTGCATGATGATTAGGCAAACTAAAATTAATCACCTGGAATATGCCACTGAATATGACAGTTGGAATAACACATTGAATATGTGCATTAAATGATCATTGCATATGTATCTTTGTTTGGGAGGAGATATGGGATGTACTTCATGGTTTGGGAGGAGATATGGGATGTACTCCATTGTTTGGGAGGAGATTGGGGATGGACTCCATTGATAATTAAGTTGGCCGGAGTGTCCAGGGTGAAAGTCCCGAAACCTTATATATATCTTAATGATGTTGATGAATTGAAGCGTGGTCTCTATGAGTTGTAGTCTTATTTGAAATTGTTGATGATAGAAGTGTTGATAATATGAGTTGTAGTCTCATTTTGAATTGTTTGGATAAATAACGTACGGTGTTATTGATTTGATTGAGATAAAGAAATGGGAATGAATTGAAAACACGGTTGTAAATGTAAGTGGATGTATGGAAATCTATGTTGATTGATTATGGAAAGGGGTTGAGATAGCTTCGAACTGTTAAACATTTGTCGAATGCTAATGTTTTAGTTTTTTCTCATATTATGTTTAGCGTATCTCTACTGGGCTTTGGCTCACCCTATATGGGACATCATTTTCAGGTTTAGGTGATATGCCGCCTCCAAGGACCTAGCTTGGATAGTTTAGAGGCTGCAGGCCTCCTTTTGTTGTTACTTTTCTGTATTTCATGTTTTTGTTTCCAAGCCGAAGGCTTAAATTGTAAAAGGGCTTCTGAACCTCTTTTGTTGTAACTAAGTGTTGACTTGAAAAGTTGTAAGGCCGTAGGGCATTTACCTTTGTTGTCAACATGTAATACCTTTGTAGAAAATACCCTGATGAATGGAACTAAAATATCTCTTCTATGATTTTTGGCATCTTATAAATGATTGATTTATGTATTATTTTGAGGGCGTTACAGGGCGTGGATTTGTATGTCGAGAGCACAAGGTTCTTATTTTGTTGTGATGATATTTTTGCAAGCCAAGGGCTATAGTTGTATGGGTTTGAGTAACCATTTTGTGTAACCAGCCTTAAGCATTGGACCTTGTAGCCCTTGAGGGCACTTATTTATTTTGACTAAATGTTTTACATGCTGTGGATTCATGTACTGAGGTCATTGAATGTATATCCGCTTGTGGGACTATTTTGTAAGCATCTTATGATCATATATTCAAGTGTTGGAGAATTACTTCTGTTGTCATAAAGAGATGTGGTTGATGTACTTTCATTGGGTATTTTCTTGGGGCGTTACATTCATTTTTTTTTTTTATTTTTTGAAAAATTTCACTTAAGAGTTAATTTTAAAAAATAATTATAAATATTGATAATTAAAAACATAAATTTTTTTTATAAATCTATAATAATTTTCTAAAATTATCGCTGGTCTGTAATTGTTTTTCTTCTAATTTTTTATGAGTCAATAGTATTAATTATTGTTCTCTCACACATGGGTCATGTGGGGATACGATTTGGAAATACTCTTTTGATCTACTGGGATGCTCGAGATCCTCAGCTAACAACTTGAAAAGGAATAAACACTCCGGTCGGGGGTGCCAGAATTAGCACTCCGACGGTTAAGTCAGTGTATTCTCTCTTAGTTACTTGTATCTTAAGTTAAGCGTAATAATTCTCACATACCTCTCCTTGGCTAATGTTCTCCTATTTATATCTTCTTCTTTTGGGCCTTGTGTTTTTTGGGCCCACCTTTGGTCCAATGCACGTTTATTTATTCAGCCTTTGTTCGGTTGGTTAAAATGCCGATTATAATATTCGACTTTATGGTCGACCAACTAGATCATAGCCGAATATAATCTCCTTCCTAGGCCGTCTTCATCTAGATACTCGGCCTTATTGAACGCCGTTATTCGGCTCCCACAATTGCCCCCCAAACATCCTATTAACTTCGGTTATTCGGCATGTTTGGTTTCATACGGCATATTTACTCGAGTTTGAGAATCCAGAGGGACGGCGGCTAAATTTATCTCAACGTGTGTCAGAGCACATGTTTTCTAAGCACTATTACATATTCCTGCCTCTTCGTACGCTCTCTTCATTTATTATGATTTGAAACTTTGTTGTCTCTTCGAGTGCATGCTTTTTGAATATTCGAACCTCCTGGACTGTCAATCGATATACCTACTCCGTCTCTCATTTTCTCCTCTGCTTCTTGTAAGTTCTCTTTCCTTTTCTTCTTGAATCCTATTTCCTTGCTTATTTTCAGTTTAGCGTACTCCCTAGACTTGCTAGGATGGCTAAGCATTTAAAAGACCTCCTTTCTGCGGATAGTATTACTGGGTTTCGACGTCATTTTTGTATCCCTGATGATGTCCATTTATCCCTTGTGACAGACAACACTCTTGATATGGAGAGGGCTAATGAGAGTACAATCATCTTTCCTCTTCTGTCAATTGCAGAGGGCAGGGTCCGTTTTCCGTTACACCCATTTCTTAGGGCCGTCCTTCGCCATTGGGGTTTGATCCCTTCCCAACCTAATGTAAACTTTTTCTGAATCGTAATGGGGATCATAGAGTTAAACCGGCGCCTTAGGATCAACCTTGGCATTCCCGCTATTCGGCACTGTTATACTTTGGCCAAATCCTTCGATCGGCAAGGGCGCTATTTTCTAAGGGCCAAGGACACTGATCATCACTTGGTAACTATGCTTGCCAGCTCTAGCAAGCAGGTTGATGATGTAATGGTCATTGTCCGAGGTAACTGGGAATTCGGCGAGGGCGAAGACCGTCTGGACCCTATACCTAGACAGAGAGGCGAACCAGGTTGCCATGTAACTTCTTCGCTTATCTAATCTTCGTTTACTCGGCTTTCTCTCTAAGTAATCTTTTTATTTGTGCAGGCAACCATTTGAAGAAAGTTCTGGTTTCGGTTGATGATGCGGTTCTTGCGGAAATCAAAACCGCACTCCAGTTTTTTGGCCGTCCCAATATCCAAAAGCAAGTGAGAGCCGCCCATATACTTCTGAGGTACGAGCCAACTTATACAACATTCTCGGCCACGGAAAACATCCCGATTCCACGTGGCGAACAACATCTCACGGCTCTCATCTTTCCTTGCTTCAAAAGTCTTAGGCAGATCGGTTTCGAAGCTTCTGATTCAAACCAAGCTGAAGAGCTAGTCGCCGAGGAGATCGCTGAACAACCGAGCCAGTCTGCTTTAGAAGCTGAAGTCGACGTGGCTCTTAACTCGGCGTTCGAAGCAACAGGCCTTAATCAGGACGAACCTCCCTCCACTTCAAGTCGGGGGGAAGTTTCTTTTGAAGATATATATTTTGGTTTGGGAGATCTCCCCAGCTCCTATCCGGAGGACATGGCTGGGGAAACGCTCTCGCAAATGGCACGAAAGAAAAACGCCGAATGGATGGCCGCTCAGCGGAGAGCCGAGACCATCCGTTCCGAACCTCCGACTAAATCTCTTGAGCCTATTATTATAAAAGAAACGGCCCAAATTGAGGTGGCCGAGACGGTGCAGGAAATCGAACGGCAAAGCCAAGATCAGAGAGGGGAGAAACGTTCCACTGAGAGCAAGGTCGGCGCTGAGGAAAATCCCATTAACAAACAACCTCGCTTAGAGAAGTCGGATGTGGTTACGCCTTTTGTTGTTCAACCGAAGATAAAAAAAACGTGCCGATCCCCTCTGATGCGTCGGCCTTGAAAGATCCAACCATGGTGTTGAGCTTGGCTTCCTCGGTATCATTGCCGGCTGACAAGGCAGCCTTTCAGGCAGAGCAGAACTTGCTGGCAATAGCATTAGCCACTCAGTCGGCTTTTCTGGTATGTGACTTGATCCTAATTTCCGCTTTCTGCATATATTGTTTTGGTTTTGTTTTGATTTAAATTGTTTTGCAGACGGTCGGAAGGATAGCCGAAATAGGCCGCCGCCAGCATGACGCCATTGAACGAATTGGCCGTTTGAAATCGGAAGTTGAGGGTGAGAGGAGCAGGGCCGAGTTCAAGGCGGCGAGAGCAACTATGGAAAGTGCAAGGGCCGAAGCCGAGGCGAAAAGGGCGTGAAGTTGTGACCAGCTCAAATTGGCCGCCGAGGAGAGGGCAAACGCGAGCGAAGGTTCGCTTAAGTTAGCCAAGGAGGTGATTGCCAAGCTGGAAACCGAATTGGAAGAGTCAAAGAAGGCGAAGGAAATAGCCGACTCTGAGGCTTCCAAAGCGTTTGAGGCTAGGAAGAGTGCTGCCCTTGCAAATTATGTAGAAGAAGTCCCCAAATTCGAGAATCGGGGATTCAAACACGGCTGGCTCAAAGCCCTTGCCGCCGCTGATGTGACATTGGCCATGCCGATTCCATACGAGCAAGTGGACGTTGAGTCGCTTGAGTCTGACCTCGAGGATTGATTGGGGCGACACTTTAGTTTTGTTAGGATTTTCAGTGTATGTTTTTGTAAACATGTTTTGTTTTCTTAGTAGGCTTCTATTTACTTGGGGTAATCTTCATGTATAAAATGATGACTATCTGTATTCACTTTATGAATGAAAATTTCCCTTGCTTTGCAATATTGCCTGTACGCAATTGTTGTTATCAATGAAGATTATTGCTTTTTCCCTATTTTGTATAAGACTACTGCTGTCTGTTGCGCAGTATATAAACATGCCATTAAAAAGATGAATAAATTAAATATTGCTAGAGAGATAGCGGCGTATCTTCGCGATTAGACTTTCAAATTAGTCGAATAAACTGAGCACACCCTTGCATATGAATGTACATGATCCTTTCGGCACAAATATCTGGCCTTGCCCTTGCCTTAGTTAAGATTAACAAATCTGCCCTTGCCTTAGTTATGAACCAGAATGTTGAATATCGACGGTTCGTGGATGATTGAGGCACGTGATCCTTTCGGCATAAGGCCATGGGATTTAGGGATTTAGCCGATTCGATTGGCCATCCTTTAGCCGTTAAGATTAATGACCTGCCTTTGCCTTAGTTATGAACCAGAACGCCGAATATCGACGGTTCATGAGATGATTGAGGCACGTGATCCTTTCGGCATAAGGCCATGGGATTTAGGGATTTAGCCGATTCGATTGGCCATCCTTTAGCCGTTAAGATTAACAAATCTGCCTTTGCCCCAGTTCGTTACGAATCAATAACACCGAATATCGGTGGCTTATGGAGTGCGTGCATTGATGAGGTCGCCTCGGGAGTGCGGTGCACTCCTGAGTGACTAAAAGGGGGGGAGACTCTGTTTGTGCTTTAAAAAGCAACTCAATTCTGTCCGTCAGACGTGGCCGGAAAAGTGTGAATGTCAACTAGACTATTCTTTAACAGCAAGGGAGAGGGTAGGACGCTGGCTGAGCTAGACTCAGCAATGAATCACGGTGACGAGCCTCCCTGTATGGGAGGTAGGGCATCTGCAGAACATGAGAGGCGCCACTCTCCACGTCGACGAAGCAGGTCACCGAGGAAGGATAAGCGCCAACGGGGAAGTGAGACCAGTGGGCCACCACGCCCATTGAGCTTTTCAGTTTTCGTCGAGAACAAACCGATGACAGAGGCAGATTCCATCATCCGTAATCCGAATGTGGTAGTCGAATTTGCACGATAGATTTTTCCGCCAGAAGTCCAGCAGTCGATGGTTAGTCGACTTGGCTTCGAGGTGTTTCGAGAGGGCGTTCATGGAGCGGTGAAAGGGCTGTACACCGCCTATGAAATCGGCATGCGCCTCCGTGCCGTGCGACGTGAAATAAAGAAGAAGGATGAACATATTCGAAACTTGGAAGCTCACGCGGAAACAGCTGAGCATGAGCTGAGAAAGGTCAAAGCCGCTCAAACACAACCAGCCGAACAAGCTAACCCAATTGTGGAAGAAAGGGTGACCCAACGGCTTATCAGTCATGCAATTGCCTATCGTGATACGGTGAGCATGTTTGCGATAAAGGCCGCGAAGGGAAGGGTTTATGAAAAAGGCTTCCATGATGGCTAAAAAGTCGGGATAGAGAAGACCAAGGAAAAGCTCGTCGAGGAAGTTTGTCGATGTGAAAATCATGGATTTAAGCACAGTTGGATCAAGGCACTTCAGGCCGCGGAGGCTCTCCGGGCAGCAGGTGTTGATTCGGCGTCGCCACTATACCAACGTGATCATTTCCCCTTTTCCGCCTTCGAAGTTGAGAAGAGTGATGATGAGGGAGGCACCGGATAAAAGTAGACATTGTAATGCTCAAACGCAGATAGAGTGCAAAAATTATGTAATTATTGGCTAATTTAATAAAATGCTTCATTTTCAAGTGTTAGCGTACTTTCTACTTATATTAATACACTTCATGCCAATAGATTAATCTAAGGACACATTTCATTTTGAATGTTTGCATGTTTCAGCTTACATTTATATGGCTTGTCCTAGTTCAATTGAATGAAACATTTCATTTTGAATGCTTGCATGCTTCAATTTTTGGTGTATTGTGATAGCCACGCAGGGCGTTCCAGATCCGGGGTCTTTATTCGGCCCAAGCGTAACCCGCACGGATGGGGCTTCGAATTCAGAGGCCTGCTGTCGGCCAATCGTGATATTGACGAAAGGCGCTCTGAATTCGGAGTCTTATTCGAACCAACCGTGTCATGCAAGTATGGGGCTCCGAATTCGGAGGCTTTTTGTCTTGGCCAATCGTGACATCTGTGAAGGGTGCTCCGAATCTGGAGTCTTAATCGGCCCAAAAGTGTCATGCACTAATGGGGCTCCGAATGTGGAGACTTGGCCAATCGTGATACACGAAGGGCGCTCTGAATCCGGAGGCTTAATCGGTCCAAAAGTGTCATGCACTAATGGGGCTCCGAATGCGGAGACTTGGCCAATCGTGATACACGAAGGGCGCTCCGAATCCAAAGGCTTAATCGGCCAAAAAGTGTCATGCACTAATGGGGCTTCGAATCCGGAGACTTATCTTGGCCAATATGATACATGAAAGGCGCTCCGAATCCGGAGTCTTAATCAGTCTAAAAGTGTCATGCACTAATGGGGCTCCAAATGCGGAGACTTGGTCAATCGTGATACACGAAGGGTGCTCCGAATCCGGAGGCTTAATCGGCCCAAAAGTGTTATGCACCAATGGGGCTTCGAATCCAGAGAGTTAATCAGCCCAAAAGTGTCCACCAATAGGGCTCCGAACCCGGAGACTTATCTTGGCCAATCGTGATACACGCAGGGCGCTTTGAATCCGGAGGCTTAATCGGCCCAAAAGTGTCATGCACCAATGGGGCTCCGAATCTGGAGACTTTTCTTGGCCAATCGTGATACACGAAGGGCACTCCGAATCTAGAGGCTTAATCAGCCCAAAAGTGTCATGTACTAATGGGGCTCTGACTCCGGAGACTTTTCTTGGCCAATCGTGATACACAATGGGCGCTCCAAATCCGGAGGCTTAATCGGCCCAAAAGTGTCATGCACCAATGGGGTTTCGAATCCAGAGACTTATCTTGGCCAATTGTGATACACGAAGGGCGCTCCGAATCCGGAGGCTTAATTGGTCCAGAATTGTCATGCACTAATGGGCTCCGAATCCGGAGACTTTTCTTGGCCAATTGTGATACACAAAGGGCGCTCCGAATCCGGAGGCTTAATCGGCCCAAAAGTGTCCTGCACCCTTGGTAAGTCATATAATCACCATGCACCAATGGATGCAAGGGCACGATCTCTCCGTTCTTCAATTAGAATCAAATCCAAGGCCAACATAATGTCGTTTCAGCCCAAATAAAAAACTGTTGATTTCAAGGTTGGGAGGCCGATCTGTAAGGGGATGATTGCCTGCGTTCCGAAGCACAAAGCGAACGGCGTCTCCCCAGTGGACCACCTCGGAGTAGTGCGATGAGCCCATAATACACTTGGCAACTCTTCGACCCATCTTCCTTTAGCTTTCTCCAACCTCTCTTGATGCCGTCTAAAATAGATTTGTTGGAGGCTTCAGCTTGGCCATTACTCCGTGGATAAGCCGGTGAGGAATAATAGGGCTGAATACCATACTTGCTGCACAGTTGCCTGTAGACACCGCAATCAAACTGGGTGCCATTGTCTGAAATAAGTGCTCTTGGAATGCCGAATCGTGTTATGATATTTCTCCATACAAAATGCTTCACGTCGATACCTCGGATGTGCATTAGTGCCTCCGCTTCTACCCATTTTGTGAAATAATCTGTCGTGACAATCGAAAATCGCTTGTTACCCGGGGCATGAAGCAATGGTCCGACGATGTCAAGTCCCCATTGGGCGAACGGCTAAGGATTGGTTATAGAGCTTAACTCTTCAGCAAGCAGGTGGGTCAAAGGAGAAAACTTCTGGCACTGTTCACGCTTTTTCACGTAACATTCGGTATCGGCTCTCATTGTCGGCCAGTAATACCCCTGTGTCACAGCTCGATGAGCCAAAGAGCACCCGCCAGAATAGGCGCCACAACTGCCTTCATGTATTTCGATCAGAAGTTCTTCGACTTTGTCTGGATGAACGCATTCCAGGTATGGACCAGAAAGGGATTTTTTATAAAGCTTTCCTTGCGGATCCAAGTAGTATCGCAGGGCTTTGTTTCGCAGCTTGTGCGCTTCTTTATTGTCTACTAGGAGCTGTTCAAAAGAGAGGAATGTAGCAATGGAGTCCATCCAACTCGATCCTGACTCTATGACATTGACCTGGACTTCCTTAGAAGGGCTAATGCTCGGCTCTAGGATGAAACCTACTTCAATGGTCCATGTTTAATCTTTGAGTTAATGGCGGAGGCTAGGCAAGCCAGGGCATCTGCATGTGTGTTCTGGTCACGTGTTATTTGGTTCAATTCGTGATGGTCATATTTTGCCAGCAAGGAATTTGCCGTTTTCATGTAAGCTGCCATACGGTCGTTTTTGGCCGCGTACTCCCCCTTCAGCTGATTGATCACCAGTTTTGAATCGCAAAATACAAGCAAACGCTAGGCACCCAGAAGGTGTGCATTCCGCAAACCGGCTAGCAGGGCTTCATATTCAGCCTCATTATTCGATGCTTCGAAGCCGAGTTTAACGGCCTGCTCAATTATTACGCCGTCAGGAGCCATGATTACTACTCCGGCTCCACTGCCCCGTTGGTTGGATGATACGTCACAGTACAACTGCCAAATGTCACCAACGTCAATTCTCCAATTCGGCTTGGGTTGAATTTGTTCGGACTTGTAGTCGGCAAGACCCCCCGTGAATTCGGCCACAAAATCAGCAAGTACTTGCCCCTTGATTGAGGTTCTAGGCAGAAATTGAATATCGTACTGGTCGAGTTCGAGAGCCCACTTAGAAATGTGCCCTGATGCTTCTGCACTACGTAGTACTGACCGGAGGGGGTAATCTGTTAGTACCCCGATGCTGTGCCCCTGGAAGTAATGCATCAGTTTTCTTATTGCCGTGACGAGGGCTAGGATCAGTTTTTCCAACATAAGGTAACGTGTTTCGGTGTCAACCATTGCCTTGCTTACATAATACACTGGTCGCTGCTCCCAAAACTCTTCCTTTAACAGTACAACACTGACGGCCCTGTCGGAGACGGCCAGATATAAAATAAGCTGGTTGCCTGCCGATGGTGTTGCCAATAGTGGAACTGATCGGAGATAAGTCTTCAGACCATTGAAAGCGGCTTCGCACTCAGAGGTCCATTCAAAAGCTTTACCCTACCGTAGGGGTATGAAAGAATTATCGGTAGCAGTCTGTGGAACGACTGATGAACCTGTTGAGTGCAGCGACGATCCCCATCAACTTCTGAACTTCCTTGACCAATCGAGGGGAGCCGAGTTCTAGGATCGCTCTGATTTGCCTCGGGTTGGCTTCGATTCCTTGGTGGTTGACAATGTAACCCAAGAATTTGCCAGAGCTGATCCCAAACGCACATTTGGAAGCGTTCAGTTTCATTCTTTATTTGCGTAAAATGTTGAATGTCTCTTCCAGATCAGCTAGATGAGTTTTCTCTTCTTTGAACTTGACCACCATATCGTCAATGTACACTTCCATAGTGTGGCCGACTTGCTCGTTGAACATGGCAGTGACTAGTCTTTGGTAAGTTGCCCCTGCATTCTTCAGCCCAAAAGGCATAACCTTATAGCAATAGGTTCCTCTTGGGGTGAGGAATGCAGTTTTCTCTTGGTCCTCCAGATGCATGGCAAGTTGATGATAGCCTCTGTAGGCATCGAGGAAGCTCATACGCTGATGACGTGCCGTAGCATCTACAAGTTGGTCTATTCTGGGGAGGGGAAAACAATCCTTGGGGCAAACTTTGTTTAGGTCCGTGAAATCAACGTAGACATGCCAGGTCCCATTTTTCTTCTTTACAACCACAATATTCGAGAACCATGTAGGGTAAGTCACTTCCCTGATTGCTCTGGCGTCAAGCAACCGGTCAACCCCTTCAACAACGGCAGTAGTGTGCTCTGCGGCTGACCGCCGACTTTTTTGTATAATCGGTTTACATTTGGGATCAACATTTAAACGATGCTGAGAGACAGATGGATCTAGCCCGGCATCTCATACAGCGACCATGCAAATACGTCAAGGTTGCCGAGTAAAAAGGTAATTAGCTGTTGTCTGTCGACTCCATTTAGGGAGGCACTGATCATGAAAAACCTGTCAAGATTCCCGGCGATTTCAACTCGATCCAGGGCTTCCATGGCCTTTTCACTTGGAAGTCGTCCAACATCGTCGAGGCTCTCTCGATCCACCACCTCAATAGAATTCACTTCCAGTTCTCTTGGTGTTTTCGCGGCAAGGAGATAGCATGCTTGTGCCGATTTCTGGGAACCACGGATTTGTTCAATGCCTCATTCAGTCGGGAAGCAGAGCAATTGATGATAGGTGCTTGGCATGGCCTGCATGGTGTGTAACCATGTTCGTCCCATGATGAGATTATACGGCGAAGGCAGCTTGACAACCAAGAATTCCACATCCACTGTTCACGAGCCAGCTCGAACTGGTAGTGTGATTTTGCCCAACGAGTATTCTGGATTAGTGTTGAAGCCAAACAATGGATAAGGAGCTGGAGAAAGATCCGATTCGGTGAAGCCGAGTTTGGTGAATGTCTTGTAATAAATAACTTCCGACGTGCTCCCCGGATCAATAAGTACGCGCTCAACGGTGAATTAGTTTACGTGTAACTCGATTACCAAGGGATCGATGTGAGGAAGTGTCACTCCGGCCAAATCCGAATCATTAAAAACAATGCTCGCAGCTTCATGGGGCTGTTTAGCGGGAGTGAGTTGATTTTGTGGGTCGGGATGCGATGGAATCGTATGCACCGCGGATGTCATTGGCAGGCTATATATCATGTGGATCACGCCAAGGGGAGATGAATCCTGCCATAAGGCTATTGCTTTGGATGAGTTGCCTTTTCAGACGTACTATTTTAGTCGACCATCTTGTACCAATTCCTCCAGGTGATCCTTCAATGCATAACAACTCTCAGTATCATGGCCGTGGTCCTTATGATACTCACACCGCCGATCCCGTCTTCTCGTGTCAGGAGGTCCCACCATTTTGGACGGCCATTTAAAGAACGGAAGGTGTTGGCCTTTAGACATAACCGCATTGATCGGCTCTGACAACTCCGTATATTTCTTGTCCGCGCGCCTTGTGCGCCTGCTATCTACTTGAAGTTGTTCATTAGCTCGGTGGGAGCATTAGTCGTTTGATAGGCAAGAATCCCGTCTCTTGTCTCGTTTAGCCCGATGCCGTGGTTTAGGGCTCTGAGGTGGTACAGAATTTACCGGCTGAGCAATTTCAGAAGGGGCCGTCTTGTTGGCCATGTTTCCGGCTTTAACCCGCAAGGCATCATCTTCCACTTTGCAGTATTCCTCGACTTTCTTCATCAACGACCAGATTGTTTTGGGGGGTCTTCTAGTCAAGGAACTACAGAGAGCACTATCAGGATGCAAACCCATTTTAAAGGCGGTAATGGCCATGGAGTCGTTGCAAGCATCATCGACAAGATTAAAGCATTCCTAATAGCGCGCCAAATACGCTCGTAAGGTTTCTCCTGGCTGGATTTGCATTGCCCAGAGAGAGTCGGCTTGCTTCGGCTAGACCTCGTTGGTGATGAATCTTGCCCTAAGGGATTTCTGTAGTTGATGGAAACTCTTAATCGACGCCGACTCTAACTTATAATACCATCTGACGGCCAATGGTCCCAAACTGCTCAGAAATATTCTGCACATGAGAGCCTCGTCGTCTGCATGCAGCGTCATGGCTTGCTTATAATGACGGATATGATTAGTGGGGTCCAATTTCCCATCGTACAAGGTGAACGACGGGGCTTTGAACTTCTTGGGTAGTACTGCCTTTGCGATCTGTCACACAAAGGGAACGTGCTGGTCTTCTTCGTTCGAACCATTTCGTCTTCGCTTATGCCTTACACGTGGACTCTCTTCAGAGGAACTGGTAGTTTTGAGTCATCCCTTCTTTTTGGGCTCTGGGGATAATGAATCAGAGTCGCTGTCACTATATTGCCTCCGAACGCGAGGTCTTCAACCACCCGCTCTTAGAGGTCGTCCCGGATCTTGGCGTGTAGCTTGATTGGATTTTGCTACTTCTAAGGCCAAGTCCTGACGGAGGCGCTCGTTCTCAGCGATCATGTTTTCCAGCCTCTGTTCGTTTTGCTTCACCTGTTTCATGATCGCTTGCATTGTCTCATGTGCTGAAGTCGACGGTGAGTTCTTGGCAAGTAAGTCGAAGTTCAAGGCACGTCTTGCGGCGATAGTCTCCGGTCCAAGCATGCTTGTTGGAGTGAGGTCGTCTCTCTGTGTGGTTTCGTAAGTGACTATCGGAGGGTCTTTCGTTACGCCCGCCATGGATATAGTTGAGTATTCCCACAGACGGCACCAATTGTGGGGATACGGTTTGGAAATACTCTTTTGATCCACTAGGACGCTCGAGATGCTCAGCTAACAACCTGAAAAGGAATAAACACTTCGGTCGAGGGTGCCAGAATTAGCACTCCGACGGTTAAGTCAGTGTATGCTCTCTGAGCTACTTGTATCTTAAGTTAAGCGTAATAATTCTCACATACCTCTCCTTGGCTGATGTTCTCCTATTTATATCTTCTTCTTTTGGGCCTTATGTTTTTTGGGTCCACCTTTGGTCCATTGTACGTTTATTTATTCGGCCTTTGTTCGGTTGGTTAAAATGCCGATTATAATATTCGACTTTATGGTCGACCAACTAGATCATAGCCGAATATATTCTCCTTCCTGGGCCATCTTCATCTAGATACTCGGCCTTATTGAGCACCGTTATTCGGTTCCCACAGGTCACTTTCACATTTTTCTCTTTTCTCTTGTTGGGTTTTTTCACTTTTCCATTAAAATTTTAAATCAAACTTAAATAATTTACTATTCAACGCCACTTGACTCGTTTTCAAGATATAAGTAAGAATTTTGTTTTATGTCTCTACATTGTCATGCGCAATCTAGATATTATGAAAATGTACAAGTATTCATTTTCAATTATCACCAAATCTTTAAAATTTAGTGAACAATTAAATTGATATTATAACCAATTATCATCCTACTCATTTTTTAATCTTTTGTTATGTAAACAACATGAGAGAATTATTTTTATCACATCTTTTCATTAATTCACTCAATCTAAACGTGCTTAATCCCTTTAAAGAAATTAATTAAATTATTAATTTATTTGGTGCAATTTATTATAGTCATTTAAAAAAATGAAGCAACATTTACTTATAAATTATGAAATAAAATAACTAATTAAATTGAAACAATTAATTATTTAAAAATTAAGAAAATATTACTTTTAACTTATGATTATACCTTTCAATTTGAGAAAGGTTACACCAAACACACCCTATATTTTCAGTCTTTTTTTTTTTTTTTTTTGGTTGAAAAATTTCACGTAGGAGTTAATTTTAAAAAAATAATTATAAATATTGATAATTAAAAACATAATTTTTGTATAAATCTATCGATGGTCTATAATTTGTTTTTCTTCTAATTTTTAATGAGTCAATAGTATTAAATATTGTTCTCTCACACATGGGTCACTTTCACATTTTTCTCCTTTCTCTTGTTTGGTTTTTTTTACTTTTCCATTAAAATTTTAAATCAAACTTAAATAATTTACTATTCAATGCCACTTGACTCGTTTTCAAGATATAAGTAAGAATTATGTTTTATGTCTCTACATTGTCATGCGCAATCTAGATATTATGAAAATGTACAACTAATCATTTTCATTTATCATCAAATCTTTAAAATTTTAGTGAACAATTAAATTGATATTATAAGCCAATTATCATCCTATTCAGTTTTTAATCTTTTGTTGTAATTTCTCTTTTAATTTGTAAACGATATGAGAGAATTATTTTTAGCATATATTTTCATTAATTCACTCAATCTAAACATGCTTAATCCCTTTAAAGAAATTAATTAAATTATCACTTTATTTGGTGCAATTTATTATATTCATTTTTAAAACATTAATGCAACATTTACTTATAATATATGAAATAAAATATCTAATTAAATTGAAACAATTAATTATTTAAAAATTAAGAAAATATTAGTTTTAACTTATGATTAAACCTTTCAATTTGAGAAAGGTTACACCAAACACACCCTATATTTTCAGTTTTTTCTTTTTTTTTTTTTGAAAAATTTCACATAAGAGTTAATTTTAAAAAATAATTATAAATATTGATAATTAAAAACATAATTTCTTTTTATAAATCTATAATAATTTTCTAAAATTATCGCTGGTCTATAATTTGTTTTTCTTCTAATTTTTTATGAGTCAATAGTATTAAATATTCTTGTCTCAGACATGGGTCACTTTCACATTTTTCTCTTTTCTCTTGTTGGGTTTTTTCACTTTTCCATTAAAATTTTAAATCAAACTTAAACAATTTACTATTCAATACCACTTGACTCGTTTTCAAGCTATAAGTAAGAATTTTGTTTTATGGCTCTATGTGATGACCGGGTACGTAACTCGTCTTATTTTTCTTTTGTGCGTATTAGGTTCAACACTTTTGAAATCTATTTCTCAAAAAATTTCGTCTCTGTTAATTTCAATTATGAGTTCCACCTTATTTCGGAGGATGCGGGGTCGGTCTGGAGTGTCAAGGGTTGAGCTGAGAAAATTTTGGTCTAGAGGACCAGGGCCACACGTGTGGGGCCTTAGGCCGCATGTGCGAGAGAGGGGCCGCACATGCGGGAGGTAAGGCCACACGTGCGGGAATTAGGGAAATTCTAGGCTCGCACACTGCATTATATTGAGGTGTGAGAGGAGGTACAGAATCGGAGAGCCGCACATGTGGGGTTGAGGGCCGCACGTGGGAAAGCACGCTCCACACGTGCGGGGATAAGTGCCGCACGTGCAGGACGGGCCTGGGTCCGAAAACTCTATTTTTCTTCCTTCTTTTGGGCTATGTATATCACATTTAAAACATTTCCTTCTCACTCTAAAATCATTTTTGCTCATCATTCTCTCTAAAAACTCTCACCAAACATCTTAAAACCTTGATTTCTTGAAATCCATTGTGGTTTTGATCCTTGTTCCTTTATTAAAATTGGATAATTTCTCGAGGGCTTCATTGTGTGCAGTGAAGATCGTGTTTCAACACCGTCAATTTTAAGGGTTTCAACTCATCTTCTTCTCTAAGCTTGAGGTAGGGACTTTCTTAGAGTTATATATATATATATTTTCAAGAATTATTGTTGATTTTCGAATTTCTTTTGTTAATATTGAATGTTGATGGTTGGCTCAACAATGTGGGTGGTTTAGGAGGGGATTTGCTCCTTGTTTCTCATGAAATGATTCTCTTGAGGGTTTTGAAATACTTTGAGTAAGGAGAAATGTTTTTGAAGAAATTCTTTCAAAAGATGTGTGTGTGTGTAGTGTGATGAGGAAAAACCTAGAAATTTTGGGGATTTTAAAAAGAGTGTTGAGAATACTTGGTTAACCTTGTTGATACATTACTTTGTGTGTCAAAGTGAATAAAGATGGGGAAATTTCTCACTTACACAAATAAAGGATGAGTTTCATGAAATATGAGAATTGTGACTTTGATAGTTGTTCAAAATATTGATATAGTCTTGAAATGACGAAATTATTGAGGATGCCCAAAATGTGGGAAATGTGTTATCCCTTAAATGAATTGAAATAAAAGTATGTTTATTCATCTTATGAGGTTGCATTGATAAGAGGTTTGGGAATTGTGATCACAATGGTAAGATTGTGTGGAAAATTTGAACATGAAAGAAATGTTGCATTGCATTGATAATCATTACCTTGCCATATCAATTCATTTGATCATGTTAAGCTTCGAAATTTAAAGTTGAAAACTTTTGCATTGAGAAAAGAATGTTTTGGAATAAGTCTTCATGGTATGGTTTGGAGTAAATACGGTGGTAAGTCCGGATAGGCGGTGTAGTTGAGATTGATTAAGTTGGCCTGAGTGTCCGGGGTGAAAGACCAGAAATACGCATGGAGGAGTTACCACTTCCCTTCCGGTTAGCAACCGGTAAAGTGGGGTTTTGGTAGTGCTAGTTATGCTTACTTGCAGACACCAACCTAGGAATTACCTGAGTCGTATTTACCGCCCCATTGACTTCAATTGTAAATTTATGAATCGTTGAGATTTCAAGTTAACATTGAGCATAGTGGTTTTCAAAAGATGTAAATGTAATCTTCTTTTAAAAGGCATAGCATGGCATGTGCATTTCATGTTGGAAATCTTGCATATATGTATATACTTTGTTAAGAATTCTCTACTGAACTTTATGCTCACCTTTATCGGATTTTGGTGCAGGAAAATATGTGGTGAATCCGCCAAATTAGGGCGTGGATGTATGTATCAAGAGCACAAGGCTTTATTTTGTTGTGACCATATTTTTTTGTAAAGCCAAGGGCTATATATGTGTGAGTTCGAGACACCATCTTTTGTGTAACCAGGCATAAGCCTTGGAATATGTAAGCTCTTGAGGGAAATTTTTTTTTATTTTCGAATTTGACGTTTTACATGCTATAGATTCATGTATTTTATAATCATTGAATGTATAATTCGCATGCGGGACTATTTTGTACAAACTTCCATGATCAATGTTATGATGATTGGGGAATTGCTATTATTCTTTAATGAGTGTCAGTTGATATACCTAGATTATGTTGGGAAAATTTTGGGGCGTTACACTCTACGTTGTCATGTGCAATCTAGATATTATGAAAATGTACAACTAATCATTTTCATTTATCATCAAATCTTTAAAATTTTAGTGAACAATTAAATTGCTAATATAAGCCAATTATCATCCTATTCATTTTTTAATCTTTTGTTATAATTTCTCATTTAATTTTTAAACAACATGAGAGAATTATATTTATCATATCTTTTCATTAATTCACTCAATCTGAACGTGCTTAATTCCTTTTAAGAAATTAATTAAATTATCACTTTATTTAGTGCAATTTATTATAGTCATTTAAAAAAGAATTGATGAAACATTTACTTATAATTTATGAAATAAAATAACTAAATAAATTGAAGCAATTAATTATTTAAAAATTAAGAAAATATTAGTTTTAACTTATGATTAAACCTTTCAATTTGAGAAAGGTTACACCAAATGAAACGCCCTCAAAATAAACCCATAATTCATACATTCATGATACAAGAAATTGACAATATATTCAAGAGAATAAAGTGTACATCTATTTATCAGAGTATTTATCACAAAAGTGTTACATGTTGACAACAAAAGTAAATGTCCTACGGGCTTACAACTTTCCAAGCCAACACTTGGTTACAAAAGAGAGAGTACTAACTCATACACATTAAGCCCTCGGCTTGAATTTACATGTAATACACAAAAAGGTAAACAACAAAAAGGGATCTTCAGCCTCTAAGCCTCCCAAGCTATGTCCTTGGAGGTGGCATATCACCTGAACCTGAAAATGATGTCCCATATAGGGTGAGCCAATGCCCAGTAGAGATATACTAAACCAAGTATGAGAAATAACTAAAACAATAGCATTTGATATATGGTTGACACTTATAAACCAACTTACAACACTTTTCAATTCAACATCAAGTACATCCATTTTTTTCATTTCAGTTTCCTTCACTTATACAGTTTCGATTTATAATTGTGGCTCAGAACCTGGCCAAACAATTCAATGAGACTATAACACATATTAAAACACTTCCATACTTCAACACTTCCATATTTCAAGTGATACACAGATTTGTTGTATCAGTGGAATCCATCCCCTATCTCCTCCCAAATAGGTTTGAGAGTCCATCCCCTATCTCCTCTCAAACCATGGAGTACATCCCCTATCTCCTCCCAAACAATATATATATATACAATGTATTTAAACACTTATCATATACAATGATTAATCAATACACACATTTGCTGTATTATTCCAACCGTCATATTCAATGACATATTCAATGTGATTAGTTTCAGTTTTCCCTAATCATAATACAATGTCTACAACAATCAAGAATATCCTCCACCGATAGCCCAAAGCAGTTATCTCTAAACAGATAATAAATTTATCAACAGATAAAATATCGACATTTTCATAGGTGAGTGATTAAATTATCCAACTACACCATTTACTCCCACAATTTTCCAATTTCATGAATTTCACTTCAATTTCACATTTCCCCAAATTAATTATTCAAATTAACTATTCAACATCATTAGGGCATTTTTCCCCTTTTCTCAATATTAGCCCAAAGGCTCAATTTCATCAATTTAACAACAACAATTTCATTTTTCAATGACTCATACACACATAGGCTTTAACATTTGAAAACCCCCCTTTTATAACCTCAAATCAAACCCTAACTTTCTCAAAATGACTAAGCAACACCATCTAATCAAAATGACCAAAATTTATGTTAAAACTCATAGAGTAGAGTAGGTTATCCCTACCTTAATTTTCGGAGCTCAAAGGAGAAGAGAGGTGAAACTCAAAGTGCTCCAAATCCACAACTTTTCAGATTAAAACGAAGCCCTCGCGAAGCTCTACCTTTCTTCCAAAGGGACTAGGGTAGAGACCACTAGAACTAGATGAAACCCCAGAGAGAAGGTATATAGAGAGAGAAAGAGCAGCTGGTCTAGGGTTTGTATAAAAGAAGATGATGAAAAAGTGAAGTGTAACTCGCAGCTGCCAACTGATATATTCGAGGCTCGCTCGAGCAAAGGAGTGGTCGCTCGAGCGACCAGACACAAAGAAACTTTGCTCGAGTGTAGAAAGCCTCGCTCGAGCCAACAAAACGAAGCTTCAGGTCTGCAACCCAAAAGCATGCTCGAGCGAAGAAAAGCTCGCTCAAGCGAAGAAACCCAAAACATAGACCTCGCTCGCTCAGCGAAGGAAAGCTCGCTCGAGCGAAGAATTGCAACCTTCGGGTCCAGAACCAGACGCAAACGCAAGTTCGAGCGCAAGACTTCTCGCTTGAGCCACCAGACACATCACCCAACTCTCGCTCGAGTGAAGGAACCCTGGCTCGAGCGAAGGATCTAAAACACAGAGCTCGCTCGAGCGACAAAAGTCTCGCTCGAGCGAAGACACCAAAATCTGGGCAGCAACCATTTGTTTCAAAACACTCCCAACCTGATACAAACCTGCCCAACACATCCTAAAATTCAAATATAAGGAATTAAAGGATGGAAATAAAACAAATGCAACAACACTCAACCGCGGAACCTACGTCCAGAATACTATACATAAAGGGGAAAACCCAGGGTCACTATACCAAATATTTTCAGTTTTTTTTTTTTTTGAAAAATTTCACTTAAGAGTTAATTTTAAAAAATAATTATAAATATTGATAATTAAAAGCATAATTTTTTTTTTATAAATCTATAATGATTTTCTAAAATTATCGTTGGTCTGTTTTTTTTGTTTTTTCTTCTAATTTTTTATGAGTTAATAGTATTAAATATTGTTCTCTCACACATGGGTCACTTTCACATTTTTCTCTTTTCTCTTGTTGGGTTTTTTTTCACTTTTCCATTAAAATTTTAAATCAAACTTAAACAATTTACTGATAAACGCCACTTGACTCGTTTTCAAGATATAAGTAAGAATTTTGTTTTATGTCTCTACATTGTCATGCGCAATCTAGATATTATGAAAATGTACAAGTAATCATTTTCATTTATCATCAAATCTTTAAAATTTTAGTGAACAATTAAATCGATATTATAAGCCAATTATCATCCTATTCATTTTTTAATCTTTTGTTATAATTTCTCATTTAATTTATAAACCAAACATGAGAGAATTATTTTTATCATATCTTTTCATTAATTCACATTTTTCTCTTTTCTCTTGTTGGGTTTTTTCTCACTTTTCCATTAAATTTCTTTACCCAGCTATAAAATGCAATCTCTGTCTTCTCTCATTTTTCTCATCATTCTTTTTGTCTCTCTCAATACATTCTCTTTCTACATTTTCTCGTCAAAGATTAGATTTTTGTCTCGACTAATTTGCGCATTTCTTTGATTTCTTTCTCAATTTCTTTTTGCGCACTTGAGGCCATACCCTTCTTTTTCTAAACTACTCCTCTTCAACTGTTTGGCTTTTGGGTTTTGGTGGGTTTGTACTATTTCAACTCTGCATTGGTCTATCTATGCTTTTTGAGTCTTTATTGGTTCCAAGCGAGGTCATTTCTCTACTTCTCTGGGTCCTTGACGAAGAAAATCAAGGGGACTAGGTTTAGATCACTGAAAAGGGCAAGTACTTTTCTCTTTTAATCACTTTTATTTATGTATTATTATTGGATTTACATTTCTTTGTATGTTCTTTTCATTGGATCATACGTAATGTTTTGTTAGATTTTATTCCCATTTTTATAGATTGTGATTCGTGATAAGAAGATTGGAGATTTATGGGTTGTGTTTGTTTTTCTCAAAAAGTTGAAATTGCTGTGATTTCTTATTTGTATTGCCTAGTTGAAATTGGGTTTTTCGTGATTTGTTAATGGCTGAAAGAGTAGAAAATAGTTTGCCTAGGATCACTGTAGAAAACATATTGGTGATTTATGGGTTGTGATTTTTTTTTTCTTCCACAATGTTGAAATTACTGTGTTGTCACGCCTCGTATTTTATTACTTGGATAACATTACCAACATTCATTAATTAAGTCCATTTATAAATGACAAGTCATCCTTTGATGAAATGGTAAATAATGAAATGAAAAGGCTTGGCTAGGCGTGGATGCCCTTCTTTATAGGTATGTTGTTCTGGTTTAAAGCCGTTTTATGCTATTCTTTAATTATGAATATGAGGAGTTTGATCCTCGAATGTCTAAGGTTTTCTCAAGGGAAATGGCCAATGAATCGATCTTCGTCTAGCTCCCCATCTGCTTCTTCTTCTTTGGATTAATCTCCAGGGCATCTTGACAAGGGGACAACCTTTATCTCATAGAAAGAGCTCTAACATCTCTCAATGAATGGGTCGAATCGTAAAGAGGAAGAAAGGGGTTGGGCTGGAAGGCAGGTAAGGCTCTTCTTCCTCTTTAGCTTTTCCAACCGTGAAGAAGGGCTTTTAGGCCCACTAGCTAGGTTGATTCTATTATAAGGGTCGTTTACAGTTAGGGGTTTCGCACGAGGGATCTTGTTAAAGGAAACGGGACAGATAATAGATCTTTGGCCATCTCCTCATCTGAGGCTACGGTTTCTTCTTAATATCCCATCGAGCAAGAGAAATGGGTGCATAGCAAAGTAATACCCCTACTTTATAGGTTGCAAAGAGAGTTTGCTACTGAGCGTTGCCCTAGGAATAGGATTGGAAAAGGAATTACGAGATTCTTGACTAAAAATAGGTTGGACAATGCTTCTCGATCAGATCAGAGAAGTACTGTTGACGTTGACACATCGGTATAGCTGTCCTGGATTTTGAATTCAAATTGTTGGTTGGACCAATCGAATCGTCTACTAAAGTCATTGTTACAAAAGAGCAAGAAGTGGAACTAGACTCGTACAGATTTGTCATGATTCCATTGTTAAAAAAAAGATTCCTTTCTCCTTTGGCACGGGAAGAAGGGCACATTATGCGACACAAACTCATTAAGTAAGAAGATGGGCCTCCGGTCGTACTCTTGAGTGTGACCTCAAGGATAGAGCAATTCTTGGACTGCTACAAATGTAACCTATTTAGTGAAAGAAATTGCTTATTGTTTGGGAAACAGAATCAGTAAGACAATCGGGCTTGATGTGGAAGGATTGAAGAGAGCATTAGTAGATCAAGCTGTAGGTGCATAGACTTAGCTAGTGAAGCAAAATTACTCATTTTTCCATAGAGAGTGCTACCCTAGAGTAAGATGAGCGACCCTAGTGGCAATGTTAGCCCCAAGGGTTCACTCCCTTCACTAGTCAACGAAGTGCAGATACAGGCACATTCTTGTTTGATCATTTGCTCTCACTAGACCGCCCTAGAGTACGATACTGGTTCACCATAGGTCCGAAGGGCTATCTCTTGTGTGCGATGGTTGGGCATGAATAGAGCTTGCTCGGTAGAAAGGAGAGTAACCTTTTTGAGGAGTAGAGATCGAGCGTAGAAAGACCAGTGGATAAATTCTTTATTACATAAAATTACCCCTCAAGAAAATCGAAGTACATAGACTTGCTCACAAAGAGCTACAAGGCAGCCAAAAACATTACTGCTAATAAAATGAAAGTTAACAAAAACCAATCTTATATTCAATAAAAGCCCACTTTCTCAAGGGAAATAAACCTTAATTTGTTGAGGAAGATCACCTGTAGAGGTAAACCAATGGTCAGATTGAGAATTTGGATGAAATGAAGCTCCACCATAACTCTAAGTATGGGCAATGTACTTGGGGGCTTCTTTATTTTCATTGAAGCAATCAACAATGATTTTGGAGTCACCTTCTCAAAGAATTTAGGAAATATGAAGAGATTCATAGGCTCTAAGACAGTCTGCTATAGAACGAACTTCTGCAACAACGTTGGACCTGACCTAATGTAGACACCCCATTTTTGACCGCCCTTAAGACTTGGGCGCTACTGATTGTTTACTTGGTGATGAAAGTTATGCAGTGCCAAAGGGTCAATTTCTTCGGCAGGGAGAGAGTCAAATCCCAACTTCATACCCCCTTTTGGACCAAAACAATCTTCATCAAAAGATTTTAGACCTTGAAACCCTCTCTTTCAAAATAGTTTTTGAAAATGTTCCTACGATGTTCCGACGCTCGCATTTTGTTAATTGTCACACTTTTCGGTAAACCGAGCAAGGACAAAGTGGAAATAAATGGAAGAGAGGTGAAATATTTGAAAAATCTTTCAAAACACCTTGTTTATGGGTTTGGAGTTGAAGAAAAGAGGAGGAGAGGGAAGAAAACTAGTTTGGGAGAAGTTCGGCATGAATTAGGGTAGGACCAAAACCGAGCGGCTTCACCAAAACAGGCATAACTGTTTGCACAGTTGTAATTTTGATGCAAGGCTACCACCATTGGAAAGTTTACTTCCGGGGCTTCAATTTGGACACAAGATTGACCTGAAAAAGAGTCTAGACGAAGGCGATATGGCCATTTGAATCAGGAAAGCAGAATTTTGCCAGTCGACCACCAGGGGTGGCCAACCGACCAGGAAAAGTGGCTGACCGACCACTAAGGTCCCAAACTCAGATATTTTGAAGATCTTCTCCCTCCAGCTGTCCTACACTGCTCCAGATATTTCTGAATTGAGATATTTTGACCAATGCTCATATATTGCTATATATTGAGCCATATCTCTCATTTTGGAAAAAGGTTAGAACATTGAAGCAATTTTGGGAGCCTCTCTCTCTAAAAAAATTCCTCTCTCTCTAGAAATTTTAGAGCTAAATTTTAGCCTTTCTCTCTAGTTTGCTCTCTCTCTTGCCCTTTTGTGCATAGAAGTAGAGAAACATGCCTAGTTTGCCTATGCATCCTTGATCAAAGTTGCCTATCTTTGGGAGGAGGTTGCTTGAAGCTTACTTGGGACTTTGTTTGAGCTCCAAAAGGTGATTTGAGCTCAGATTTTTGCCTGTTTTAGTGCTTGGCTTCAAGAGGTATAAACTCTACCCTTTAATCTTGTTTTGCATAGTTTGTTTTGCCATCTTCTTCAACTACTTTGGAGATGTTTTTGGGGTGTTTTTGAACTGAAAAAAAACTCTACTTTTCAGTCCTCAAAGTGGTGGTTTAAGCCTTGTTTGGCTAGGGGTGTTTCCTCCCTTTTGCTCCTTGGCTTGTAAAGCCTTTTGAGCTATCTTTCAAGCTTTTGAAACAATATTTGTTTGGCCTTTCTACCACAGAAATCCAGTGGATTTTCAGTGGTAGAAATGTGGTTTTGAGGTCCAAAATAGGAGGGGGTAGTCCCCTCTCCTCTTGTCTTGTTAGCATGTGTTGTTGGCCTATCAAATGAGCATGTATTTCTCCCTTCTTGAGGCTTAGTTTGAGCATGTTTTTGTGACTTTTTTAACATGTTATAACTCAGTTTTTAGTTGGTTTGATCAGTTGTTGCATGCTTCTTACACTTGTAGTGTAAATCCTCTTTGCTAGCCTTGCATGCCTAATGAGTTAGCTTGTTATTCTATCATGTGTTGGTTTAGTCTCAGCCCATTTTTGGTGTTTCCTTGGCATGATTTAACTCTAATTTTGGTTGGTGAGTTCACCTCTTGCTTAGTTTTTGCACTTGTAGTGCAATCTTGCTCACTAGCCTAGTATACTTGGTGTTTTGGCCTATTATTCTTGCTTGTTTTAGCTCTAGTTCAAGCATGTTTTTGGTGTTATTTTTACATGCCATAACTCTATTTTTGGTTGGTGGGGTCACCTCTTGCTTGGTTTTTGCACTTGTAGTGCAATCATGCTCACTAGCCTAGTGTACTTGGTGTTTTAGCCTTCCATTCTAGCATGTGTTAGCTATTCTCCATGCATGTTTTTGGAATTTTTTTGACATGCTTTAGGACTATTTTGGGTGTTCTTGGCCTTTTGGGGCTTGCTTTGTATAGCTATAGTGTAAATGGCTTCACTAGTCTTGAGTTTTGAGGCCCCTACCATGCTATACTTGTGATGTTTGCATGCCTTGGCATCATTTGGCATAGTATTGCAGAGCTTGTATCTTTGCCATATTCTCATGTTTATCACTCTTTAATTGTGTTTAAGAGTTGTGCCTTTATGCCTTGTTTATGAGCCATCATATGAGCATGCATTTCTAGCTTCTTGTGCCCAAGTTTCAGGATGTTTTGGCCTCTGTTTTGGCATGGTTTAGGTCTATCCATTGTTGGTTTAGTCATTTAGGCTTGGTATTGCATGCCTCTTGTGAAATGCTCTTTACTAGCTTTGATGTTTTTGGCCTTCAACATGTTATGCTTGCATTGTTTGCATGCTTTAAGGTATTTAGCATCCTTTTTCAATGCTTGGTTTAGTCATTGCATGCCATCTTTCATTTGTTATATCGCTTTGAAAGAGGTCTTAAGCCCTTTGTTGGTTTGAGTGTGAAATCGAGGCATTCATGCCTAATGGTTTTAGCCTTCTTTTGAAGGTTTCTACTAACCAATGGCATGATGCTTCTTTCATGCTCAAGAAGCTTATGGCTTGGTCCATCTTTCCAATTAGAGGACTTCTCACTTTTGGACTTAACCAATTAAAGGATGGATTGGTAATCTAAAATGAGTAAACAAAATTGAACCAAGTAAAACATGTCAAGATAACATGTTTGAGTTGCATTGCATGTGTTTGGATCGGACGTTAATCCAAACACGAGAAACGAGGGGCGTTTCATACTCAAAGTGATGAAACGTGCCTCATTTCTCGGTCGCCATCCCTCTTGATCATGCATGATAGAGGTGGAGGCTCTTGTGCGTTATTTGTGCATTTATTGACTTGTACAAACTTGGTTTCTCAGCCATCGTGCATTGCGATGCTCGGTTGGTGGCTCGAGAGTCGAGCACCGCACGCCTTTGAGCTTGAGAATGATAAGGAGGGTGGTTGTGCACACATGTCTTGCAAATACACTTCTGTGCCCCTGTTGTTCTCTGTTGCAGCAAAAACTGGAGTCTGGAAAATCAACTGGTCGACTGACCACAGGGAGTAGTCGACCGACCAGTATGGGTGGTCGACCGACCAGTTTTTCTGGTCTACAGCCACCTTTTCTGGTCGGCAGTCCACCAGAGGGTCCCTGTGTTGGAGAAAAAGCATTCTGGAGATTGGCACAATTTTCAGAGGTCAAGGCAAGTGCAAACAGAGGCAATTCGAGGCACGGTAATGGATTTCCGAATGAAGCTGACCGAGCATGCATATCCCCCTCGCTTCCCAAGGCCATTTGTTTAAATTGCTTAGCTAAACTAGTTCATTAGCTTAGTTATTTTGTAATTAATTAGTTAAGTGTTTAATTAATTAATTTGGTTTGTAATTACTTAGCTTAGATTAGCTAGTTGCTCAATTTGTGTTGTAATAATTAATTAGCTAAGTTAGTTAATTAGTTGATTTGTAATAAGTAGCTTAGCTTATTCATTCAGACCCTCCGTCGAGAGAGCAAATGTTGTAATAAGTGTGCGTGTGTGTGTATGTCTTCCAACCCCACGTCTTTCTCCCTTTTTATTTACCCGCTTTCAGTGGTTAGATTAGGGCACGTTTTATTTAGCATACCTTATGCTTGCATGTTTGCATCATTCATTTGTCTTGCATGCACCGGGCTTGGTGCATCATACAAACTGCATTGTATTTCAATACACTTACTTGAATACGTGTTTCAAAGCATGCTATCAAGTGTTGCATTCATATGCCATCTTAGATAGCCGAGCCTATTTAGTTACATTTTTGCATGTGTTGCATTAGGCATTTTAACATAACTAGGATCATGCATTGATTTCTAACTAGTTTTCTGTTTTGGCTCGGAGCACACTGTAAGTGTTTTCACTTTAGCATCCTTGCATGAGTGTAAGTGACTGCCATGATAACATGCTTGCCATGAGGCTATTTGCTTAATTGCTATAACTGCATGAATGCCTGTGGATGAAGGCTTCATTACTTGAATTGGAACAATTCATCAAAGTGTAAGTTTCAAGCCCACTTGAAAGTGGGAAATCATCATGTTTTAAGCCCACTTGAGGGTGGCAAATCCACATTTTAGCCTACTTGTGAGTAGCACTTTCAAACCATTTTCAAAAAACAAACATGAGATGTTTTGTTCCAAATCGAGTGATTAGGTCTATACTTGTATACTGCGCGCATCACATAGTAATTCTAGATTAATAACCGGAATAAGAACACATGTGTTTTCAAAAACAACATATCATGTTAGTAGAGGCCGATCTTTGATCGGGTGAGCGGGGGTGCTCATTTCAGGACCTTCCCCTCTCGTACCCAAGTTCCCGAACCGAGACAACTTTGGTGATGACGGACATGTGGCCTTAGGCACAAGTCAGGGTTTCCTGAATTTCCCAAAATAAAATATTTAGGTGGCGACTCTGAAATCTGGCAAAAGCAGTCCATGTTTGGCGCTTTTTGATTAAAATCGATTTTCCAAAACAATTTGCCGGATTTGGACTCTTTGGTGATTTATCAGTCTTACATTGCACTTTGTGAGATTAGATTCAGAACCGTGATAGGAGTCCGAACTGTAGTAGCTAGAACCCAAATCCACGCCCTCTCCGAAAGGGGTGGTGTGCGGAGCGAGTTTGGGCGGTCTACCCCTAACCTTACCAAGGTGATTCCTAATGAGGCCTCCACCTGCACTCAGACTTGGATTCCCTCTCTAAGCACACCATCTACATGGATTTTGAAGTCAATTGTGAGTTTACGAGCTTGATGAATATAGAGCGCATCTAGAAGAATAGAATCAGTAAATGTCCCAGATGATCTGATGTCAAGAAGCTGAGAACAATCTTTCAGCCAGCCTGTAATTTGTTGAATAATAACAACCAGTTGAGATATTTTGTTTTTGAATTTCCTATTATTGTGTTCCTGCTAGAGTTCCCAAATGCAAAAATAGAAAGCATAGACGTGACGTAGCCAACTTCGGATTTCCTGCGAGAAATGTTAAACTGCCGGGACTGAATAGAATCCGCTTGGAAGGATCTTATATGGAAAAGGAGATCCAAATAGTTCCAAACCTCCATCGCAAGCTCACTCTTGATGAAGAGGTGATCAATACTTTCTTTATCATGCTTCGAACAGCACAAGCATTTGCTTGCTATTCTGATACCTGTCGTCTGATATGGTTAGATAGACTAGCTACCCCCGTTCCAACTATGGGACTGAATCTGGACATTGAGAATGGGTCAACCTATAGAGACTGTCATCCTATCCGGATTGATTGACTAGCCCTCCCACCAACTATCGAACTCAACCCGGGCATCCCTCCATTCTCTTTCTTTAGTACATCTTCCCATCCTTGCTGAAATGGATGGCCTTCAAGCTTCTATCTTTGATTAAGAGGGAGAGTTTGCCAAATCAAATCTGGAAACCTCGACTCTCATCCTATGTAGGGTATCACATTCAAAGGCTCAACAAGTAAAACTGTCATATCAGTGAATATAGGTCAACCAACCAAGAGAGCATAATGAGATAAAAGTATGGAGGCTTTCCAATAGTAAAGTAATAAAGTAAAATAATGGGCTTGTTCCTAGCTATTCAATCTAAGCAGACAAAGAGCTGACGAGTCAACGGCGGGAAAGACCTTTCTGGTAGACCTTTCATACATGTGTACTTTAGAAGTCACTTCCGATGCCAATACCATGTTTTTTTCTTCAAATAGTTCTTTTAGCAATCCGCTCCATCTTTGGTAGAGGTAACTAGGTCAACCAGCTGGAGTTTCTTTCCATTCAAAGTACAATCACCACCTCTTCCTGTAACGAAGGTGCCTTCATTTTCTATTCCAGTAGGGTTGCTTGAAGTCTTAGATTTTGCTTTTTCGGGTGGTTGTTCCTAGGTCGAGTTTAAGCCCAAATAGAGAGTTTCATTAAACTATTCGGAGGGATGACGCTCAAGGGGTCAAACGAAAGAAGTTGATAAAGAAAAATGGCAATTTACTCAATATTTGTTCTATCTTCTAGGGCTGACTTGGGATTAAATCCAAAACCAAAGGAATTGGAGGAACCGAAGCAACCCGCTAAATCCCAAAAAGGGAGCAAGTCACTTGCATTGCCAAAGTAAACTCCAGTTGGAAAGCCAGGATTCGAAGTAGTTCCAACACCAGCTTTGGGTCAACAAGACAAGCCAAGACCCGTACACCCGGTTGTTGTCTCACATTCATTCTACAGATGTGGGATTGGAACTCGAATCCTTTTGAAAAGCAAGTGTTTGTGGCTGAATAGGCGAGAGCCCCCTTCAACTATTCCACAGGCTTGCTTTCAGGCTACGATCTTGTATAACTGATTTGATGAATCAAAGAAGTTGCCCAGATCGCTTTCAGTTGGTGAGACCTCGCACAAGAAAAATGCCTTATATAAATGAGAAGCGGGGGTGAAGGCGCCCCAAAGGTAAACAAAATGTCTTTTATATTATTATATATATTACAAGTCGGATCATGCAGACTTTAGAGATAGAGTTTGGTTAGTCTGATTAGTATGAATCTTAGATTGCAATCAGTCACCTCGCTAGGAAAGAAAGTTTAGCCATATCGAGAAGCCCTATTGGAGGATAGAACTAGAATACAGATCGTGATAGCCAAGCTTGAGGCATAAGTTAATCTATGGGGAGTTCTCATTACAGGGGAGGTGATACCTAGATAAAGAAGAGGAAGAGGACTTACTCCATTTATCTCTATGTCTGGCCCCAGCTTTAAGAATGATTTGGGATCATTCACGGGGGACTCGTTAATAGACAGTTCCTTTGGTTCGTGGTTTGATTGACCCTTGAGCATGACCTCAGTTCAGAGGAAGACAAGCAAAGACGAGACAGAGGTAGCATTAAGCTGTGACAAGGATCCCTTTCGTTCCTTTCCACTTGAACCTTTTAACCTTTGAACTTTCGTTGCCCTTGGGGACGGCTCTTGAACCTTTTTACAAAGAGCATTTCTCTTTTGTGCTCTGACCCTTTTAAAAACCTATCTTCAGCCATCTATTTGGCTCTAAAGCAATATATCTCAATGCCGGATTACCTTCAAGCATGAACTCGCCTTTTTAGGCACATTGCTTATCTTAGGGCCTCTTAAATTGATTTGATCAGTACAGACATTGGCTGTAGAATCTCAATTGACTTGAGAGTGGGATCCCATTTGTGTATTCCAATAAGGAGGATCCCTTTAATGCCCTCTGTTAGCTCAATCGATAAGGGATGTCGCTTTCTCATTGGCCTTATTGCTAGCTAGTAGATCAGACTAGTTAGACGATGCAGACGTTCCCTCTCGAGTCTGCATAGTCTGGTGCTTGTATCTCCCCCAAGTTCTTTTCCTTTTCCTTTCGCTTTTGTCCTCCCCCTTTATTCTAGAGGGAGTTGCCCCAGTGTCTTCAGAGCTTAGCTTAGATCGGATCAGGATTGAAGACTAGCTGAAATGGAAATACGTGGGTTCATACCAAGCCAATGCCCCCACTACTTGATCCCTCTATTGGGACTCCACTATTTTAAATTGCTGGCCTCGAAAGGCGCTCCATGAGAGAAGAACTAATAGAAAGGCGCCAACTATGACTCCACAATCGATTCGGCAAAACAACACCTGTTGGAAATCCAGGATTCGAAGCAGTTCACGACTTGGTTTGGTTCCTTAGTTTAGATAATCCAACTTACTTTGATGGAGATCCCAGACTGATTCTTCTTAGGTTGAAACTTGGAAAGAAAGATCGGAATAGGCTACTGCCCAATGACCCTTGAACAAAGGGGATCCAGAGACCAGACAATCCTCTTACACTCAAAATTCAATAATAATAAAAAAAAAGACATGTTGAAATCGTCTTCTTCAGAGTCCTAGGGCTATCGGCGTCGAAGTTTAGTTCTTTAGAATTGATGTTCTCATCTGAATCTTCAAACCAAGAAATAAGAAAATTCACAAATCGATTTACACAATAACAAACAACTTTCTGTCCCGCGCTATTAGTACCTGAACGTCAAACACGGCGAAGGAGGGAGAAAAGCTAACTGGCGTCATGCGATATCTGTTTCGCCAAGAATTCCTAAGCAGTAAAATCACTCGGTCCAATACCAAGGATGAAAGTACGTATCTCAGATGTCAACTTCAGTCGCATGCGAGTAAGCAAAGTTCATCATCCATTCGATATTCTAATTAGATCTCATATTGTACCTTAGTACACTTAACACCAATCCCATCTGTCTTTCAAAAATCAAAGTACAAGCAACTACATCAACAACCTCTATTCCTGACGTGAACGGCTGCTTTGTCCGGAAGTGGACCTGCATCTTCCTCCTCTTGGCAAGAAGCCCTAAGAGCAGACTGCCTTTCTATGTGACTCTTTTTCCTCTGTTGACCCCCTGTGTAGCCTGAAGGTAGGAGGGCCCTTTCTCTTTTGATAGCTAGAATTTATTTGCTGAGGGAAGTAGCTAACTCAATTTGGAAGCTAAAGAGGTAATAGCTAGGAAAGGTCCCCCTTCCTAACTACAAATAGGGAAGTAGTCTTGGCTGTTAGCTATGTATGACTACTGACCATTGAGTGCTCAATCATCACTTAAGCAATTCCTCCTTGCTCGGCTTCTACCTCTAAATGATTCACTCTAGTCTATGGGTAGTCTATTTCTAAGAAGGTATTTTTGTTGTTATGTTTTTAATAAGATAGCACCCATAAGAAGGACAACTATCTAGCTATCTCTTTTTTGCCTTAGGTTGGTCGTAGATCAGTGCTCTGCTTGTTTAAAGAATCCTTGATCTACCACCACCCTCATGCTAATGGTATTCTGACTTAGGAACTAGAGCGAACATAAGCTAGAAAGAAGTCGGATCTCTCTACCACACGAGATAGAAAGATTAAAGCTAGCCCTCTCTCAGATAGCACACCCAGATGCCTAACATCCTACTGCTCCAGTCCAATCCATTCTATTATAACCTGTCTTAATCTATTCTTACCTTCAAAAGAACAACGACAACCTAACAGCAGTAAAGCATAGTAAGATAGGTTGAAGCTGTTGGGGTATAAAAGATAAAGGCTAAGATTGCTAACTCTTTATCCTCATTGGACTCAAGGACATCACAAAAGAGGAGCTAACCCTCATCCAATAAGGATGCAAACCAAAAAAATGAAAAGAACTAATAGAGGAAAGCATATAAGCATAGGAGAATCTGTTCTAAGAGGTGCTTGAAATATAAACCTCATTCATAGAGGAGATAACGGGGAGAAGGTTTTTATTACTTACTTGAGGAATCAGGGAAGAAGGCTTTCAAGAAGAGATTAGCCTCTAAGGAGGTCTATAGAGCTTCTTATCGAGACTTATTACAGGATGTAGTCACTACCCATATCAGAAAGCTCTAACGGGACTTAGACAAAGAAAACAGCTAGAGGAAGAAAAAGCACCTTCCTTCATAGGGCTTGTAGGCAAGTAAATAGGATTTAGAATTCTTCCTTGGCTTACAAGAACTACAAGAAGATATAACTAGGAAGATAATATGATAAGACAATAGATGAAAGGTCTGCGTCTGCTCGTATGATAGATAGGAGAATGGATGGATGCTCTCTTCTTTCCTTACTAGGCTAGGAGAAGGAATCAAAGAAGAAGTCTATCAAGAAGGGATTCGATCTTAAGAAAGGAAAGAGAAGGCTAGATCTAACAGATAATAGTGGTATTCTTACCTAGGAACTAGAGCAAATGCAAAGAAGCAGATGAAGATTGTTGCGTCTTCGTCTTCCATTTGCTAGTACGATAAGAGAAATAGAACAACTAGTATAGGAACTCAAAGCTAGCTCCTAGGATAGATAGAATAGAAAGGAAGGGTTGGCCCTAAGATAGATTCTTTAAAGACAGCTCGTGGCCTAGCTACCAGATAGAATATAGTCTTACTTTTCCTATCTTGATATAAATCTAGCAAGAGGAGCTACATCTTACAGGAAAGATATTGATTCTAAGCCCAGCAGGTCGCTTAGCTGCACAGATTGCATCTTCGCCTTCGACTCGAAGGATATATGATCTTTATGAATTGTTGTGTTATGAGGAGGAAAGAGAACATCGTACTAACCTTAGTTGGGTACCGTAAGAAGAAACAATCTAATCTAATCTTATCTTGCCTTACCTATTTGAACCTAAACCTTAGGAAACCTTGGAACAACCTCCAGTCAGGTAAGGAAGGGAAATGAGTAACCCTAAGAGAGATTCTTTCTTCTACTAACTCGCCCCTTAGCTGTAATCCACAAGAACAAAATAAAGTCAAATAGTCTTACCTATTATCACCCTTTCTTACTAGTAGGAAATAGGCAGTAGAATAAAATCAGAGGAGTCACTACACATGCTTACCACATTCAAATTGAAGAACTTACACCCATAAGGGCTGTCCTAAAGGAAAGAAAGAGAGGGAGACAGATCCGGGTAAGCCAGCACACGAGACTTCCTTTCCCCCTATCCTTTAAAATTTACTTTCCGCATCCCTTGTTTAAGTTGAAAGGTTATTGGCGGTAGGACGGGCCACTTCATTGAGCCTGAGAGAGTATACGCTTTTGCTTTTGGGTTCTTACTGTGGAGAGATGAAAGCCCCAATTCTTCTATCTAATGGTAGGACTTTGCCCCGGTCTTCCTTTTCCTTCTATTCTATCTAGTACTATTAGTTCTTTATATCTCTTTCGCTAGCTAAGTGGCGTCTTACTTTCTTCTTGGTTTTTGTCAATAGGAGTAGTATGCAGTTTTTTCTGGATGTATAAACTTGAGATTTTCGGGGGGCATCTATGTCCATCCTTGACAGACCAACACCCTCCTTTGGGACGTACTAGAGTCATGTCTTTCCAATCTTCTATCGCAGGAAATCAGCTCGACTTTGTTTGATTTAGGTGAAGCCCCTTCTTTTGCCTATGGATCTCGTTTGTTGTTGAAGTCAAAGGTTGTGGGGCAGCAATGCAGTGAGTCATCTCCGCTTTCTGCCTCTTGATTCCCTATCAAGGAGGACCTACAAACTCAAGTCAAGGCCAGGCCTTTCGTTCTATCCCCGGTGCCTCTCATTAGACATTATTAAACCTAGAAGCCTGTAAAGCCCGATCTTTCTTTCCCGGGTCACTCTGGTTATATTGAGAGTTCCCTATGCTTTCTCTTAATGAAAGGAGTGTGCCACGTTCTTCTCTATCCGATCTCCTTCTCCTCGAGCAGTAATTGGGGCATTTTGCTAGTTACCGAATCCTACTCTTCTGCTCTTGCTCTTCTTTCTATAGGTATGAGT
The DNA here is from genome assembly GCA_036172215.1 of Camellia granthamiana. Classification (NCBI taxonomy): domain Eukaryota; kingdom Viridiplantae; phylum Streptophyta; class Magnoliopsida; order Ericales; family Theaceae; genus Camellia; species Camellia granthamiana. The sequence continues at coordinate 4,343,154 of CM069907.1, forward strand.
AACATCCTATTACAGGAAGTCCTCTCACTAGAGTGAGTTTCTTCCAGGCAAGAAGATAGAGAGTGACCTTGAAGTGTGCTTCTTGTTCGTTTTCTTCCCTTGGCTCCATTCCATCCTTTATAAAGTACAAGGCCCAGGTCCGCCCTTTGAATATGAGCTCTTCTGTGAGGTGATTCCAAATCATTCTCCAACCAGCAGTCAGGCCTAATATCAAAGGCATCAGTCACAGCAGGAGCTAGATTTCTATCATTCATCCGAGGGCATTTAGGCTCTTTATTGCTATACTCGCTTTCCCATTGACCTTTCTGTGTAGGATTTCCATCTTAGTTGTCAGACGCTATCTTTGCCTGTCAGACGCTATTAAATACAGCTATGGAGTTTCCCTGCCTAACCTAGTGGATGGAGTAGTTCCCTATTATGCACGATAACACGCAAATAAAAAAATATTGTACGAGAATAGTCCGCTCATTCTCTGCTCTTTCTTTCGCTCTTTTTGAGTGAATCCGCCCATGGTATCTATTTGGTTCTAGACACCCATAGGGATAAAAACCTTTATGTTTCTTGCTTGATAAGTGAGTTTGCTTTCCTTTTCACCTAGTCTTCAATCATGAGGAAAGCTGACCCAATAAGTTAGGCATTCCTGCGGACACCATCCCAGTGATCTGGATCGGGAATGAAAACTAGATGAATCCCATTTTGAAGAAAGAATTCCCCTTCTTTTCTTACCTATAGGAAATAGGCAATAGAAAAAAGATTAGAGGACTCACTTGACGTTGTGTATAGCGTAAAGAGCTCTTTTTTGGATCAAAATATGTTGTTTCCTCAAGTTTGATCCTTTTGAACGAACTCTTATGAGTGGAAAGACTGATTCAAAAAATCAGTCCCAACAGTTGAGGCGAGAAACAAAACCTAACCTCTTATTTCACCTCTTTGAGTCTTCAACTTCAAACCGTGGAATGTTTTCTGTGACCCATCCTTATTTAAGATAAGCGCTTTCAAGCTTCCTTGCCATTGTGATTGAAAAGGTTTATTTAGAGTTGGATTAGCTGACCCAAGGCTTAGGAACCACAACCAAGCGTGGAAATGGTTGGAATCTTGTGACTGTGCGTAAGGGCTTAACTTATTTCCTTCAAATACTACTTTGAATAGTGCTTGCCCTTCTGAAAAGAAGGAAACTATTCTTTACTTCCCGTCCAACCCACTATCCATAAACATTGATTGACTTATTTCACCTTTAGAGTTGACGACTTCCACTTGGAACTGAAAGGATTTTGTTTAAGATCTTACCCCTCTAAAAGGCTTCCAACATCAGAAAGATTATAGGAACATTGTTTCAATCTATCCACTTTGTCCTAACAACAAGTATGACTGGACTAACCAGCTCTACTCACTTGCTTCCAACAGTTAATCTATTCTATCGAGTTTTCCTCATTATTTTTTAATAAAGTACAAATAAACTTAAAGCAAGCAATAAATGAGAATGGAATAGTTGGATTTACAGAAAACTGGTTACTTCAAGCGCAACACTCAATCGTCTCGCCTTTTAGAGGAGGTGATGCACCAATCATTTGTTATCCTAACTCATTTGATTGATGTATTCAAGAGTCCTAACACCGCCCTCTTAACTAATTGAGAGCAAATCCCCTCGACAAGATAGCCGGTAAAGGGAGAGTCTATAAACTGCATGTACGTCTTTCGCGAGAACGAATTCAAACCCAGTCTGTCACCCGAAAAGCCATGGAGAACAAAGGCACGCTCATGATGGAACAAACATCTAACACAGCCGTCGAGATAGCCATGCTCAAACAGAAGTTAGAAAAGATGAAAGTCCTCTATCAACGTTCGGTGGCTAACTAGAAGCAACTGCTACTCCCAGTCTCGGAGTTAGCATCCTCTTTCATTCTACCGCTCTCTTCAGCATTCACTTTTAGGGTAGAATCAAGAAATACTGTGGCCGGTTTTGGACCTCCAACACAAGAACCATTACAAGCCTTTTTCCCTTCCGCTCCTCAAGTCCACTTTGCACCACAATCTGTACAACTACCTCAAGGGTCAGAAATGTTACCAGTCCCACCCCCATCAGTACCACTAGCATACCCTCAAACTTTTGGTCAGGTTGAGTCTAAGACAGAAGGTTTCTCACGCCCGCCAAGGGGCGTCTCCAAATGACAAGAACGATGACCTAGCCTAGAAAGTGCATGCCATGTAGAGCGCCATCCAATCCATGCAAGGGCTTTCCATGTACGGGAGCATTGATTTTAGGCAATTATGTTTTTCTCGAATCATCCACTTCCTCCAAAGTTCATGGTACCCGACTTTTCCCAGTTTGATGGCATGGGGAACCCCATTTCCCATCTCAAGCTTTATGTCAGTGCTCTTTGCGGGTATGCACATGACAGTAAGCTGTGCATGCAACTTTTGCAACGAAGTCTAAAGAGCTCAGCCTTGTAGTGGAGAGAGTCAACCTCCCAAGTGCATCCATCCCTCACCTAATCATAGCATTTTCAGCACTTTCTCAAGACCTACCTATCAGAACACTTGGAAAGGATGTGCTCCAGTGTCGGATAAGGGTTTACTCAGATCATAGCTGATGGGGAAATGATTGAGGCTGGCCTCAAGTCTGGTCATCTCACTGAACGCTTTTTGTCAAGGAACGAGAAGAGTTCATCCTTCTATGTAAACAAGCTGCGGTTAAGAAGCCAAAGAAGAAAAAGGGGCAGGTATCAACAATCTTAGCTCTAATTTAGTATGGAGGAAGCTAGTACCCTTTGTTTCAACCAGCTCTAGTACAACCGAATTCTGTTCCACCAGTACATGCAGCACCTATGGCGCCGCCACCCGTTGCAGCTCCCATTGTCAGGGTTAATCAACAAAGGCAAGCTGATAGGAGGGGTTGCATTTTCACTCCCATGGCCATAACCTACGCAGAAGCCTTCAATCATCTACAGGCTGCAAGACATGTAGCTTCGATTCCAGCACAGCCCCCACAAATTCCTCTACCCCGAACTCATAATCCCGACTACAAATGCATCTAACATTCGAGACAAGTTAGGCATGACACCGAGAATTGCTATGCACTCAATCAAGCATCGAATTCAAGACTTGGTCGAGTCTTCTGTTGTGGGAGCATAATGGGTTGCTCCACTAGGGCAACTTAATGTTATTACCAACCCACTTTCCAATCATGGAGGGGTGCATACTCTAACCGACAAAGACGACTTCATCGATCATGGCCTTTTCATAGGCCCTCCTGGCACAGTAGTTTCAATGACGATAGAACAACCTGTGGAGGATGCCTACACCCACTATGCTCGAACTCAAGACTAGGTGAATCCCAACATCTGTAACATCATGGACGGAATGGGGTTTGATCCTACCAGAGGTTTGGGTATAATACAGCAAGGCATTGTTGAGCCTATTTAAGCTTCCACCCACAAATGTTGATTTATAACTGGGTATCATCCCCAGTTTGGTGAAGAAGAATAATTCAAAAAGTCTGGAGGAAAAATGCCTGGTCTGGTCTGCCTTATCAACTGACCATGAGCGGCTACTTCTGCAAAGAAGGCTCTTCTGAACCACTGAGCAGATATCAAGTCTACAATATTGTTCAAGCCCAAAGATAGGGACCTGAATTTGACAAAGAAGACTGTTTTGAACCCCCTTAGAAGCCCAACGTTTCCCCTAGTTGTAGTCATTCAATTAAAAGAACTTGACCTGGAGAACAATATGATAGGCATGGTGGGGTTTATTCCCCAATTGGACCCACGCAGAGCTTTACGTGCGTTAAATGTGCAGAGAAAGATGCTCCGTCCACCGACACTTCCAGTTGACTTACCCTTTCTGGGAATGATGACCTAGCCATAGTCAATTCAGCTCCCATTTCTAATGTCTACTGGGACACATCAAATGATGGCACTGGAAGTAGCATATGTCTACTTGCCTTTTGAGCAATACGGGCCGTTAATGCCTCAGTCAGTGAATCTCCTGTTCATAGCACAAGAGGGAGTCACGGACACTCATTGAGTTCCCTGGAACTATCCAATCATGCTCGAGCCAACTGAGCCATCACCTGTTATTGATGAGATAAACTTGCTCAGGACGTTGTTATACCCCTGAAGTGCTCTTCTAGTGCCTCATAGTCTTTACATTGTCTTTTTCGTACACCTGTAGAGCTGCTCATCAAGAAATGTCTCCTAAGTTGTGTTCCAACCAGATGACTCCATATCTCTCTTGGATTATGTCCTGAATCCTCAGAATTGGTGTCTGACGGCCTTCATCTTCGCTAGAATCTTAACTTGACGTCTCGCCTTCCTCCTTCAATCCGTCTTGCAAGTGTAGGGTAACCCTGGGCCGGATCTCTACTTCATCGACTATGTGCTTGCCGCCCAATCCTTCACAACTCTAGCTGCCTGTAGCTAATGTTTTCCCAGTAGCGTCTCATAAGCACCTTCGTGCTAAGCCGCTTGAACTAATGGGGGCACAAAAGTGGATGTTAAACTAAAGGTGCCTCATTGGTTCTGCCTTAAAAACTTCTCCAGTGGCTTCACTGGTCGTTGGTCTGCAGTCTCTCATTAAGAAAGAAGAAAACAAAAGCCAGGGAGTTCATCTTGGCAGAGTGACCCAGGATACCCAGATCCGAATAAAAGAGGCATACTGTCTTCACTAACTTTAGGAGAAGCAATGACTTGCTAGCTCAGAGGAGAGCGGCATATTAAGCGGCAACTTATGTCAAAGAACTGGCCTTGGGGATATATCAATAAGTAGACTAATACAAATAAAGCACATCAACAACATCGGCATACTACCAGAGCTAGGACGAGAGAAGCTCAAGAACTAGCTACTAGGATTGGGAAAGGACTGACTCCCTTCCTGGATAGGAAGCTCTACTCTCTTATGCTATTTGGAGGACAAAGAAGAGCATGTTGTCCTTTAGGAACAAGAGCGGACTAGTCTAGTACAAGATTTTTATGGCACAGAAGGGGACGCTACTTTGAGAGCAGTCTTACACAGGAGATGCACCAATGATAGCCTATAAGAGACAGTAGTAAAAAGAAAGAACAACGAAGAAAAGCACTTGGAAGAGTCCTGACCTGTGGAAGAAATCAAAGAAGACGGTGGGGTCTGGGCTTGGCTCGAATTGACCCCTTGGGTTACGGGGGAAACAAGAAAGAAGGCAGAAAGGGATTTCAGTGCTTACCTCAGCTCCATGAATGGCCGTTAAATCATACATAACTGATTGTCTAATGAAAGAAGTTGGCCTTTAGAGAGAGGCTCCTCTACTATCTTGACTTCTCTTTTACCCTAGCTCAGGAGAAAGAGGCACCAGGAGAGAGTCTATAGAAGTTAAACCTGCTTTCAGGGAGCTAACTGGCTGCTACTTGTCCTATATGAGACTGTAGACACCCCATTTTTGACCGACCTTAAGACTCAGATGTCACCGATTGAGCGCTTGGTGATGTTGCATATTGTGCTCGTTCAGAAGTCTCAGAGTCTCGGCCACGGGCCCTGCCTCCGGACTTCCGAACCCTTTCTGTACTTTGCCTCGGTTTGCGAACCAGGCTCGATTTTCTCTGTTTCTCTTCCCAAAGGGAGGGAGTGGTCTAGTAGATCATCCCTCAGTGGCCGTAGGCTACGTTTCATGGTCGTAGGCCATTTTCCCCATTTTGGAGCCCAGTTCCCGGTTTTCGGAGCCGTCAAGCCGTGTGCCTCGGTTCGGGACCGTCTAACCACCTCCGTTTGCCCCGATTTTTGGCATGCATCTTATTTCCTCCCTTTTGAGGGACACTGTGGTCCGAGAGACCAACTTCGTGGTTGAACACCACTCCCGGTGCCTAACAGCCCACTTTCGGGGCCTCGAACTGCGTGTTTTGGCTCCCGAACCTTCATTCTACATTTTTTGGTTCCGACCCGAACTTGAGATAGTCATATTTTGAGGTCCTTTTCATGTTTGATTAAGGGCCTTTTACTGTTTGACATCTCCATCTATCACTTGCCTCTTTACCGCTTTTTAGGCCTATTTTGCACGGTATTTTAGGCGTACTTGTGGGCTGCGTTGGACTTGGTCATAAACTAAAAAGTGTCTTATTTTGAGCCCCTCTTCAACTTTGTTGAAGGACTCTCGGCCATTTGAAACCCGTAGCTGCCACTTTCCCTTTTGGCCTTTTTGGGGGGAAATTTGAATTTCATTTCCCCCCCATTTTCCCCCCTCTTTTCTAAACGTTTTTGGCTATAAATACAGCCCTCCAGATCTGATTTTAGGGGTTAGAAAAAATTGTTTGGAGCCTCATATCTATATCTCTCTCCCTCTCTATACTTCCAAGCCAAAAACCTCCAAGTTCCAACCCCATTTCTTCATCACCACCAAGCACCACCACCCCTATTCCATTTCCAGTGACTTGAGGGGATTTCCAGCAGCTAGGAGGCATCATTTTCAGTCCTAGAAGCAGCCAAGGTTTTGGTCTACAAGGGTAAGCACTCATTCCCTCTCTTGAGCTCCATTTTTGTATCATTTTTCTACCCTATTTGCTTGTTGATTTAGGCTCCGACCTTAACTGAAAGGGGCACCCTTTTGAGCCATTCTTCATGTTTGTTTAAGGGCTCAACCCTGTTTGAGCCCTCCATTTGGTACTTGTCTCAATACACTCTTGTATGCCACTATTTTGCATAGTATTTTTAGCATATGAGTGATCTGTTTTTGAGCCTGATATGAACTGTGAGTAGGCTCATTTTGAGCCCCTCTTCAACATTGAAGAAGGGCTCAACCCTGTTTGGGACTTCTATCTTGCACTTGCTTCACAATCTCTCCTATTTACCGTAATTTTGCATGATTTGTTTGGCCTACGTGTAGTCTGTTTTGGAGCATACCATAAACTGTAAGTTGGCTTGTTTTGAGCCCCTCTACAACATTGTAGAAGGGCTCAACACTGTTTGGGGTCTCCATGTAGTACTCACCTTTATACCCCTCTTTGGCCCCCATTTTTGTATGCCATGTTAGCCCTACCTGGGCTTGCTGTTTGACCATGCTTTGTACTGTAAAAATGTTTTTCTCAGGGCTGTCTTGCTTCTTTATTCACACTTCGTGTGCAAATAATGCATGTATTGCATAGTTGTAGGCCATTTCATATGCCTAATTTTGAGTTTCGGGATGCGTCTCATGTATCGGGTGCCATATTGCCATGATTCGGGGCTGTTAAGCATCATATTTCAGTGATTGAAATTCATATGTTTGTATGCCATGATCCATGCCTTGCCATACCTTGTTAGAGTGGCATTCGTGCCTTAGGTTCGGTCCTCGGTTTGCGTGCATACGTGCACGCATTTCGAGCGTCCCATTTTCATCTTATGGCCTCCTTGTATTGGTGTACGCCCATCTTGCATTGTGTATGCCATGTTTCAATGCGTTGTGCATGTTATGTTGTTAGCATTGTGCGTGCCATGTAGTTGCATTGCATGTTTGCATGTTAGCTTGCATGCTTAGGTTGCATGTGCGTTGTCATGCCTTGCCTCTTGAATTGAGTATGATAGAGGTTGGGTTTCACTTGTGTGTTTGATGTGCATTTCATTTGATATCAAAGTTGCTAACTTGGCTTTTGGGCCATCATGCATTGAAATGCGTGATTGATGGCCCGGGGGTCAAGGGCCGTGCTCCCTTGAGTCTATTACATGATAGGGGGCATTGGCCATGCATATATATATGCTCAAAATTCTATACCATGCACTGATGGTCTGCTGTTGCTGTCAAAACTGTCCTCTGCAGGAATTTTCTGCCGACCGGCAGTATAGAGTGCCGACCGGCACTTTATGGGTAGCCGATAACCTCTCAAGCAGCCGGTGGTCATTTTACATGGCCGGTGGCCATTCCATCCAGCCGGTGGTGTACAGCAGCATGCAAGGAAGGTGTTCTGGGACCTTGGCAATTTTTGGAGAGACAGGGCAGTAAGAACAGAGACAGCAGTGGTATGGTGCGGATTTTCCGGGCAAGTCGGATTTGAGCATGCATCATTCACGCATCCCGAGGCAGGGCTGAGGCCCCTTTCGGCACCGAGTCAGGGTTTCCTAAATTTCCCAAAAATAAAATATTTAGGTGGCGACTCTGTAATCTGGCAAAGCAGTCCATGTTTGGCACTTCTTTTCAAAAATCAGTTTTTCTTCAAAACGATTTGCCAGAGTTGGACTCTTTGGTTCAGATTTAGAACCGTGACAATTGAGTCCGAACTGTAGAGTGAAGCCCAAGGGGACGTCTACAGTTTCTGGCGACTCTGCTGGGGATTTAGAGAGCTTGACTCGAACTCGTGATATCCTGTTTTGATTTCATTTATGTGTTTCTTTGCATTGCATGTGCATTGGTGCGCCTAGGACACCGTGTTGGCCATCTGCTATTCCTGAGCGGTTTGCTGGAGGCTTGTCTTGTCAAGGCATGACCACAAGGCTGACCGGTTGCGGGCTCTGCCAGTATGGGAACACAAACCCTAGTTTTTCCGGGGGCACCCTTTTTGACCATTCGACCTAGTGCATATTCGGATCCATAGTGACCATTCCAAATTAGGATAGGTTGCTTACCCGTTTATAGGTTGTTTGAAACCGCTGCGTGCGTAGTGAAACCCTAGCTCCTAACAAAATAGGACAGGGAAACCCTACCCCAACATAGGGGTGTATTGGCTCTCATTTACTTGCTATGTGCTTTTAGAGTGTATCTCTACAGGGAATGCATATACCAGTTTGCGAGTCTGGGTATCCGGCCTGCGGGCACCAGTATCAGTACTTTGAGAATCAGTTATATCTGTGGGTATCAGATTCAGATTTGGGGTAGTGATTTCGGGGAACAGTGATCAGTAATAGAATGCAGTCATTCAGCTTTGCTCGTATCCGTTCCAGTGAAGTTGAGCTGAGATGCTGTCTGTTTTCTCTTTTGCTAGGTAGTCCTGGAATTATAGCTTCAGAAGGGTCCAATATCCCCCGGGTACTCTGGACCTGTGTTGTTATGTGATCAGGGGTTGAACCACTTACTGTCGGTGCTCAGTTTACTCCGGATGTGATGGATGGCACTCACTATTTTGATCATTTGCGAATGCTGTTTATCCTACCTTCTGACTTGGGTATTGCGTCTGTCTTGTTGTATCGAGTCAGCCCTGTTGAGTCTGTCTTGTTGTATCAAGTCAGCCCTGTTGAGTCTGTCTTGTTATATCGAGTCAGTCATGTTGAGTCTGTCCTGTTGTATCGAGTCAACCCTGTTGAGTCTGTCTCGTTGTATCGAGTCAATCCTGTTGAGTCTGCCTTGTCATACCGAGTCAGTCCTGCTTTGTTAGAGTCGAGTGATCCCGGGGGTGTTACCTCAGACATCACTCTCTTGTTTTGTGTTTGTCTTTTACACTCTTTTGAGTCTGTTTCTGCCGTGGAGCCAGTTACACCATCAGATTTTGATTGAAACAACAGTGACTTTCACGCTTTCGTGTTTGCTTCTGCCTTGTGCCAGTTATGCCAGAAGTTCTGAACGAGATGGCAGTATTTGACTAAGAACTCTGTCTTTACTGTGCCTTGAAGTCATTGTAATGTCCTAAGTTTTTCAAAACTTTTTGAACACTGCGGTGAAAACGAAGAGGAAGGAATCCCTCGGGATTTGCAAAACTTTGATCAAATGAGAGAAAGAGAGGCGTGCTAAGCCCTTAATGAATGAAATCATGCTTGTTAGTGTGAGTACTGGGAAGGATCCTAGCTTTGATCCAGATTGGTTCTACACTGTCTTCAGCGCGAGCGATTCGTCGTTTTCTTAAAAACTTTCAAAAAATGTTTTGCGCGGTCCTGCGAAGACATGTGTGGAATCGCCCTTGAGATTATGCAGCTTAGGATCGCTCTCAGCCTCGAGACTTGAGTCCTTGCCTTCAAACCTTGAACTCGCATTCAGAATGTTCCAAGGTCAATCACAATGTGAGACCTGTGTGGCCAGATTTGAAGCAGCCCTCGAGCAAGAGGCACCAAAGTCAAATCAAGAAGATCAGATCTCGTCGGAAGAAGCTTGCAAAGCTAGAACAGAAGTACCCTTCGAACTAGGGGCAAAGATATCAGATGTGCTCGAAGAGCCGAAGATGAGTCCTCTTGCAAATCGACAGCCACTCTCCTGGATACGGATGGCTTCAAAACCCTACAACCATTTGGCATGGACCAAGCTACACTTTTACCCTTTAAGAGGCTCGCTGGGTCGAAAACCCGGAAGGGCAACCCAAGCAAAAGTTAGAGCAAGCAAAAAATACATACAAAAAGAAAAAAAAAATAAAAAATAAAAAAATAAAAAAAAAAAGAAGAAAAAGAAGCTCGCAAGGTCGAAAACCCGCATCGGGCGCCTTGGCAAAAGTTAGAGCCTAAAAGAAAAAGAAAAAAAAGAGAAAAAATGAAAAAAGAATTGAAAAGGAAAGGAAAAGAAGCTCGCAAGGTCGAAAACCTGCAATAGGTGCCTTGGCAAAAGTTAGAGCATAAAAAGGAGAGGTTAAATACCCGAGTGTACCTTAACCCGAACTACGTAAGGCTTGATTCCCATGTTTGGGATACGTAGGCAACTTCACTTTGAAGTCCAGCCACAAACACTTCAAATTCAATTGTGTCCATGAAATGGTTTTGATCATCTTTGTCTTCTCTGTATCCGAGAGTCTGGTTGTGTTCATTGCTCTGAGGACTGACTACAAATGCGCTGCAGCGCCGTTCAAACAAGGGGCAACTTTCCGTTGCCATTCAAATGCGCTGCAGTGCCGTTCAAACAAGGGGCAACTTTCCGTTGCCATTCAATGCGCTGCGGTGCCATTCAAACAAGGGGCAACTTTCCGTTGCCATGCGGTATCCTTCAGACAAGGGGCAATTTTCCATTGTTGTGGATTCGAGGTTGCGCATCTCAAGGGTAGGTTCCGTACTTATTGAGCAGTGGTCGTTTGCCAAAAACAGTTTTTGAGAATTTTTACTGAGGTGTACTATTCTCTCGAAAACCACTCCATTTTTCCAAAAACTGGACCACTTCTTGGACCCAAAAAAGGAAAATTTTCAGTGCTCATAGCCTGACTTGCATGATTTCAAATCAAAAATCGAACAAGCATGTTAATCTAACTCTCATTTTGGTCAAAATTGTTTTAGTAGAAAGCCAAAAACGAAAAAATGGTCAAAATGATGAACTAGGGGCACAGTTGAGTCAAGTGTTCTGTCTTTTCCCCTTTGTCAAAATACTTGCTAGAAAAGCCACTCCACTTGCCGGAAAGGGCACCGTATTCGCCAGAAGAGGGCACAACTGAAGTCAACACCAAAGGGCTGAAAGCTCTCTCACCCTCCAAACAACGAGGTATCAAGACATGTGCGAAGCACGAATTGGAATGGATCAAGATGTTCCACTTCCTCATCTGGACAGATCTGACCACGTCCGAACTCCCCAGCAGGGCATCATCGACCGATGTTAGCTGCAGATTTGCTACACACCCAGTTGTAGCACAGCCCCTCTGTGGGAGAAACTCACTAGCTGCGCGCAGAAGAAGAAGAATCTAGCAGAATGCTAGGGGCAAGAACCCGCAACTTCCTGTCTATCCATCAACCACCCAGGGGAGGGATTTAAAATGAGAGATTGAAGAATAGAGAGATGTGTGCTGAGAGAAAAAGTGAGGAAAAGGGCTTTTTCAGAAAAACAGAGCTTGAGGGCCGAGTGATGTAAGAATCACAAATGAGAAAGGGTGGGAAATAATACCTGGTGAAACAGGTTCCCTGTGCGCATTTGAGTCTTTCGTTGTGTTTTGTTTGTCTCGATTCTTGTTTTGAGTCGTTTCAAGTGTCAATAGATGTGTTTAGGTTGTTTACCTTTATTTTCCGTTGTTGGGTCGTCTTTGCTGTGTTCAGTTGTAGGCTCAATACCCGGTCGAGAACTCATTTTCTCAATTTCAAAAATGATTTGTTGTGTGCTCAAAGTGCTGTGCCAGTCTCCACATTTGTGCAAAAAAGGAATTTGTTCTTTCGAAAACTGCAGGGTCCACCCCCGATAAGTGTGAACAGTAGAACCAGGACCTATCTGAAGCTATAATAGTTCCGGACTGCAAAGCAAAAGAAAAGAGGGAAAATCGGAGCATCTGAGGGTGTTTCACCTTCAGCGAATTCTGAGATTATATTCCGGATGTACCTCTTCAGACCTTGTCAATATTCCGAAAAATAAGCGTGCCTCCATTCCAAGTGTAAGCCTGCTTCAAGTCAGAATGGCAATTAAAGCAGCAGCAAATGTTATCTCTTGCCAACATAAACAGGGTGTCCCCTTTTCAGGCAGAGTGTGTTACAAACCCCTCCGAGAGGTAAATCGGAGGTTGTGTTTGAATTGGTCTCGTTAAGGCTTGTATTCCCTTATTCGGCATTTTGTTTCAAATATGCGTTGTTACGCACGTTCCACTTGCATTGTTATGCACCGTTACACCTGCATCGTTATGCACATTATGTTCCTTTTTATACACATTGCGTGCATACGTGCATTGCTTTACTTACATGTGTTCAAGTTCCTTTTTATACACATTGCGTGCATACGTGCATTGCTTTACTTACATGTGTTCAAGTTCCTTTTTATACACATTGCGTGCATACGTGCATTGCTTTACTTACATGTGTTCAAGTTCCTTTTTATACACATTGCGTGCATACGTGCATCGCTTTACTTACATGTGTTCAAGTTTCTTTTCATACACATTGCGTGCATACGTGCATCGCTTTACTTACATGTGTTCAACCCCTTTTTATACACATTGCGTGCATACGTGCATCGCTTTACTTACATGTGTTCAAATTCCTTTTCCTTACACATTGCGTGCATACGTGCATCGCTTTACTTACATGTGTTCAACCCCTTTTTATACACATTGCGTGCATACGTGCATCGCTTTACTTACATGTGTTCAAATTCCTTTTCCTTACACATTGCTTGCATGCGTGCATCGCTTTACATACATGTGTTCAATTCCAGGTTTCTTTTATACACATTGCTTGCATGCGTGCATTGTTTTACTCACATGTGTTCAATCCCAATATTATCCTATACACATTGCCTACGTTGTCGCGTTATGCTTCACTTACATGTGTTCAATTTTTCCATCACACACATTGTACACGTTGTTGCGTGTTCTTTACTTACATGTGTTTGTACTTTCATAGCATTGTTATGATTACTCTAAATTGCATTGTTATGCACCCACTTCTCTAGCATTGTTTTTGCTCATTACTTACATTGTTATGCACCTTGTCTCTTGCAATTGTCATTATTTCTCATCGCGTGTGCGACGGGTTAGACCTCCTCTGGTTTAGAGCATTTGGAATACGTTCCAATGCTTATACCTTTCTGAAACACCGGGATACGTCCCTATGTTTCTTATACCTTTCCGAAACACCGGGATACGTCCTTACGTTTCTCTCTCTTTTCGAAACACTGGGATACGTCCCTACGTTTCTCCTCTCTTTGCGGAACACTAGGATACGTCCCTATGTTTCTCATTCCTTGCAGAACACCGGGATACATCCCTAACCTCTGGGATACGTCCCTAACCTCTGGGATACGTCCCTAATCTTTGGGATACGTCCCTAACCTTTGGGATACGTCCTTAATCTTTGGGATACGTCCCTAACCTTTGGGATACGTCCCTAACCTTTGGGATACGTCCCTAACCTCTGGGATACGTCCCTAATCTTTGGGATACGTCCCTAACCTCTGGGATACGTCCCTAATCTTTGGGATACGTCCCTAACCTTTGGGATACGTCCCTAATCTTTGGGATACGTCCCTAACCTTTGGGATACGTCCCTAACATTTGGGATACGTCCCTAATCCTTGGGATACGTCCCTAATTTTTGGGATACGTCCCTAAACCTTGGGATACGTCCCTAACCTTGGGATACGTCCCTAAACACCGGGATACGTCCCCATGTTTCTCCATCTTTGGTTAAGAGCATCTGGAATACGTTCCAATGCTTATACCTTTCCGAAACATCGGGATACGTCCCTATGTTTCTTTGCATGATCATAAGTTATGTTCGGCTTCTTGCATTATCATTTGCATTTTGCCCCTCCCTGCGTGCATGCCTGCGGGCACATCTTTGTCTATCTTGTCTGCTTTGTCTAAGTCTTCGGCCTTGTCAAAAATGGGTCGTCTCTGGGCTTTGACATTCACTCCCGTCATTCTTATGACTTTCGAGTTCTGTCAAAGAGGGGCAACTGTAGACACCCCATTTTTGACCGACCTTAAGACTCAGACGTCACCGATTGAGCGCTTGGTGATGTTGCATATTGTGCTCGTTCAGAAGTCTCAGAGTCTCGGCCACGGGCCCTGCCTCCGGACTTCCGAACCCTTTCTGTACTTTCCCTCGGTTTGCGAACCAGGCTCGATTTTCTCTGTTTCTCTTCCCAAAGGGAGGGAGTGGTCTAGTAGATCATCCCTCAGTGGCCGTAGGCTACGTTTCGTGGTCGTAGGCCATTTTTCCCATTTTGGAGCCCAGTTCCCGGTTTTCGGAGCCGTCAAGCCGTGTGCCTCGGTTCGGGACTGTCCTAACCACCTCCGTTTGCCCCGGTTTTTGGTATGCATCTTATTTCCTCCCTTTTGAGGGGACACTGTGGTCCGAGAGACCAACTTCGTGGTTGAACACCACTCCCGGTGCCTAACAGCCCACTTTCGGGGCCTCGAACTGCGTGTTTTGGCTCCCGAACCTTCATTCTACATTTTTGGGTTCCGACCCGAACTTGAGATAGTCATATTTTGAGGTCCTTTTCATGTTTGATTAAGGACCTTTTACTGTTTGACATCTCCATCTATCACTTGCCTCTTTACCGTTTTTTAGGCCTATTTTGCACGGTATTTTAGGCGTACTTGTGGGCTGCGTTGGACTTGGTCATAAACTAAAAAGTGTCTTATTTTGAGCCCCTCTTCAACTTTGTTGAAGGACTCTCGGCCATTTGAAACCCGTAGCTGCCACTTTCCCTTTTGGCCTTTTTGGGGGGAAATTTGAATTTCATTTCCCCCCATTTTTCCCCCTCTTTTCTAAACGTTTTTGGCTATAAATACAGCCCTCCAGATCTGATTTTAGGGGTTAGAAAAAATTGTTTGGAGCCTCATATCTATATCTCTCTCCCTCTCTATACTTCCAAGCCAAAAACCTCCAAGTTCCAACCCCATTTCTTCATCACCACCAAGCACCACCACCCCTATTCCATTTCCAGCGACTTGAGGGGATTTCCAGCAGCTAGGAGGCATCATTTTCAGTCCTAGAAGCAGCCAAGGTTTTGGTCTACAAGGGTAAGCACTCATTCCCTCTCTTGAGCTCCATTTTTGTATCATTTTTCTACCCTATTTGCTTGTTGATTTAGGCTCCGACCTTAACTGAAAGGGGCACCCTTTTGAGCCATTCTTCATGTTTGTTTAAGGGCTCAACCCTGTTTGAGCCCTCCATTTGGTACTTGTCTCAATACACTCTTGTATGCCACTATTTTGCATAGTATTTTTAGCATATGAGTGATCTGTTTTTGAGCCTAATATGAACTGTGAGTAGGCTCATTTTGAGCCCCTCTTCAATATTGAAGAAGGGCTCAACCCTGTTTGGGACTTCTATCTTGCACTTGCTTCACAATCTCTCCTATTTACCGTAATTTTGCATGATTTGTTTGGCCTACGTGTAGTCTGTTTTGGAGCATACCATAAACTGTAAGTTGGCTTGTTTTGAGCCCCTCTACAACATTGTAGAAGGGCTTAACACTGTTTGGGGTCTCCATGTAGTACTTACCCTTATACCCCTCTTTGGCCCCCATTTTTGTATGCCATGTTAGCCCTACCTGCGCTTGCTGTTTGACCATGCTTTGTACTGTAAAAATGTTTTTCTCGGGGCTGTCTTGCTTCTGTATTCACACTTCGTGTGCAAATAATGCATGTATTGCATAGTTGTAGGCCATTTCATATGCCTAATTTTGAGTTTCGGGATGCGTCTCATGTATCGGGTGCCATATTGCCATGATTCAGGGCTGTTAAGCATCATATTTCAGTGATTGAAATTCATATGTTTGTATGCCATGATCCATGCCTTGCCATACCTTGTTAGAGTGGCATTCGTGCCTTAGGTCCGGTCCTCGATTTGCGTGCATACGTGCACGCATTTCGAGCGTCCCCATTTTCATCTTATGGCCTCCTTGTATTGGTGTAAGCCCATCTTGCATTGTGTATGCCATGTTTCAATGCGTTGTGCATGTTATGTTGTTAGCATTGTGCGTGCCATGTAGTTGCATTGCATGTTTGCATGTTAGCTTGCATGCTTAGGTTGCATGTGCGTTGTCATGCCTTGCCTCTTGAATTGAGTATGATAGAGGTTGGGTTTCACTTGTGTGTTTGATGTGCATTTCATTTGATATCAAAGTTGCTAACTTGGCTTTTGGGCCATCATGCATTGAAATGCGTGATTGATGGCCCGGGGGTCAAGGGCCGTGCTCCCTTGAGTCTATTACATGATAGGGGGCATTGGCCATGCATATATATGCTCAAAATTCTATACCATGCACTGATGGTCTGCTGTTGCTGTTAAAACTGTCCTCTGCAGGAATTTTCTGCCGACCGGCAGTATAGAGTGCCGACCGGCACTTTATGGGTAGCCGATAACCTCTCAAGCAGCCGGTGGTCATTTTACATGGCCGGTGGCCATTCCATCCAGCCGGTGGTGTACAGCAGCATGCAAGGAAGGTGTTCTGGGACCTTGGCAATTTTTGGAGAGACAGGGCAGTAAGAACAGAGACAGTAGTGGTATGGTGCGGATTTTCCGGGCAAGTCGGATTTGAGCATGCATCATTCACGCATCCCGAGGCAGGGCTGAGGCCCCTTTCTTTTTTTATATACTGAATTTAATTTGATAATTAGAAATTTTGTAATAATTCATTTATTATGTATTTGGACTGTACTATTTGGGACTGTATATTCTTTTGGTCCCTCCGTGTGAGGGCATATTTGTAATAAGTGTGGGTGAGTGCGGTGTATGTCTTCCAACCCCCACTTCTTTCTTCCCTTTTATTTACCTGCTTATGATGGTAGATTAGGGCATATTTATTTTAGCATACCTTATGCAACGCATGCGTGCATCCATGCATTTGTTTACATGCACCGGGCTCGGTACATCATACAAACTGCATTGTATTTCAATTTCCAAATTGAATACGTGTTACTTGTAGCACTTCACATGCCATGATTAGGATAGCCGAGCCTGCCTAGATTACATCTTTGCATGTGTTGCATTAGACATTTCAGTATGCTTAGGTCCATACATGGATTTCTAATGAGCTTCTGTTTTGGCTTGGAGTACTAGGTGAGCTTTTATGCTTTAGCATCCTTGCATGTGTGTGAGTGTTGCCATCATAGCATGATTACCATGAGGCTAGCTGCTTATGTGATATAACTG
Source organism: Camellia granthamiana (assembly GCA_036172215.1). Taxonomy (NCBI): domain Eukaryota; kingdom Viridiplantae; phylum Streptophyta; class Magnoliopsida; order Ericales; family Theaceae; genus Camellia; species Camellia granthamiana. Next base: position 4,360,572 of record CM069907.1, read on the forward strand.
CTTGAATGCCTGTGGATGGAGGTTGAATTACCTAAATTGGGACAATGCATTAAAACTGTGAGTTTTAAGCCCACTAGATAGTGGCAAAACCTTCTTTTATAAAAGCCCACTTGAGGGTGGCAAAACCTGCATTTTAGCCTACTTGCGAGTAGCAAACCATTTTTAAAATAAACATAAAATGTTTTGTTCCAACTTAGGCGATTTGGTCTATACTTGTTTGCTGTGCGCATAACGTAGTAATTCTAGGCTAATAACCGGAATAAGAACATATAAGGTTTTCAAAATAAGATATCATGGTTAGTAGAGGCCGGTCTTCGGACCGGGCGAGAGGGGGTGCTCATAGCTGACCTTCCCCAATCGTACCCAAGCTCCCGAGCCAAGGCAACTTTGGTGATGACGGACACGTGGCCTTCGGCACCGAGTCAGGGTTTCCTAAATTTCCCAAAAATAAAATATTTAGGTGGCGACTCTGTAATCTGGCAAAGCAGTTCATGTTTGGCACTTCTTTTCAAAAATCAGTTTTTCTTCAAAACGATTTGCCAGAGTTGGACTCTTTGGTTCAGATTTAGAACCGTGACAATTGAGTCCGAACTGTAGAGTGAAGCCCAAGGGGACGTCTACAGAGACAAGCTACCTGGGACGGGAAGTATATGCTTCTTGCTTTGAAGGGTAGGATGAGAACCTCTTTCTTTGACTACCTTTTGATAATAGAGCAACCTGGAGCTTAGGGCACCTTAGCTCGACTTACAGTACAAGGAAAGAGGCTGCTTTAGACTTATTCATGAAATAACACGACCCTGCCTTTGTAGTTAAAAATAACAGACTGAAGACGGGGGCTTAGTCCGAGATAGGAGAGCGAACTCACCTAACAAGAGCAGCAAGCCAGAGCTTAGCCCTATTATATATATATTCTATAGAAGCGAATCCGCCTTTTAGGCAGATAACCAGCTCGGCTAGGGGGGCTTCCTTCTCTTCGATAGTTCCTTTATTTCATAACCTGCCCATTGCCTATCTATTAAAGCGCATTTTTAGATTCTTATGAGGTTAAAAGCTTGGCTTTGATCCAACATAGACCATTCAATTTCAGTTCATTGATGATGTCTTCCTCTTATCGTTAGCCTTTTTTGTCTTTACTAATTCGTCTCCTCTCCTTAACAATCGAGTTGATTCTCTCCTTACTCAAATAGGGCTTATGTACAAAAGAGAATCCTCCGAAGTAGCTACTCTTTCACCTTCACTTTTTTCTAATCCTTTACTTTATCTTGATTCATAAAGACCGTCTTTTTTGCTTAAAAACTCTCTACGCAATCAAAACACAAAGAATAGGAAGCCTTCTCGCACTAACCTATACCAGACTTCTCAGACGAGACGAGTAAAGCGAAAGGTCAAGTACAGTAACGACAGGAAAGCCTTCTCTGACCTATGCCCACCCTGATCTAGCATGATCTAGTTTGGATAGCTTGAAGATCTCTTCCTTTCTGCAAAGGGAACAAGGATTGTAATTGGGCACCAAATCTTTCTAGCCTAAGATCTAAGATTATATGCAGTTAAGTTAGTTCATAGCCTAGCATCTACTAGTCCTCTCATATTCGTATTAACTAGCTTCCTAGAGGGTTTTGGAATCAATCCAATCATCCATCATATTCTCCTTTCTCAACTTAACGTAAGCTAGGGACTATGCCAAAGAACCTGATAAAGTAAAGAAAAGTTTGGCGAGGGCCAAGTATAGCTCCACCTCTTTCCATAGCTTTGGCCTCCTATCCTATAAAGGTATTGCTTAACGAACTGTATTGCCAAATAAATATTTGCTTGTTTCTCTAAAATGGTTATATTCCACTTCATTTTCTTTCTACTATTCCCTTCGTACCGTTCTCGCCATCTTAATGTTCTGCCAATTCTTTTACCATTATATATTTCTTTTTGTTTTGTGCAGTCCTTCTATATGTAGAACATTGGCTCTAGGGTCCAATGGGTTCACTGACCGTCCCCAGTTCAGTTGGAATAGAAGTCACCAACTTTCACTGGCGGGAAGCTGACTGAGGTCTTTCTAGTCGATGACAATGGTCAACTTGTCACGACTGTAATGGGTCAAATAGAATGAATCTGATATGTTCATTCTATTTGTTTCTTGTCCCATAAGATGGAAAATATACCCGTATTGTGGTATCGGCCGTACCTACCTAGCTCCTCATTGGTCCTCTTTCTCTTGATATTAGTGGATCGACTTTGGTTACAGTAGAAAATGAGGAAAGGACTTTGCTTTCTGAAAGAGAGAAGGGAAAATGGGGGCTTCAAAGGCTGAGTCCACTCTGAAACCTCTTACTTGACTGGCCCCAGAGGTCTCTCTCCCTTCACTCTATCGATTGCACTATCATGGGTAGTTGAGCTAATCAAATCCTCTCTGAAGGCAGGACAAGAAGGCCTCTGGACAAAGGCATTAACACTAGGAGAGGAAGAAAATGACTACTAACATGGTGTATATAAGGTTTGGAGCATTGTAACCAATCTCTATACACATCGAAGAGATAGATTCTCTGGAAACTGAAGTTCGGGTCATCCCTGATGACTCAGAAGAGATACAGTGGGGGTTGGTAGCCGTCAATAGCCTAGATGGAGATATAATGTGGGGAGACCCCGATCTCAATGAGGAGGACGATTGGAAATGGTTACCCCCAAAGAAAGTAAGAAAACCCAATAGACGGGCCATGCCCTAACAGCCAAAACTCAAATTAAAGGACGTAAGAGAAGTGAAAGATGATAAAAATAGAAGTAAGAAGCAGCCTAAGAAGAAGGAAAAAGTGCCCGATGAATCCCTAAAGCAAGAATGAAGGGTTCACCCTTGCGGACCACCTGAAATCCAAGAGAGCAACAAAATCACTCATTAGATGAAGACCAAGAGGTTTCATCATGCAACATGATAATAGTGGGCCCTACTTCATCAAAGAAAGATGAAACGATAACTACCCTGATTCCTATTCTAGAGCCAAGAGAAGAATGCACACTACCTACCCTAATTGAGTTGCTTGAAGATTGCAAGATTAGCGATAGCGATGCTATTATAAGAGGAAGGCTTCTCTTGAATGTATGAAGGGGAAGAGATGCCTAAAGGCATCTTTTCAGAAGCATTTCCTACCCCGCCTGAAGCTAGCATATACCTGCCATGGCCAAGAGGCAATATGTTTCAGAGGTGTGTCGAGGCCTGCTACGCAGAGGCTCTCAGGGAAGAAAGACAGGTAAGTTAACCCTGATAGCTATAATGGACAAGGGGCATGGCAGCCGTGGTCCTTTTCTCTTACAGAGGAGGAGGATGATAAGGATTTACTCACTAACGAAGACGCCATTAGTCAAGATGAGGAAGAACAACATCTATGGCCAGACATGTGCTCGCCCTTCCGTCTTTATTTCTTTCTTCCCCTATCAATCTATTTTTTTCTGGTAGCATAAGACCGGAATAATATAAATTATTTAGCACCGTGTTACCAAAATTAGTGGTGTAAAGAGAAGAAATAGTTAATTTAGGGTTAGTTTTGGTAATATATTGGGGGTGTAATGAAAATTATATTTTTTTTAGTGGTGTAAAGAGGTTAAATAGTGGTGTAAGTAGAATCACCCAATAGTGTAATATGCACCGTTATTTGGAAAATCACAATACAATTGTACTTTCTTAAAATTATTACATACTAACATTATTTATTAAAGTTAATAAAATTTACTATCCATCTAAAATTATTTTCCTAAGTAAACACTCATCTATTATTCTATCTTGTTTATATTAAGTAGATGAATATATAAATAATAAAAAAAAATCATATTATAGGGATAACAAATGAAAGGTGCAATAAGACAAACAATCAAGATAAAGACAATAAGTGGGATGATCTCATCACATACAATGATTAGCACTTACTTTATTAAAGAGATTTAAATTTTAATTGTCAATTATTCTAATTTAATCTGAGATTTATGAAATTATGGGGACTGATTCATACATGACTCTATTGAGGATTTATTTTGAAATTAGAAATTGAAAGTCTAAATGGCTCAAGAAAGTACAAATGGTGAATTGAATTATTTTAATTTCGAGTATCAGACCATACAGGAATTTAATTAAATATTCGATTCAGATTTATAAAATTGAGATTTAGTTAATTGGATCTGAATTGGAGTTAATTAAGTTATAAGGATTTGAGAATTAAGGTTATTATAAATTAAGTTTATTTATGAGGTGTTCAATTGAATATATAATTTATTGATGGAAATCTTGAGTTAATCTGAAATTGAAGGCCTTAATAATGTGAGGAGCTAAAATTGATAATGGAAATAAGTTTAATTTAATATTTGGAGCCTTTTGGGAGTTTGATTAAAAATCAGATTCAGAATGATAAAATTAAATATAATTAAGGGCAAATTATGAAAATAGTTTCTATACTTTACACGATGTGTCAATTTGGTCCCTATAGTTTCAATTTGCTCGATTTTGCCCCTTAATTTAACGGATTGTGCCATTTTAGTCCAATAAATAACGGTTGTTAAGTTAATTTAACGAAAAATCAAACAATGTGTCAATTTGGTCCCTGTATTTTTCACAATGTGTCAATTTAGTCCCTGTCAAAATCGAGAAATTAAAACTAGAGGGACCAAATTGACACATTATTTGACCATCCGTTAAATTAACATAACAGCCATTATTTATTGGACTAAAATGACACAATCCGTTAAATTAAGGAGCAAAATCGAGCAAATTGAAACTACAGGGACCAAATTGACACATCGTGTAAAGTACAGGAACTATTTACATAATTTACCCTATAATTAATTAGGCTGTAACGGAAGTCAAAATTAGACTGATTAAATTATATGGATTTTTGATTAATTAAGATTAATTAGTTAAAAGTAAATAGAGTTTAATTAAGTTAATACATGAATTAGTAATAAAGTTAATTCTATTCATTTAGTTAATTGAGAAGAAGTGTATAGAGCCATCTAATTTGTTGTATTGAAGTGTGTGTGTGTGTGCACGTGTACATAGAATAAAAGAAAGGGATTAAGTGTATTGTATTCAACCATCTTGGCTGGAGAAGAGTCAGGAGAAAGAAAGGAGGACAGAAAGAGAGAGTTAGTTGCTGGAAAATAAAAGAAGAAGAAAAGAAAATTAAAGTCAAGGAAGAGAAGAAAAGCTCAAGGAAATTGAAAGAGAGGAAGAAAACTCAAAAGATAATCAATCCAACATACTGAAATTAAAGTTTAAGATATGAAATTTGTGCTTGGTTTTTGTAGGATCTTCACATTACACTTGAAATAAAAGATGAAATTGAAATCAAAATCATGTGATTAAAGGGAATTAGCAAGAAAACAAAGAAAATTAAACTAGGCTCATGTTTATGGAAACTAATTATTTTGAGTTTGATTTTTATAATCTTACATACAATTAAGCTCCATTAGTACATGCATAAGGGAATTCTATGAGTATTTGAGTCTATATTTACATGCATCATGGATTTTGAAGAAATTGAGCCATTCAAGTTTATATTTTGAAGAGAAAGATGAAATGTTTTATGAAAATCAAATTTATGAAAATTTGGAATTAATCCTAAAGTAAGACAAAGTTTTGATTTTATTATGAAAATTAGGAATTTGTTTGATTCATGCATGTAATTGAATTTAAAAGTTTTATTCAATTTAAACACATTTCGAAACATCTATGATCATAAATTAAGTTTTTGGTTAAAAATTGAGTTAAGTTGAAATTCTAAGAAATTGATTTCGTAATTCATTATTTAAGTTTGATTTTTGTTATTAATAATGAAATTGGATTCCATTTTTACGTACATCATGAAATTTTCAAGAGTTGCGAAAGTTTAATTCATGTTTTAAAATTTGTGGGTTTGATATAAAGAAAATGAATTAAATCTAAATTTGGACCAATTTGGGAATAATTACAATTTATAGTTGACAATCAAAAATTAGTTTGATTTTGATTTGAATTTCATATATGCAACTATTTCTTTTAAAGAGCTTTATAGCTCTAATTTTATGTTTTATAACACAAAAGAAGAAAATGTTGAAATTATTATATTCATGAAATTATTGGTTTTAATCTTAATGATCAAACATATTTTTGTATTAGAAATTGAAAAATTAGTTATGGGTTCATCTTTAATAGTAAAATTACATGTTTAAATTGATTCATGTAAGAGTCTAAGTTTTGAAAATGTGTTTGGAAATTATTTTTGTTGGTTTTCAAAAACACAGAAAATTTGCAGACTGCTCGAGCGAACATTAAGGCCATCATGTATTTTTACAGAGCTTTGCAGGCCGCTCAAGCGACCAAAGGTGCGCTCGAGCAAAGACCCTATTTTTAGCAATTTTTGACTAATTCTTCTAAGTGCCTACTTGCATCCTCATGACATTCTAAGTAGCTTTAGGCACCAATTGGACTCACATAGCCATGTGTAGACCGCCCGAACTCTGCTCCGCGCGCGAAGGGCGCGAATCGTGGTTCTTAGCTACTACAGTTCGGACTCCTGTCATGGTTCTGAATCTAATATCACAAAGTGCAATGTAAGACTGATAAATCACCAAAGAGTCCAAATCCGGCAAATCGTTTTGGAAAATCGATTTTAATCAAGAAGTGTCAAACATGGACTGCTTTGCCAAATTTCAGAGTCACCACCTAAATATTTTATTTTGAGGAAATTTAGGAAACCCTGCCTCGTGCCGAAGGCCACGTGTCCATCATCACCAAAGTTGCCTCGCCTCGGGAACTTGAGTACGAGAGGGGAAGGTCCTGAAATGAGCACCCCCGCTCGCCCGATCAAAGGATCGGCCTCTACTAATCATGATATGTTGTTTTGAAAACACATATGTCCTTATTTCGGTTATTAGCTAACATTACTACGTGATGCGCACAGCACACAAATATAGACTCAATCACAAGAATTGGAACAAAACATCTCATGTTTGTTTGTTTGAAAATGGTTTGAAAGTGCTACTCGCAAGTAGGCTAAGTCGTGGATTTGCCACCCTCAAGTGGGCTTAGAAAACAACATGATTTTGCCACCTCAAGTGGGCTTAAAACTCGCATTTGATGGATTGTCCCAATTCAGGCAATCAAGCCTCCACCCACGGGCATTCAAGCAGTTTAAACACTTAAGCAAATAGCCTCATGGCAAGAATGCTATCATGGCAACACTTACACACATGCAAGATGCTAAAGCGTAAACACTCACAGTGTACTCCAAGCCAAAGAAAGAAAACTAGTTATAAATCAATGCATGATCCTAGCTATGTTAAGATGCCTAATGCAACACATGCAAAAGTGTAGCTTTGTTCATGCCAAATGGTTTTGAGATCCTGAAGTCATCTGAATCCAGGAGAATAGCTGTTGTATTGATTTGCAGAAGGATTCATCTTCAGCTCTTCGAGCACATCGGACATTTTTGCCCCTAGCTCAAGGGTTGCTTTGAATCTGGCCACACAGGCCTCACATTGCGGTTGACTGTTTGAACATTCTGAGTTAAGGTTCAAGGTTGGAAAGCAAAGGGATTGAATCTTGTGGCTGAGAGCGATCCTAAGCTGCACAATCTCAAGAGCGATTCCACACAGGTCTTTGCAGGACTGCGCAAAACATTTTTTGAAATCTTTTAAGAAAGTGACAAATCGCTCGCGCTGAAGACAGTACAGAACCAATCTGGATCAAACCAGGATCCTTCCCAGTACTCACACTAACAAGCATGATTTCATTCATTAAGGGCTTAGCACGCCTCTCTTTCCCTCAGTTGATCAAATTTTGCAAAACCCGAGAAATTCCTTCCTCTTCGTTTTCACCGCAGTGTTCGAAAAGTTTTGAAAAACTTAGGTCAATACAATGACTTATAGGCACAAAAGAGCAGGTGAAATGCACTGCCGTTTCATTCTAAACTTGTTGGCACAACAGGCTCAAAGTAGCAGTAAGCACGGAAACATGATAGCCGCAGCCTAGTTACAACTGGCTCCACAGCAGAGATAGACTCAAAAGAAAGCAAAAGGATAATTACAAAACAAAAACGGTGTTCGAGGCAACATCCCCAGAATCACCTGACATTCTATACAATGGGACTGACTTGGTACAACAAGACAGACCCTTAAGCAAAAAGACTGACTCAAACCAAAGAGACAGACTGAAAACAAGACCACCAAACTGACCTAACACCCAAGTCAGAAACTGCAAAATTTAGCATTCGTAGATGCTCAAAAATAGTGCGTGCCAGACGCCACATCTGAAATACACCGAGCGCCGCCCGCAGGTGGTCCAACCCTTGATCACAAACTTGCATAACCACAATTTCCTCTGAACTTTGGGTCATCATAAGTCCTCTTGAACTGAACGGAGATGATGGATCAGATGTCTGTCTTGCCTCAGCAAAGGAGACCACTGGCTATTCTGTACTAACTCTCTGAACTGAAAGAGAAAACACGCAGCATTTCGGCCCAATCAGAACAGACACAAGCATAGTTGAATAATTGTACTCTACTACTGATCACTGTTCCCCAAAATCATTGCCCTGAAAACTGAATCTGATACCCGCAGATATAACTGATTCTCAAATTCCGATACTGATGCCCTCAGGCCTGATACTCAAACTTGCAAACTAATATATGCATTCCCTGTAGAGGTTAACTCAAAAAGCACATAACAAACAAGCAAGAGCCAAAACACCCCTATGTTGGGGTAGGGTTTCCCTATCCTATTTTGTCAGGAGCTAGGGTTTCACTACGCACACAGCGGTTTCAAACAACCTATAACCGGGTAGCAACCTGTCCTAACTTGGAATGGTCACTATGGATTCCGAACATGCACTAGGTCGAATGGTCAAAAGGGTGCCCCCGTGACAACCGGAGTTTGTGTTCCCATCGTGGCAGAGCCCGTAACCAGTCAGCCTTACGGCACGCTTCTCGAAGTGAGCCTCCGGCAAACTGTTCAGGAATAGCAGACGGCAAACACTGTGACTTAGGCGCACCAATGCACATGCAATGCAAAGAAACACATAAGTGTAGTAAAAACAAGATATTATGAGTTCGAGTCAAGCTCTCTAAACTCCCCAGCAGAGTCGCCAAAAACTGTAGACGCGCCCACGTGGGCCTCATGCTACAGATCGGACTCAAATGGTCACGGTCCTGTATCTAATTTCGCAGAGTGCAATGCAAGACCGATGAGTCATCAAAGAGTCCAAATCCGGCAAATCGTTTTTGAAAATAGATTTTTAGAAAGAAGTGCCAAACATAGACTGCTTTGCAAGATACAGAGTTGCCACCTAAATATTTATTTTGGGGGAATTTAGGAAACCCTGACTCGTTGCCTAAGGCCACGTGTCCGTCATCACCAAAGTTGCCTCGGTTCGGGAACTTGGGTACGATTGGGAAAGGTCAGCTATGAGCACCCCTGCTCGCCCAATCAAAGATCGGCCTCTACTAACCATGATATCTTGTTTTGAAAACATATACGTTCTTATTCCGGTTAATTAGCTAATCTTACTATGTGATGCGCACAACACAAAAGTATAGACTAGATCGCCTAATTTGGAACAAAGCATTGCATATCCGCTCGTTTGTAAGACAGTTTGAAATTTGCTACTCGCAAGTAGGCTAAAATACGGATTTCAACGAGTTATTCCAACTCAAACAATCCAACCTTCACCCATAGGCATTCAGGCAGTTATATCACATAAGCATATAGCCGTATGGTAAGCAAGTTGTCATGTTAACATTCACACTCATGCAAAATGCTAAAGCATAAAAAGCTTACCGAGTACTCCAAGCCAAAACAAAGAACTTGTTAGCAATCAATGTATGATCCAAGTCCATGTTAAGTGGCTAATGCATCGCATGCAAAATGCAACTAGAATAGGCTCGGCTAATCCTAGGATGGCACGTGGAATGAAACAAATAACACGTATTCAAGTTATATTTGAAATACTATGCGGTTAGCATGATGCGCCGAGCCCGATGCATGCAATACAAATGAATGGATGCACGCATGCATAGCATAAGGATGCTAATTAAAATATGCCCTAATACTAACCATCAAAAGCAGGTAAGTAAAAGGGAGAAAGACGTGGGGTGGGAAGACATTCACACACTCACACACGCTTATTACACATTCGCCCTCGCTCGGAGGGACCAAAAGAATAATACAATTTAATCAACTAATAAGCTAATTAAATAGTTAGAAACCAATTAACTAGTTAAGAAAATTAACTAAGCCAATAAAGCGATAAAACAGCCTCGGGAAGAGGGCCTAATGCACGCGTGCTCGGCTCTGCTCGGAAATCCAACGCCATGCACAAGCTGCCTCTGTTTTTACTGTTTTCCTTCTCTGAAAACTTCACAAGTCCCAAGGAGCACTCTCTGATCACAGTGGAAGGTCACCGGCCAAAGGGGAACACCACCGGCCATGGAGAAGTGGTCATCGACCATCTATTGAGCTCTCGGCCACCAATTCATGGCCGGTCGGCACTGGATGTGGTCGGTCGGCCATGTATGCCTGCAGAATCCTGTTTTGACAACAGCAGAGGGCAAACATGGCATGGAAATGCATTTCAAGCAAATGTGTGCGCCAACACCCTCCTTATCATGTTCATGACTCGAAGGAGGATGGTCCTTGATTCTCGGACCACCAATCGCCCATTTCAATGCGTGATGGCCCAAGAAACCAAGTGTGCCATTTCAATATCAAATGAAATGCAAACCAAAAAAACACATAAGGCCCAACCTCTATCATGGTGATTTCAAGAGGTAAGGCATGCATGCTCAATGCAATGCAACCTAGGTATGCAAGCTAAGTATGCAACATGACAATGCGAACAAGCACACAAGGCATGTAACATGTTAGGCAACCAAACAAAAAGGAAATGCATGCCAAATGCAATGTGATTCAAGCATGCAACAACGTATGATAGGCCAAGTATGCTATGGAAATGAGGTACAAATGCACATGCAAACATGCATACAAATGGACCAACACTTAAGCATAAAGAGGGGACTTTTAAGCACACTTAAAAGAGGACAAATAGCATACATGATAAGCTTTGAAAATATGTAGAAGATGATGCCAAATCAACCTACCAATGCAAGCAAACCATGCAACCAAGCCCAAGGACTTAAACTATGGTCATGTGATGCATGAAGCAAATGACCAAAGCGGACCAAAACAATCCCAAATCATGCCAAAGTGAGCCCCGAAAACCAGTTAGATGGCATCTAAATGACCTAATCTTAGAGGCATGCGCAATGGTACAAACATGGAGCATGAAACACCAACCTTTTAAAGCATTAAAGGGGCATCAAATGTAAGCATACAAGCATACCACAAGGATTGAAATGATGCTATAAGTGATGCCAAACCACTGAAATGAGCCAAGTAATGCATGCTCAACACTCACACACACAAGGCTAACAAACCAAAATGCAAGGTGGCTATACAAAGGGTGTCATGGATGGCCAAAACAACCACAAACAGGCCTTAAGCATTCTGAAACATGCATAAAAGCTTCACAAAGCTTGGCCAAAACAAGTAAGCATAGTAGTCTAAATGCTAAGTACATGTTAAGGCAAATTCATGGCATTACAAGACAAGTATGCAAAGCAAGCATGGTGTGTCTAAACCAACTTAAAACAGTGCTATATCATGAGAAAATAAGTACAAATACTAGCTAAGACATGGCCAACATGATCTCAACAATGGTGCTCACACATGAGGCTAAAATGGCCAATATTGAAGGCAACAAGGAGAGGGGATGGCCCTCTCCTTCTTAGGACCTTAAAGCACCATCCCCACCACTAAAATCCCTCTGGATTTCAGTGGTGAGGAGGCCAAGACAAGGTGGTTCTGGAGCTCACCAAAATAGCACAAAAATGGGGCCAAACAAGGCCTAAGAGGGGTCAAACAACCCCAAACAACAAAGCAACCTTAAACAACTATTTTAAGCACTTAAAATCAGAACTTTTATATGTTATAAGTTAAGCTTAAAAACAGATTCAAGGATGGCTAAAAGCCTATGCAAAAATGGGGAATAAAAAGCAAGAACACTCACCCTTGTAGACCTCTTCAAGAAAGGAGTTCCAACAGCCTTCCTTAGCTTGAATCCACTCAAGAATTTCAAGAACACCCCTTTGGCTCCTCAGCAACCAAGGTATAGTGTAATGGTAGGTGCCTTAGTGCAAAACTAAGAACAAACACACACAAAGTCAAAAAGAGAGGGAGATATAGAGATAGATAGATACACTATGCAAACCCTAATCTCAGAGCTCTCTGGAACTTTTTGTAACCCTTGAGGAGGGAGGAGAAGGCCTCCCTTTATAGAGATTCACTCTTGCAAAGCTTACAAAACAAGCTAAGCAAGAGTGAAATCCCTCCATACACGTGTATGGAGGGGGTGCAAAGTGGGTGCCAGCTATCACAGTTGGCACAAAATATCTGCCAAAAGCAGATGCACAGTGGTCGGCCATCAAAAAATGACAAATTGGCCAAAACAATGGTCGGCCGACCACAAAGAGTGCCGGCCGGCCAAACATTTGGCCGATGAAAACAAAACAATGGCCGGTGGCCTCAAGCCATGGCCGGTGAGGTGTGGGGATGGCCAACAAGCCATTCCCTACCCCTCAAAAGCAAAACACAAGTGTTTGGTGCAAAACCAAACACAAAACAGTCGAGTCGAGAGGTCTTGAGGCAAGGCGCGTGGCCGAGACCTCCGGGAACTCAAGACGAACACAAACAAGGATGATCACCAAGTGTTCAAACGGTGACGTCCAAGTCTCAAGGATGGTCAAAAATGGGATGTCTACAGTTGCCCCACTTTGACAGAACTCGAAAGTCATAACAATGATGGGAGTGAGTGTCAAAGCCTAGAGACGACCCATTTTTGACAAGGCCGAAGACTTAGACAAAGCATACAAGCTACAGACAAGATATGCGCCCGAAGGCAGGGGCAAAATGCAAGACAATGCACAAAGTCGAGCATAACTTATGATCATGCAAAGAAAGCTGTAACGAAGCATAACATGCGACAGTTTTAAGCAATCAAACACAAATCCAACTACATTACAATGCAGAAAGGATGTAAGAGAATTATGTAATTCTCGCTACGTTTCACGCGGAGAATACAATACCTGTCCGGCTCGTCTGGTCGTGCCAGCTTCAAATGAATCGTACATACAATATCGTGCCTGTAAAAGAGAGAAACTTAATAGGTACAATATTGTTAGCAACATGCATGACATGCAAGTTAAGACTGCGTAACAACGCAAGTGAAGGAGTGCATGACAATGTGACCTATGTATGACAACGCATAACAATGCGAAATGGATGCAAAATAATAATGCAATATTTACAAAACTATGTATAAACAATGCAAATGATATGCAATGCATTTAAAACATGATCAAAACATAAGCAGTTCAAAACCACACAAATATCATACAGATGATAGAGATGCAAAGTCCGTCTACCATAGAAAAGGTGCCGACACCCTCAAACCACAATACCAGCAGTGGAATAGGCACGTACACATGCAGAACTATGAGTGTGTAGACGGAACACAAGATACAAGTAATTGGGTGGGATGATATAAGTGGGGAAATGACCCATTGAGGAAAGATCGTGACCCTAAATGCTGGATGCAACAAATTACACTACAATGTAATATATACAATAGATGAGGCATGCAGCCAAACCGTATCTTGCCTAGGAAATGCGTGGACACGTACAAACCATGTTTAACACGGAAACGGTGCCGTTACCCACAACACTAGGTGCGTACACATAATATCATAACCGTGCTTCAACGCGAAGAGTACGGGCACATACCAGACCAAGCTCAACAAGGAAAGGCGCAAGCCGTAGATGGATGTGATTCAGTAAATGCATGCAATGCTTTCTATATACAATGCAATGAGTGCATGACAATGCAAGCTATGTACAATGAAACCTACATACTAAATGATGCAGTAAGGAAATGCATGACAATGCAAGATAAGGAAGAATGCAATACAATGCATATAAGGAAAGATGCATGACAATGCAAGCTATATACAATGCAATATTTACAAGCTAGAATGCAATGGATGCAGTGGATAAGGCATGCGGCCAAACCGTATCTTGCCTAGGAAAGGCATGGACACATACAAGCCGCGTCTAACACAGAAACGGTGTCGTCACCCACAACACTAGGTGCGTACACATAATATCATAACTGTGCTTCGACGTGAAAAATATGGGCACATACCAGACCAAGCTCAACATGGAAAGGTGCAAGCCATAAATGGAGGTGATGCAGTGAATGCATGCAATCTACGATGCAATATATGCAATATGCAATGGAATGTCATATTTACAATGGATAAGGCACGCGGCCAAACCAAATCTTACCTAAGAAAGGCATAGACACATACAAACTTCGTTTAACACAGAAACGATGCCGTCACCCACAACACTAGGTGCGTACACATAATCTCATAACCATGCTTCAACGCGAAGAGTACGGGCACATACCAGTCCAAGCTCAACTCAGAAAGGCGCAAGCCGTAGGCGGGGCTGATGCAGTGAATGCATGCAAGTTACAATGCAATGTATACAATATGTAATGTATGTAAATGTTTACAGTGGGTGCATGACATATGCATTATATGCAGTGAATGCATGACAATGCATGTGTACAATGAATGCATGACATATGCACTATTTACAGTGTTTACAATGAGATGCATGACAATGCATGTTTGTTTTTTTGTTTGTTGTTTTTTTTTTAAATGCATGACAATGCGAATGAACTCGAAATACGCGACAACGCGTGTCTTTCGAAATGCATGACAATGCAAATGGACTTGGATGCGCGACAACGCATGTCTTTTGAGGTGCATGACAATGCATGAAACGAATGCGTGACAACGCACGTCTTTTGAAATGCATGACAATGTACATGAGGTACGCATAACGATGCGACCTAAAGAATGTGCATACTAAATGCAAGTATGGCGTGCGTGACAACGCATAACATATGTGCATAACAATGCGAGTATGATGCGCACTGCAACGCATACAATGATATGCATAACAATGCAAAGTATTTAAAGCAGTTTCCGAACTTCGCAAGATATAAAAGGATATGAAAAGGATATACCTTGCACGTATTCGAGTGCTATGCACAGAAGGCACGGCTCAGAGACCAGTTAAGCTTCGGAAATGTGCTTTTCTTGCACTGTCTTGAGCAATTAAGGCCCCAAACCACATATCTGACCCAAACAAGGGTGTAGGAGGCTCGCCGGCCATGAGGGGAGTCCACCGGCCATCCACCGGCCACAAATAAGGCCACCGGCCATCTATTTGGCCGACTGGCCAACAATATGGCCGACTGGCCAAAAGTGCCTATTCAGGGCAGTTTTGTCAATTGGGCACGGGTCTTTAAATATAAGGCTTGAAACCCTATTCTAACACTTGCCACTTGCTTGAAAAATCCTCCCCCACCTCTCTAGGTCATTTTTCCATCTTCGATCCTCGTTTTTCCTTGGTTTTCGGGCCCGTTTTGACATTTGATTCGCGAAACCCTCGCCGTCTCGAACATTTTGAACCGAACAAATCTTTGTTTTCGGTGCCCTTTTTTCTCGGTTTTCGACACTCAGGGTTTGTTTTCCCCCGAGTTCATCTCAATCTCTATGCCTTTTCCGCACCCCGACCTTTCCGGCCATTTTTCACCCTCTCGGGGTTGACTTTTTTTAGTTGACTTTTCGTATTCTCGCCCAGTTTTCACATTCCCGACCATTTTCGTACCATTCTCGAGATGGAAGATGACACTCCAGGCGGTGGGGCTCCCCCGAAGATAGATATGGACCCAGAGGCCGAGCTCTTGTCGCTTCACATCAGGCCCATTCGGACCCGGCGACCTACAGGCCGGCGATCCATGTGCTGCCTCCCGACGGCATTCGCCACTTCAGCAGCTTCGCGAGGGGTGTGGCACCAGAGCTCCTACTACACGAGCCAGAGTCACATCTGTCCTTCGGCGCCTCCGAGGTACACTCTTCTTCATTTCATTTTCTACAAAGTAGAATGTATAACTACAATAGTCGATTCTGCCATTTAACTGTTTAATTCGGATACACCGACATACCGCATGCTGTAGTTGACTGTGAAACATGCTTGCACCTGATATCTGTTTGGATCTAAACATGCGCACTGACGCTGTATTTTCACTGAACCACCTAAACACACTGACACATCGTATGCTGTAGTCCACTGTGAGCACACCGACACCTGATATCTGTTTGAATCTGAACACGTGCACACACGCTATATCTGTACTGAACCACTCGAAAACACTAACACATCATATGTCATAGTTCACTGCAAGCACACCGGCACCCGATGTCTGTTTGAATTTGAACACGTGCACACACGCTGTATCTGTACTGAACCACTCGAAAACACTGATACATCATATAGTTTTCTGCAAGCACACCAGCACTCGATGTCCATTTGAATTTGAACACGTGCACACACGTTGTATTTCACTAATTCTGAGCATATTCAACACTGTATTCATAACGCCACTTCACGACTGTTTGTTTTGACCACAGGGAGATTCCCCACGCCCTCCGGGGGTATGGGAATGTCACCGCATGAGGTTGGTACATGGAGTTACCTGACGCGGTTCGTCGCATCATCGACCGAGCTGGTTTCGGGGACCTTCTGCATGGGGGCTCTCGCGCCTTACTGTGAGCAGGCCGCTCCTTACTGCATTGGCAGAGAGGTGGTGGGGACACCACAGACTCCTTCTACCTTTCCGCCGCTGGGGAGATGACAATGGACTCTCTTTGACTTCTCGATGCTCACAAGCATCAGAGTAAGGGATGATCCGATCCCCTTCGATACAGACATGGATGAGTGGGAGGCTGCCCAAATGTACCTGCTTGGCGCCCCTACCACCTCTTGCTCGTCCGGGATTCGTACGATATTCTTGGGTTCGAGGCTCATTTCAGGATTCAGGCGCCGACCACTCAGGAGGAGGAGGAGCAGTATGCTCGCGGCTTTCTTATGTTCTTGCTGGGGATGACCCTTTTCGCCGACCGGGCGAACACAGTTGCCCCCTTTTCCTGCTGAGCACACTGGTTGACGTGACCAGGATCCGTGGGCTACGACTGGGGCGGCGCAGGCTTGGCCCACACTCTATGGCTATATGAGCTCATCCTCTCGCCTCAGCGGGGCAGCTGCTCGGAGGGCTACTGGCGGGCTTGGAAGGTATGTCTTCTTCTTCTGTTTTTTCATTTCTGCTTTACATTCTCTGTATTTTGTACACTGCACACACTGTGCAATACACTACACATACCACTTTCTGCTTTATCTGCATATTGCTTTATCTGATAAGTATACTGATATCTGTTCTGTCATACTGTAGTTGTGGGTATACGCCTACTTCCCGAGGCTTGTCCTAGTACCAGAGGAGGAGATGCCTCCCATGATCCCATTCTCTCACCGCTTCGACGTGAGGTGCGAGCGGAGGCCTCGGGAGCCTTCCATATTCTTCCGTCGCTATTTCGATACCATTACCACAGCAGAGGTATGTTAGAACTTGCAGTTCATTTAAGCTTCGCTTTGCGTTGCATTTTCAATAGTAGTAGATAACGAACTATATTTTGTTTGCAGATCACCTGGCAACCATGGGCCTCATTGCCCATCGCAGTACGGGAGCGGTATGCTGGTGCCCGAGAGACGACCCGATTCAGAGTTTTACTAGAGGGCCCCGTCTGCCGCACCTGGTACTTGGGGGGAGCGCTTCTTGCGATAGACCTTGGGCGTGCTAGAGCAGACAGTTCCGCGGCCACCTCCTACTCATATGAGGCATACCGAGAGGTACACTCTCGAGGAGATGGCAGACAACATGATCGGTTGGGACTCCGAGGGCTTCAGGGGTGAGGGCGACTACGCAGAGTACGTCCGGACCTACATCATGCGGCCTTTGAGCAGTGGCCGTCGAGTTGAGCGAGAGAGGCCCGCGGCACCGGCGGCTAGGGCAAGAGCGGGAGCAGGAGCATCGAGGACAGCTTGGGTCCGTGGCAGGAGTGGGGACCCGGAGAGAACGGAGGGCTAGTTGGCCAATACTGCCCACGATGATGACATGCCGAGAGCAGGGTGGGGAGACTTACCAGATCCCCATTGCTCCCCCTCCGGCTGATCACGAGCTAGTCGGATTTTACGACTTGCCTCCAGTATGTACTACTGCATTTTACATCTGCACAGTCATTTCATTTCATTTCATTTGATATTCCGCAGAATACTGATACTTCTAACACTTTTGCAGGCTTCCTCCGAGTACACTCGCCAGTCCCTGGAGTTGACCGCCTCTGTGATAGGGATGCTCCAGCGGAGCCTCGACCTTCTGGCCATTTATAGTATTCCGATATGTTTCTTCTGACCACGGTCTCAAACCATACATAAACTGTTTCACATAATCTGATGTATCGCACTGTCAACACAACACTCGATACACTGCCCTCACGGCATCTGATACACTGCATCCCACAGACTGTTCACAGCATTACTCACGACATTCATACACTGCATTCTGTACCGACATACTGCTCATAGCATTCATACACTGTACTCATACACTGCATTCTGTACTGATACACTGCTCATAACATTCATACTCTATTTTGCATAGCATACTGATGCGTTTGCCCATTTGCGCTTTTTAGCCTCTATTCCAGATTCCTGCTGCAGGAGGTGCTCCAGTTGGGCCTTCTGTTCCGGCTCGGGGAAGAAGGCGAGGAGGCACAGTATATCCCCGCACCAAAGCGGGGCGTACTCATGTTGGGAGTAGCTCTCGGGCACCAGTTCCCGATGATGATGAGTCCGAGGCAGAGACAGAGGCGGAGTCGGAGGCAGAGTCATCCGAGGAGGAGACCGGAGATGACTCGGGCTCGGGCTCAGATGATGGTGCCGACGGTGATGATGCTCCCTGGACCTTCGTCCAGGAAGAGGACGAGGACAGGACTCACGGGCCTGAGACCAGTTAGCATTGATCCAAACTTTTGCTACTTTTTCTTCTTTTTGCTTTGTTCTGGCATTTTCCTTTTTAGCTAGTAATTTGAGTACTTTGTACTGCCGCTGGCAGGTTTTTGTTTTCTCCAAAGCTATGTATTTGAAAAATGATGAAATGAAACAAACTTTTTGTCTGAAAAAGTGTTACATTTGTACATTTTATACTTCGCATTGCATTGCATCATATTACACCTCAATGTAAATGAGATCGATCTCCTGTCTGAAAATCAAACACTTGTATTGTAATAACCAGATAATGAACCGGCCAATGACAAAACAACTCATACAACCCACTGCTCATTTTGAACACACAGCCCATAACACAACACTTGGTTCAATCTGCACACAACTCATACAACGCACTGCTTATTCTAAACACACAGCCCATAACACAGTATTTTGTTCATTTGCACACGGCCCATTATGAACAAACAATTCAATCTTGAAAAGACAGGATACAAAGGTGGAATCTGCTGAAGCTGAAACACACTCGGACGCAATCCGGAACCCATACGTTCACTGTTTCTAAGTGACCCGGGGTTGAACCCCTGTGGTTTTACAAAAGAACCAAATCATGTGTTGCACAAATGCAGAGAATGGCACAGCACTCTGAGCGCACAAAATGATTTTAGAAAAGGATTTTCAACCGGGTATTGAGCCTATGACTGAACACAGGGAACGAAAAGACTCAAAAAAGAAAAACAAGAGGTAAACAACCTAAACACAACGAGACACGCTCGGATACGACTCCAAACAAGAATCGAGACAAACAAAGAAACAGACATGACACACAGACGTGTTACCGAGACGAGAGACCTCAGGTCACGAGGAGCCAGTTTCTCCGGGTCTTGTTTCCCACCCTTTCTGATTTGTGACTCTCACATCACTCGGCCCTCAGGCTCGGTTTTTCACTCAAAACCCTTTTGCTCACTTTTCTCTCAACTTACACCTCTCTATTCTTTAATCTCTCATTTTTCATCCCTCCCCAGATATGGTCGGTGGATAAACAAGAGGTAGTGGGTTCATGCCCAACACTGTTAGCTCACAGCTATTTTTTTTTTTTGGTGGCGTTTAGTCGATGCCCCAGCTGAGGGAATAGAGTATCTTGATTCATTCCGATTCGTGCTTCGCACTTGGTTTGATACCTCGTTACTAGGAGGATGTTGAAAGCTTTCAGCCCTTTGTTGTTAACCTCAGTTGTGCCCTTCGTTGACAAGTAGAGTGCCCTTCTGGCAAGTATGTTGACGACGGGGAAAGACAGAACACCTGACTCAACTGCGCCCCTAGTTCATCATTTTGACCATTTTTTGTTTTGGTTTTCTACTAAAACAATTGTGACCAAGATGAGAGTTAGATTAACATACTTGTTCGATTTTTGATTTGAAATCATGCAAGTCAAGCTATGAGCACTAAAAATTTTCCTTTTTCGGGTCCAAGAAATGGTCCAGTTTTGGAAAATGAAATAATTTTCAAGAAATTAGTCAACCTCAGTAAAAATTCTCAAAAATTATTTTTGCAAACGGTCAATGCTCAACGAGCGCAGAACTTACTCCCGAGATACACAACCTCGGATCGGAGGCAATGGAAAATTACCCCTTGTCTGAAGAGAGCTGTATGGCAACAGAAAGTTGCCCCTTGTCTGGATAACACCGCAGCATACTGTGAACAGTTCTCATTAGTGATGATCACAACCGAACTCTCGGATACTAAGAAGACGAAGATGGTCAAAACCAATATATGGACACAGTCACTTTGAAAGTGCATGTGGCTGGACTTTAGGATGAAGTTGCCTACGTATCCCAAACATGGGAATCAAGCCTTACGTAGTTCCGGTTGTCACAACCGAACTATCGGATTCAGAGAAGGCAGGGATGATCAAAACCATCGCATGGACACACTCGATTTGGAAGTGTTTGTGGCTGGACTTCAGGATGAAGTTGCCTATGTATCCCAAGCATGGGAATCAAGCCTTATGTAGTTCCAGTTAAGGTACACTCGTGTATTAACCCTCACCACGCTCTAACTTTTGCCAAGGTCGCCCTTCCGGGTTTTCAACCTTGCGAGCTATGTTTTTCTTTTCTCTTCAATTCTTTTCATTTTCTTCATTCTTTTCTTTTCTTTTTTTTCTTTTTTTTTCATTCTTTGCATTTTTTTTTTCCTTCGCTCTAACTTTTGCCTGGGTCGCCCTTCCGGGTTTTCGGCCCAGCGAGCCTCTCAAAGGTAAAAGAGCTTTGTCCATGCCAAATGGTTTTGAGATCCTGAAGTCATCTGAATCCAGGAGAATAGCTGTTGTATTGATTTGCAGAAGGATTCATCTTCGGCTCTTCGAGCACATCGGACATTTTTGCCCCTAGGTCGAGGGGTGCTTCGAATCTGGCCACACAGGCCTCACATTGCGGTTAACTGTTTGAACATTCTAAGTTAAGGTTCAAGGTTGGAAAGCAAAGGGATTGAATCTTGAGGCTGAGAGCGATCCTAAGCTGCACAATCTCAAGAGCGATTCCACACAGGTCTTCGCAGGACTGCGCAAAACATTTTTTGAAATCTTTTAAGAAAGCGACAAATCACTCGCGCTGAAGACAGTACAGAACCAATCTGGATCAAACCAGGATCCTTCCCATTACTCACACTAACAAGCATGATTTCATTCATTAAGGGCTTAGCACGCCTCTCTTTCCCTCAGTTGATCAAATTTTGCAAAACCCGAGGAATTCCTTCCTCTTCGTTTTCACCGCAGTGTTCGAAAAGTTTTGAAAAACTTAGGTCAATATAATGACTTATAGGTACAAAAGAGTAGGTGAAATGCACTGCTATTTCATTCTAAACTTGCTGGCACAACAGGCTCAAAGTAGCAGTAAGCACGAAAACATGATAGCCGCAGCTGTTTCACTCAGATTTCCTGGTTGCAACTGGCTCCACAGCAGAGGCAGACTCAAAAGAAAACAAAAGAATAATTACAAAACAAAAACGGTGTTCAAGGCAACATCCCTAGAATCACCTGACACTCTATACAATGGGACTGACTCGGCACAACAAGACAGACCCTTAAGCAAAAAGACTGACTCAAAACAAAGAGACAGACCGAAAACAAGACCACCAAACTGACCTAACACCCAAGTCAGAAACTGCAAAATTTAGCATTCGCAAATGCTCAAAAATAGTGCGTGCCAAACGCCACATCTGAAAAACACCGAGCGCCGTCCGCAGGTGGTCCAACCCTTGATCACATACTTGCAGTATCCTCAAAATCTAACAACTCAGCAGTGACAGACTTCGCTGAGGTGGGTGGGAGGATGACCTCATTATCGATCAAATCCTGTACTTCGTGGCGAAGGCGGAAACAACCATCGGTGCTGTGACCGGTTTGCTGGTGGTATGCACAGTACAAGGTAGCATCGTGTGAGAGAGGGAGATTCTTCGGGAGAGGCCGAGGCTCAAGAGGTTTAAGGTGTCCCCTTTCAGCAAGGATCTAGAGCGCCTTAGACAAAGGCATGTAGAGAGCATGAAAGACCCTACGGCCTCGAGGCAGGTATTTTAAAGTCTAAGAATTCTTGCTAGACGCACTAGCGAAAGGGTCTGCAGGCACTGCCTTGACTTTCTGATCCTTCCCAGTTGCAGAGTTGGGAATGGAAGGAACTGTTCTGGCATGACGGGGCCTATCCCAATTTTCTGTTTGGCTGGAACTCCCCTCGGTTGGAGTGGGGAAAGCATCATCTATAGTTTTAGCCACCACTGCGAATATCTGCTACTTATTCATCCCCCCGGCTTTCAAAGCCTCGACTACCCACAGCAGTTGTTCAACGGGATCGGCATCTGTTCCCACTTTATTCTTACCTCTGGCTTCAGCTTGATCGAGGGTTTGGGTTGCTATATCAGAGCGAAACCCGGTTGTTGCTGACACGTTGTTGCTATAGCTCGGGGCAACCTCAAGTTAGCTGAGCTCGATCACAATTCGCCCCAGTAGCGGGGGCTCCTGCGGTACAAAATTCCCTGCATACGATGTGCCTGGTGGCAAAGCCGACATCCCATAGACGAGATCAGCCACAGACCTCTGGAGGTTGCCAATCATTCCCATTAACTCGAACGTGGTGCGCTCACGAGCCTGATACAACTGGGGTTCCCAGATCGGACGCACAGCAGGCGACCTGGGCGGATGCAGCACATCAACATTGGTTTCATTCTGTAAGATGATTCCTTGGTCTAATGCGGCTGCCATAACCACAATTTCCTCTGAACTTTGGGTCATCATAAGTCCTCTTGAACTGAACAGAGATGATGGATCAGATGTCTGTCTTGCCTCAGCAAAGAAGACCACTGGCTATTCTGTACTAACTCTCTGAACTGAAAGAGAAAACACGTAACATTTTGGCCCAATCAGAACAGACACAAGCATAGTTGAATAACTGTACTCTACTACTGATCACTGTTCCCCAAAATCACTGCCCTGAAAACTGAATCTGATACTCGCAGATATAACTGATTCTCAAATTCCGATACTGATGCCCTCAGGCCTGATACTCAAACTTGCAAACTGATATATGCATTCCCTATAGAGGTTAACTCAAAAAGCACATAACAAACAAGCAAGAGCCAAAACACCCCTATGTTGGGGTAGGGTTTCCCTGTCCTATTTTGTCAGGAGCTAAGGTTTCACTACGTACGCAACGATTTCAAACAACCTATAACCGGGTAGCAAACTGTACTAACTTGGAATGGTCATTATGGATTCCGAACATGCACTAGGTCGAATGGTCAAAAGGGTTCCCCCGTGACAACCGGAGTTTGTGTTCCCATCGTGGCAGAGCCCGTAACCGGTCAGCCTTACGGCACGCTTCTCGGAGTGAGCCTCCGGCAAACCGTTCAGGAATAGCAGACGGCAAACACTGTGACTTAGGCGCACCAATGCACATGCAATGCAAAGAAACACATAAGTGTAGTAAAAACAAGATATCATGAGTTCGAGTCAAGCTCTCTAAACTCCCCAGTAGAGTCGCCAGAAACTGTAGACGCACCCACGTGGGCCTCATGCTACAGTTCGAACTCAAATGGTCACGGTCCTGTATCTAATTTCGCAGAGTGCAATGCAAGACCGATGAGTCATCAAAGAGTTTAAATCCGGCAAATCGTTTTTGAAAACAGATTTTTAGAAAGAAGTGCCAAACATGGACTGCTTTGCCAAATACAGAGTCGCCACCTAAATATTTATTTTGGGGGAATTTAGGAAACCCTGACTCGTTGCCTAAGGCCACGTGTCCGTCATCACCAAAGTTGCCTCGGCTCGGGAACTTGGGTACGATTGGGGAAGGTCAGCTATGAGCACCCCCGCTCGCCCGATCAAAGATCGGCCTCTACTAACCATGATATCTTGTTTTGAAAACATATGCGTTCTTATTCTGGTTAAGTAGCTAATCTTACTATGTGATGCGCACAACACAAAAGTATAAACTAGATCGCCTAATTTGGAACAAAGCATTGCATATCCGCTCGTTTGTAAGATAGTTTGAAATTTGCTACTCGCAAGTAGGCTAAAATGCGGATTTCAACGAGTTGTTCCAACTCAAACAATCCAACCTTCACCCATAGGCATTCAGGCAGTTATATCACATAAGCATATAGCCACACGATAAGCATGCTGTCATGTTAACATTCACACTCATGCAAAATGCTAAAGCATAAAAAGCTTACCGAGTACTCCGAGCCAAAACAAAGAACTTGTTAGCAATCAATGTATGATCCAAGTCCATGTTAAGTGGCTAATGCATCGCATGCAAAATGCAACTAGAATAGGCTCGACTAATCCTAGGATGGCACGTGGAATGTAACAAATAACACGTATTCAAGTTAGATTTGAAATACTATGCGGTTAGCATGATGCGCCGAGCCCAATGCATGCAATACAAATGAATGGATGCACGCATGCATAGCATAAGGATGCTAATTGAAATATGCCCTAATACTAACCATCAAAAGCAGGTAAGTAAAAGGGAGAAAAATGTGGGGTGGGAAGACATTCACACACTCACACACGTTTATTACACATTCGCCCTCGCTCGGAGGGACCAAAAGAATAATACAATTTAATCAACTAACAAGCTAATTAAATAGTTACAAACCAATTAACTAGTTAAGCAAATTAACTAAGCCAATAAAGCGATAAAACAGCCTCGGGAAGAGGGCCTAATGCACGCGTGCTCGGCTCTACTCGGAAATCCAACGCCATGCACAAGCTGCCTCTGTTTTTACTGTTTTCCTTCTTTGAAAACTTCACAAGTCCCAAGGAGCACTCTCTGATCACAGTGGAAGGTCACCGGCCAAGGGGGAACACCACCGGCCATGGAGAAGTGGTCATCGACCATCTATTGAGCTCTCGGCCACCAATTCATGGCCGGTCGGCACTGGATGTGGTCGGTCGGCCATGTATGCCTGCAGAATCCTGTTTTGACAGCAGCAGAGGGCAAACATGGCATGGCAATGCATTTCAAGCAAATGTGTGCGCCAACACCCTCCTTATCATGTTCATGACTCAAAGGAGGATGGTCCTTGATTCTCGGACCACCAATCGCGCATTTCAATGTGTGATGGCCCAAGAAACCAAGTGTGTCATTTCAATATCAAATGAAATGCAAACCAAATAAACACATAAGGCCCAACCTCTATCATGGTGATTTCAAGAGGTAAGGCATGCATGCTCAATGCAATGCAACCTAAGTATGCAAGCTAAGTATGCAACATGACAATGCAAACAAGCACACAAGGCATGTAACATGTTAGGCAACCAAACAAAAAGGAAATGCATGCCAAATGCAATGTGATTCAAGCATGCAACAACATGCGATAGGCCAAGTATGCTATGGAAATGAGGTACAAATGCACATGCAAACATGCATACAAATGGACCAACACTTAAGCATAAAGAGGGGACTTTTAAGCACACTTAAAAGAGGACAAATAGCATACATGATAAGCTTTGAAAATATGTAGAAGATGATGCCAAATCAACCTACCAATGCAAGCAAACCATGCAACCAAGCCCAAGGACTTAAACTATGGTCATGTGACGCATGAAGCAAATGACCAAAGCGGACCAAAACAGTCCCAAATCATGCCAAAGTGAGCCCCGAAAACCAGTTAGATGGCATCTAAATGACCTAATCTTAGAGGCATGCACAATGGTACAAACATGGAGCATGAAACACCAACCTTTTAAAGCATTAAAGGGGCATCAAATGTAAGCTTACAAGCATACCACAAGGATTGAAATAATGCTATAAGTGATGCCAAACCACTGAAATGAGCCAAGTAATGCATGCTCAACACTCACACACACAAGGCTAACAAGCCAAAATGCAAGGTGGCTATACAAAGGGTGTCATGGATGGCCAAAACAACCACAAACAGGCCTTAAGCATTCTGAAACATGCATAAAAGCTTCACAAAGCTTGGCCAAAACAAGTAAGCATAGTAGTCTAAATGCTAAGTACATGTTAAGGCAAATTCATGGCATTACAAGACAAGTATGCAAAGCAAGCATGGTGTGTCTAAACCAACTTAAAACAGTGCTATATCATGACAAAATAAGCACAAATACTAGCTAAGACATGGCCAACATGATCTCAACAATG
The DNA here is from genome assembly GCA_036172215.1 of Camellia granthamiana. NCBI lineage: Eukaryota > Viridiplantae > Streptophyta > Magnoliopsida > Ericales > Theaceae > Camellia > Camellia granthamiana. The sequence goes on from CM069907.1 coordinate 4,387,263, forward strand.
GTGCTCACACATGAGGCTAAAATGGCCAATATTGAAGGCAACAAGGAGAGGGGATGGCCCTCTCCTTCTTAGGACCTTAAAGCACCATCCCCACCACTGAAATCCCTCTGGATTTCAGTGGTGAGGAGGCCAAGACAAGGTGGTTCCGGAGCTCACCAAAATAGCACAAAAATGGGGCCAAACAAGGCCTAAGAGGGGTCAAATAACCCCAAACAACGAAGCAACCTAAACAACTATTTTAAGCACTTAAAATCAGAACTTTTATATGTTATAAGTTAAGCTTAAAAACAGATTCAAGGATGGCTAAAAGCCTATGCAAAAATGGAAAATAAAGAGCAAGAACACTCACCCTTGTAAACCTCTTCAAGAAAGGAGTTCCAGCAGCCTTCCTTAGCTTGAATCCACTCAAGAATTTCAAGAACACCCCTTTGGCTCCTCAGCAACCAAGGTATAGTGTAATGGTAGGTGCCTTAGTGCAAAACTAAGAACAAACACACACAAAGTCAAAAAGAGAGGGAGATATAGAGATAGATAGATACACTACGCAAACCCTAATCTCAGAGCTCTCTGGAACTTTTTGTAACCCTTGAGGAGGGAGGAGAAGGCCTCCCTTTATAAAGATTCACTCTTGCAAAGCTTACAAAACAAGATAAACAAGAGTGAAATCCCTCCATACACGTGTATGGAGGGGGTACAAAGTGGGTGCCAGCTATCACAGCTGGCACAAAATATCTGCCAAAAGCAGATGCACAATGGTCGGCCAGCCAAAAATGACAAATTGGCCAAAACAATGGTCGGCCGACCACAAAGAGTGCCGGCTGGCCAAACATTTGGCCGATGGAAACAAAACAATGGCCGGTGGCCTCAAGCCATGGCCGGTGAGGTGTGGGGATGGCCAACAAGCCATTCCCTGCCCCTCAAAAGCAAAACACAAGTGTTTGGTGCAAAACCAAACATAAAACAATCGAGTCGAGAGGTCTTGAGGCAAGGCGTGTGGCCGAGACCTCTGGAAACTCAAGATGAACACAAACAAGGATGATCACCGAGTGTTCAAACAGTGACGTGCAAGTCTCAAGGACGGTCAGAAATGGGGTGTCTACACATGGCAGTGTATTTGCAAGGAATATGTGCACAACCACCCTCCCTATCATTTCTTAAGCTCAAGGGAGTGCGATACTCGACTCTCAAGCCATCAATCACGCATCTCGATGCATGATGGCCAAAGAGGCCGAGTTGCACAAATCAATGTTAATGAATGCACACAAATAACACATAAGACTCAATGAACCTCCACCTTATCATACATGATCAAAGGTGTCGGTGATCTAAGGAATGAGGCACATTTCATCACTTTGAGTATGAAACGTACGACATTCCTCGTGTTTGGATTGACGTCCAACCCGAACACAATGCAATGCATGCACAAGATTCCAAACACAATGCAAGGCATGCACACACAATGCAATGCAACAAGCATGCAAATATCATGCAATGCAACAAGCATGCGACAATATTCAAACAACATACTCAATGGACTTAAACCGAATATGGACATACCTCAATCATGCCCAAAACAGTGGCCAAAACACTCTTAAAAGATGGCATGCAAGGCTAGAAAATGCATGCACATGCATTAGCCTATCAACTAGGCATAAGAGCATAACTCTCAAACATGATGAAGAAGTGACAAACATGGAAGTGTGACAACACTAAATGCTCTGAAATATCATGTGAAATGATGCCAAATCATCCAAACAACATAAGCATTCCATGCTAGGGTCCTTAAGGCACAAAGCTACCAAGAAGGACTACACAAGAGGCATGCAATATATGGCACAAATGAATGAACTAGCCATAGACAGAGCTCAAATAGGTCAGAACAAAGACCAAAACATGCTGAAATGGGAGCTCAAAAGTCTAGGCATGCATGCGTACAAGTTAGGCCACAAACAAGGCAATAATGCACAACTCTTAAAAGCACTCGAAGAGTGAAAGAAGTGAGAACATGGCAATGCTATATGCTCTAAAATAACATGGTAGATGATGCCAAATCATGCACATATTACAAATGAAGCATGCTAGGAGGCTCAAAGCTTGAAGCTAGCATAGGCACTTGCACTATAGCTACGCAATACATGAAGCATATGGCCAAGGCAACCCAAAATAGTCCTAGAGCATGCCAAAATGATGCTAAAACATGCATGGAGCAAAGCCAAAACAAGCTAGCATGAAGGGCATGAAGCATGAGGTATGCAGGGCCAATAAGGAGGATTACACTACACCTACCAAAACCAAGCATGAGATGACTTCACCAACAAAAATTAGAGTTATGACATGTCAAAATAATACCAAAAATGGGCTAATACCAAGCCAACACATGCTAGAATAATAAGCTCACTCATTAGGCGTGCAAGGCTAGCAAAGAGGACTTACACTACAAGTGTAAGAAGCAAATGAGGGATGCTCTAAACAACCAAAAACAGAGTTGTATCATGGCAAAATAGGACTAAACACATGCTGAAATGGTGGCCCAAAAGCCTAGGCAAGATGGCATACACAATGGCTCATTTTTAAAGCATAAAGCACAAACCCTCCAAAGCATTGAAAGAGTGAAAGATGTGAAGGCATGACCACACTACACACACTGAAATCACATATCAAATGATGCTAAATCATGCAAATAGCCCAAGTAATGCATACTAGTGGACTCAAAACTCAAGACTAGTGAGCTAGAATGCACTATGGCTATACAAAGCAAGGCATGCATGACCAAAACAACATAAATCAGACCTAGATCATGGTGAAACATGAGTAAAATCTTCCTGGAGTTGAGCCAAAATCACACTAGAATGATGGTCTAAAGCATGATGCATGTTAGGCTAGTGTGCAAGTTTACACTACAAGTGTATAAAGCATGCAAGAGGTGACCAAACCAGCCTAAAATAGAGTTATGGCAGGTCCTAAAAGTCACAAAAAAATGCTTGAACAAAGCCACAAAGAAGTAAAAACACATGCTCATTTGGTTGGCCATCAACACAAGTAAACAAGACAAGAGGAGAGGGGGCCACCCCCTCCTATTTTGAGCCTCAAAACCACATTTTTACCACTGAAAATCCACTGAATTTCAGTGGTTAAAAGGCCAAACAAAGATGGTTTCAAAGGCTTAGGAAGTTGGCTCTAAAGGCTTTACAAGCCAAAAGGGCAAAGGGAGAGACAACCCCCTAACACAAACAAGGCTTAAACCACCACTTTGAGGACTGAAAAATAGAGTTTTCTTCAGTTCAAATCAAGCCAAAAATAGTTTAAAAGGGTGGCAAAACAAGCATGCAAAAATGGCCAAGATAGTGTACAAAAATGAGCTTAAAAGAGGGAGATGCTTACCCTTGAAGCACAGCTGCAAAATAGCCAAAATTCTAAGCTTAAACCAACTTCTAGGACTCAAAGGAGGCTCCAAGGAATCTCAGCCCAATGGTGAACAAGTTTGATCAAGGATGCTTAGGCAAAGGAGAGGTATATCTCCAAGTATATCTCTTGCATGCACACAAGGTCAAGAGGGAGAGTCAACTAGAGAGACAAGCTGAAATTTAGCTCTGGAATTTCTAGAGAGAGTGAAATTTTTTTAGAGAGAGAGGCTCCCAAAATTTCTTTCATGTTCTAACCCTCCAAATATGAGATATAGCATTCATATATAGCAAAATATCAACTTGGGTCGAAAATATCTGAATTGGGACAGCTAGAGCAAGCTGGAAACAACTGGAGGAGAAATATCTTCAAGAAAAATGAATTTGGGTCACTCTTGGCTGACCGGCCATCTTTAGTGCCGATCTGCTACTTGTGATGGCCGATCTGCTACTTTTGTGGCCGACTGCACACATTTATGGCCGATAGGAAATTCTGCTCTGCAGGTCCAACTTCAAATGAGCATAACTCCTTCATATGAACTCCTTTTCAGGTCATTCTTGTGTCCAAATTGAAGCCCCAGAAGTAAGCTTTCCAATGGTGGCATCCTTGCATCAAAATTCCAATTGTGCTAAGAGATATCCCTCTTTTAGTGAAGACTGCTCATTTCCAGTCCAACCCCAACTTCAACCAATCATATCTCCCTTCATCCGGACACGGCTTTAGGAGATTCTTGAGTGCAAAATGAAGCCCCAGAAGTCTTATTTTCAATGGTTGTGGCCTCATAGCTTAAATCCAAGTATACAAGCAGATAGGCCTGATTTAGCGAGGGCCGCCCGACTCTTTCTTAGTGATTCATGCCCATCTTCTTCTTCAACTAGGTTTCTTCTCTCCACTCCTCTTTTCTTCAACTCCAAACCCCCCAACAAGGTGTTTTGAAAGATTTTTCAAAGATTTCATCTCTCTTCCATTCATTTCCACTTTGTCCTCACTCGGTTTACCGAAAAGCGCAATATCTAACGAAATACGAGCCTCGGAACATCGTAGGAACTTTATCTCAAAAATATTCTGAAGGAGAGGGTTTTAAGGTCTAAAAACCATCCAAAATAGCTTTGGTCCAAAATGGGGTGTGAGGTTAAGATTTGACTCTCCTCTTGCCGAAGAAATCGAACCTTTGCCCTGCACATCTTTCATCACCAAGTAAACCATCAGTAGCGCCCAAGTCTTAAGGACAGTCAAAAATGAGGTGTCTACACCATGAAATAAGCTAGAAACACATAAAGAGAGTTGAATTAAAATGAAATGAATGTTGAATGGTGCTTCTATTGTGTCTTTGTTATATGATTTGTGTAGGTGGACGTCCGAGGCCTTATATCGACTTAACCCACTGTGAGTAATAACTTAGTGAAGTTATGTTTGATATAAAATACTTTCTGAACATTATGATATGATATGAACTATTTCTGAATGATACAAAAGGCTATTTTGTGATTACATGAATGATGATCCAATTCTTTCAAATGTCTTTGTGGTATCTTTAGCAGAGGCCCTCGCCCAGGGAAAATAATATTGTGACTTCTGGTCATGAGGCCCTTGCCCGGGGGAAACAATACCGTGGCCCAGGCCCTTGTCCGGGGAGAACAATACCGTGGCACAGACCCTCGCCCGGGAGAAACAATACCGTGGCCCACGTATGAGATATGTTACCCGGTACCAGAGGTTCCATTATGGAACTTGATATGCTTGACCAATGTTATATGTTGCTGCTAATGGATGTACCACGCATGATTTGAATATGAATAATAATATGACTTTGTTTCTGATACGAATACGAACATGACTATGTTTCTAATTTGATAAGCGATTTGAAATCTGATTTCTAAATCGGTTATGGACATCATTCATTAAAAACTTTACTCAGTTATTATTCACTAGGCTTCAGCTCACTGTTTATATTTATGTATGTAGGTGACCAGGCGCATAACCAGGCCTAGAACTTCTGCCTGGACTTTGTTTTGTCAGCCAACCTATATGCCTCCCGTGGAGGTTCCAGATATGTCAAGTGGTTATGGCTATGTGCATAAAGTTCAAGTTTTGTTTTCTTGTTTTGGTTTAACAAGTGTTTTTGTTTATTCTGTATTTAGGGCTAAGTCCCTTTTTGTCTAGTCTATATATATGATGATGTGTAAATGTATGTATATTGAAGTTTAAAATTTTCTGTCTCATATAAGTCTGCACAGTTCAATGGACGTTGTATATTTGTTATTTGCTTCTGCTAGCCCCTAATATTATGTTAATCTGTCTCAGAGGCCTTCGATAATCTCAGGATTACTGGCTGGTTACGATACTAAACCTATAGGGATGGGTTTGAGTCGTGACAACAAGAGAAAGACAAAGTAAACCATGAGACAGGGGCAATAATGGAAGAAAGTTGTAAAAAGTAATCCATGGCACAGTCTTTAAAACAAAAGTGTTTCTTATTAGGATTTGGCTTCTCTTCAATTAAATTTTCAACTGCACCAGACAGTCTTACCTGTAAGAATTATTAAACGGAGGTTTCTTACCGGTAAGAGTTTATGAAAACATGACTCGGTTAAATTTTTTCAAAGATTCCTACCGATAAGAGTCTTTCATTTAATGACTTTTACTGGTTAGAGTTTTCCATTTAATGATTCTTATTGATCAAAGTCTTCCGTTTAATTATTCTTACTAATTAGAGACCTTAACTGTCTGGTTTGGTTGAAATTTCATCTGAAGACAAGCCATTCCCTTCTTATTTAAGGCCACATTTGTTTGGTGGATTAGGTTGAATAGGATTATGAGTACGGTGGGAGTGAATGAGGAGATTAGTAAGTTGGAGATGGAAGATAAAGATTATTTGTTTGTATATAATACTATGGTATGGAATTAATATATGAAATTATATAAATGCCCTCCAACTAACTAATGTTAGAAAAATTACAAAATATATATAATAAAAAAATAAAAATTGGAGACAAGCCACATGGGGTTACATAAATGCCCCCATACTAATTTATTTATTTATATTTTGTGCCATTTCATGTTGAAAATGATTTGATAGAGGGTTGAAGAGAATGGAGCTTTTATGTAATTTCATACCCCTCTAGCAAGAATCCGTGGACTAAAATTTGAATGGGGACTTACTGTAATTGGTTTTTTGCGATCGCCCTACAGTTCGGACTCCCGTGGTTTTTGAACCTAGTTTTCACAAGTGCAATGTGAAAACAAAAGAATGAGAGTCTAGATCTGGCAAATATTTCGAAAATCCATTTTAAATAAGAGATGCCAAAAATGGACTGTATTGTCATATTTCAAAGTTGCCACCTAATATTTTTGGAAAAATTAGGAAACCCATGACTCATGCCAAAGGCCACTTGTCCATCATAACCAAAGTTGTCTCAATTCGAGAACTTAGATATGAGAGGGAAAGGTCATGAATTGAGCACCCCACTCACCCGATCAAAAATCAGCCTCTACTAATCATGATGTTATTTTTATTTTAACATTATATGCTCATGTTCTGATTATTAATTATCAATGCTAACATTACTACGTGAGGCAAACAAGTATAGACTATTTCACTCACTTTGGAAATGCTTTGATCTTATGTGATTTTAAAACAGGTTTTGGATGAGCACAACTTCAAAGGAAAAAATGAGCTCGCGTTTCAAGCCCCAAATTTTAATTACTCGGAAACATTACCAAAGCCTTTAAATTAAGTCCTTTTTTTTTTTTTTTACAAACATCCATTACCCTTGAGTAATAGGAATACAATCATACAAGTTCTCTCTCGATGATGAATATTACAATGACAACAATACATGCCAATCTCTTACTGTGAAGCTACAAATAAATAAAATACAAATACAGGATCCATTACATCTACAATGAAATTACATATAAAAGACACATGGACTTCTAAACTCTTCAATCACAAAATCCACACTTTCTTCCTGTAAAAAGATAAAAAATAACAGGGGTGAGCACTAATCCCCAGTAGGAATCTCATAGTTCTCAATCAATAACTAACACACAGATAGAAATGATCATGCATGCAGGGTGATACCATATAGTAGGGTGACATTGTATAATTTCAAAATATCATAAGTAAGTGCCTTTTTCTCAAAAACTATTTAAACACTTTTATGAAAAACCTTCAACCATTAAAATCATCCCTTAACTTTAGAAAACCATAGATCCTTGTGAAACAAACATATTTGAGAAACAAATCATTTAGAAATTATTAACCAATTCCCAAAATATTCTTATTTAATTTCCATTTTTAATATTCCTCTTTGTCTTTCATTCTTCCCTTCTACTCATTATATTTAATTAGGACTCCATTACTTCAAGTTCGAATTCCCTTTTTAATTTACTAATGATTCTCCTATACTCAATTTACACCGTTAATTACACTCTAACATTTCATTTCAAGATAACACAAGGTTAATAAACCCCTTTCAATTCAATCTCTTGTTTATTTACAGAACAACACTCATAACTTACCTTTATTGTCACAACTAATTCATTATATTCACATCACCAATCCATAATCCCCTTACTCATTTTTGGGTTCCATACATTACAAATAATGTCTTTGTACATTTCCTCTTTATATCAAATTACACATAAATTTGCAATTTCACAAATTCATCACAAGTCACAAATAACATCATCAACTCAACACACTTCTCAACACATATCTCAACACAATCCACATTTTGTCAACTTACTATGGCGGGACAGCGGGCACCCAATTCATAACACTTTCCACCTTTCACCGGCTACTATACAGCGGGAAGTAAACTCCCAAAAACCATTTTCTCAAAAGCCATTTTCTTCCAAAACCATATTTTTCCAAAAACCATTTTTCATCTTTTTAAAACCATTTCCCCACATTTGCCGGCTACTATACGGCGGGATGTGGGCACCGAAAACATTTTCGAAAACCATCTGTTTTTCCACTTTTGCCGGCTACAATACGGTAGGACTATGTGGACATCCAAAAATCACTTTTTTTCCACTTTCGCCGGCTACTATATGGCGGGACTGTGTGGACACCCAAAAATATCTTCCCACATTCGTCTAGCGATAAGCCTAGACAAGACAATTGGGCACCTTTAATCCAAAGTCACCCCCACATTTGCCAGCTACTATACGGCGAGACGTGAGCCCCCTAAAAACCTTTTTCTTCAATTTTTAAAACCATCCCCCACGTTTACCGGCTATTATACAGACAGTCGCGGGCACCGAAAAAACCATTTTTTAACTCCCTGCGCGGGTACCAACACAACATCACCCAACACAACTCAACCCAAACTCAACACAACCCAACACAACTTAACTCAAACTCAATACACCCAACACAACTCAACTCAACACAATTCAACATGAGTCAAACACAATTCATCATAGTTCAACACAAGTCTATTCAACATTATTCAACACAACTTAATTCAACATAAGTCAACACAACTTAATTCAACAACACTATTTGCAATTCAACATAATTCAAGATAAATTCTTGAATCCCACTTCAACATTCCATAACCAAGTTTATATCATCTATATCATTAACACATCTTTTCTCCCAAAGTCATTTCATGTTGTAACATGATTTACTATGTCCATAATAAAGGTTCAATCGCTAATTTTTAACATAATTTTCAAACACTTCCAAAATTCAATTAAACTTGTATGTATACAATTCAATACCTCAATTTCATGATTCTACTTTCAATTTGGGCACAATCATTAATTATCATCATGAATCAACCTAGGGTTTTCAAGAAAAATTAAGGTTGCGTTTGGTAGAGTTTTGTAAATATGATTTGAGAGTATGAGTTGTATTTTGAGTTTGTGAGTTGTGGAATTATAATTTGAGTGTAGAAAATTTGTTTGGTTATGATTTTTTAATAGAGTGTTGAATTGAGTTTTGAATTGAGTGTGGAATTGAGTTTTGAAAGTTTGATTTGACATGTGAAGTAAGAAAATTTGTTTGATTATGAGTTTTGGAAAGAGTTTTCAAAACTTAATTCAAATTATTATAACTCATAACAAAACACACTACTTTCACACTATTCAAAATTCTAATCAACACTCATAACCAAACTCTTTTTCAATTTTAATTAAAAAAATTATTATTAACAGAAAATAACATTAATCAATTTTTTAATTGAAAATACTACAAAGGAAATAATTTTTTTTCAAAATAAATATTCAAAAATTTTAAATCATAAATATTTAAATAATCTAAATAATCTAAAAAAAATTAATAAGTAAAAAATTAAAATAAATATTCAAAAAATTTACATCATAAAAATTTAAATAATTTAAATATTCAAAAAGTTTAAATAATTTAAATATTCAAAAATTTTAAAAAATTTAAAATGTTAATATTTTAAATTTAAAAACAACTCTACACTCAAATCGTAACCAAACACATAAAATAAAACTCAATTAAGAAATTATTTTTAAAACTCATAACCAAACACATAATTCGAAACTCCATACTACTTTCACAACTCTACACTCAAATCGTAACCAAATACATAACAAAAAAAATTAAAATATTTAAAAATATTTTTATAAAATAGAGTTTGAATTTATTTTTATAAAATATTTTAAAATTTAAAAAATTAAAATCGTAATATTTTGAAATTAAAATAGTTTAAAATATTCAAAAAATTTAAAAATTAAAAAAATTGTAACATATTTAAATATTAAAATATTTAAAATCTTAACAAAATTAAAATATTTTTAAAATATTTAAATATTTAAAATATTTAAAAAATTAAAATATTGATTTGAATTGAGTTTTGAAAAGAGTTTTGAATTATGTGTTTAGTTATGAGTTTTGAAAAGTAATGATTATATTTTGAATTGAGTTTTGAGAAATGGGTGTAGAATTATGATTTAAAAGCTCCAAACAAACAACACACTCAAATCAATGGGTAGAACTATATTTTGAGAGGCTTACCAAACGATTAAGATTTTCAAGAAAAATTCAAACTTCTCAAACCATTACTTTTTATTCCAATTTTCCCATTGATTACACACCTAAGGTTCATAATCCATAATCTTAACCCAACAATAGAACCCCAACACTTCAAACTTAAACCCCCAAGTTCCATGATATAACACTATATGCTCAAAAATGTAGATTTTGCATTTATATAATCAAAATACCACAAATCTATCCATTAATGCAAGTATTGAAGAAGAACTAGGACCCCTACCTCAAGAATCAAGCTTTAGAGCAAGCTTTGATGAGATTCCTTCCCAAATCCGAATTCCAATTGGTTGAAAAGTGAGATCTTCAGACATTCTTCACGTTTTTGCAAGGGATCTTGGCCAAATCTTTGAGAAATTGGAGGTATTTGGGCCGAAATCTCTAGGGTTTTTGGACCTAGGGTGAAAGGAAGGAAGAGGGAAAAAGAAAGTGTAAAGAATGATTTAGAAACCCACTTTTTAAGTCGCTAAATTCGCGCAGTCCGCTCGAGCGTCTCTTTTCCCGCTCGAGCGTACCTGCTTCCAACACAAATTCCAAAACTTCAAATGGGTATAACTCTCTCATCCGAACTCCGTTCTAGGTCGTTCTTGTGTCCAAATTGAAGGCCCGGAAACAAGATTTCCAATGGTTCTAGCCTCACACCCAATTCCAAGTGTGGAAAAAGAAAAGGGTAGAAGAGTGACGGCTGATCGTAGGCAAGTTATTCGAATTAAAGTTTTTGGTCCAATCTTACTTTACCATCATGTTACCACCTCAATCAATGTCCCAAAATAAAATAGGGAGGCTCCAAACACAACAATAAAAGGTCAAAAACAATCCCACTAGTCTCAGAAATTCAAACTCAACCAGGTAGATCGCTCGAGCGCCCAATCTTGCGCTCGAGCGCCCAATCTTGCGCTCGAGCGCGCAGACCAACAAAGCTGTCCGCTCGAGCGACCACTCCTACGCTCGAGCGGGAATTCACAACTCTCAGAATCTCGGATGGACTGCAAAAATACTGGGAGCCTCACAAGTCCGTTCGAGCGGAGGAAAAAATTCCAGATCATCACATCGCGCATGCATTTGATTAAAATCGTCTCCAATGCAAGTAAAATAATCTCCATCCACAGGCATTCAAAGAGTTATCTCAATTAAGCATATAGCCTCATGGTAGTATGTTCATCATAGTAACAATCACACACATGCGATATGCTAAAGCAAAGAAAGTGCTCATCCGAGGCAAACCAAAGAAAAAAAGAGAGTTAGAAAAAAATGCATGATCCTAACAAATGCATATGACTAATATAACACATACAAAATGTAACTATTAGATTCGGCGAGTAACATGACATGCGGATCAACTCAAAACATGCGGTAACGCACGTATTCAAGTACGAAATGAAAATGATAATGATATTCAAGTGTGATGAGCCAAACCTCAATGCATGCAAAATGGATGCAAGTCATGGAAATGATAAAGAAAAATATTATGCTATACAACCATGGTAAACATATAAATAAAAGGGAGAAAGAAATGGGGGTTGAAAGACATACATCATAAGTTACAAATTTTGCCCTTGCGCAAGAGAGTCTGAATGTCCGAATTAACTAATTATTACAAACCCAAATAAACTAACTAATTAGGTATTACAAATTCGAATGAACTAGCTAATTAAATACAAATTGAAACAACCAATTTAAAGGAATTAAACGAAAGGTGGAGAATCACGCGCGCTACGAGCAAGAACATCCTTCGGAAACCCCTCTGCTCATTTATCATAAACTGCTCTGCTTACAGTCTAAAAATGACTCTGTTTTGGGCCCCAGGATCTGCTTTGTTTTTCTAAAAAATGCACCACGGCTGTACAAAATGATGAGTCGACCGGCCTTGCAAAGTGGTCGACTGTACAGAGGACTAGCCAGCTGGCCACTGCTTCTGAGGAATGATCTGCTGTAACAAACATGGAACAGAGCAAAAACAGAGGGTTTCCAAAGGATGTTCATCATTCCTGCTCCCTTCTATCATTTATATTCAAGGAGAGAATAGGTTCGTTTCTCAGATCATTAACATCACAAATTTGTTACGTGATGATCTTAGAAGCGATAAGACATGAATTTAATGAGAGCAACCAAAATACAAACATTACCTCCTTCATATCATGGGTTTATTTCAAGGAAAGGGGTAAACGTGTTCTTGAACCATCAAACATCACAAAATAGGATGCGATGATTCTAGAAGCAAACAGGTTTAGTATAACATCCAACTAAACCTAACCAATTTTGGTTATTTTTTTACCCTTTTTTACTCCGATTTTATTATCATTTTTTTATTTTACCTTTCCATTTCCTTATCTTTTCTTCCTTTTTGTCCAAAGGTGATGATTAAGTCCACTAAGTCCCAAAGCAATAAAGATTAGTAAGCATGACTTGACCCGAGAAATGAACTTTTTGAGCTCTTTTCTACGGGGAAATTACAAAGGAGGAATCAAACCCATTTATGAGCGATAATGGATTCGGAGCCAAACCCGAAATGAGCGATAATGACTCAAAGTCCAAACCCGATAATAAGCTATAATGAAATCCTTCCCTTATGATTTCCAAAGGTCTAAATATAAAGTTAGTCCCTTAGAAGTGATGCACTGTCGATTAAGGAAGATATTGAACGAGAGATCACGCTTAGCATAAGAAAGACGTGATGCCCTGATAATGAACCTCCGAAGAGATCAAACCATTTAGCACATGGAACCCCTTTCTTATGTCGTGAGCGAAAATCTTTTTGTTTAATACAACCCTTAATCAAAAGAAACAAAGAAATGAGGGAGGTTGCAGAGTGCAAATGGAAAGGTGGTGATTACAATGGTGTGAATATTTATATGAAAACTATAGAAAGAAAAACTATCAACTCAAATAAATTGACGGCTATTGCCTATTTGCCGAATCTATGAGGCTTACAACAATACAAGTATGATATTAAATAAACACACTAAACAGCCCCTTAAATCCAAAAACCAATGTTTAAAAATCAAAGTAAACAAGTGGAAAGTATGGACATAAGCTATGGAATAAAGCCTAAGGAAGGGTGGCCAACCCCTCTACTTTTAGCAAAGTTAAAATCACATTTTTAAGCGTAAAATAATCTGAAAATCAGTATTGAAATGAAGAACAAGAAGTTTAAGAGAAAGGGAAATGAGAAGAGTTGAAGAATCAATCTCTAGAGGAGAGAGAGTTTTTTGGTTCACAACTTCAAGCCAATCACTCTTGAGTTTTAGAAATCAGTCTTAAAGCTTCACCAAAAGCTTCAAATGCAAGCTTCAATGGTGTATCTATCTTGTATCTATATTTAGGAGGGTAAGAATGCTTGGGAGAGTCCTCTATGCCTTTGGAAATATGTTCTAACCCTAAAATCTGAGGGGAGGTGCTCTATTTATAGGTTTTCCACCGTCTTAAGTCGTAAAGATCTGCAAAAAAATTGACATGTGGCCAAATTTCGAGCATGGAAACAGCTGGCTGCTATAGAATATTTGTTTCGCCGAACATGGCCGACCGACAGACCATGAGGGGGTACAGCCAGCCAAACAAAACTGGGCTGTCGGCCATGTGATGGCTTGTAGTTCTCTGGGTGGTTAGGCTAAAAGAAAAGTGGTTTTGATCCAAAAAATGATGTAAGGTTTAGGTTTTGAATCTCAAAAGTGAATTCCTTTTGTTGAAGATTCGAAACATTTGAACAGCATAACGTTTCATCATCGAGTGTTCGGAAATGAAACGCCCAAGTCTTAAAGGCGATAAAAAATGGGGTGTCTACACTTACGTGTAACTCTTAATAGGTGGACTTATTAATCAATATGTCCTATGATAATTAATGACGTTTTTCATCAAACACTATCAAAAAAAGTCACTAATTGTTAATTTTCAAAGACAGTTTAAAAATTTTGTCACGAAAAAAGTCACTAATTATAAGTTTTAGTTACAGTTTTTAAAAAAATGGTCATAAAAAAAATATCACTAATTTTTAACTTTCAGCGATAATTTAAAAAATTAGTCACAGAAAAACATCATTAATTATAAATTTTAGCGATAATTTACTAATTGTTAATTTTAACGAGAGATGCAAAAAATCATCACACAGAAAATTATTTTTAGTGACAATTTTATTAAGATTTATTTTGGTGATAATTTACTTTTTCAACTTCGCTAATCCCCTTACATAAATGCCCCCATACTAATTTATTTATTTATTTTTTGTGCCATTTCATGCTGAAAATGATTTGATAGAGGGTTGAAGAGGAGGGGGCATTTATGTAATTTCATAGTCCTTTACCAACGATCCGTGGACTAAAATTTTAATGGGGATTTAGGTGTAACTCTTAATAAGTAAACTTATTATTCAATAGGTCCTATGATAATTAACAGCATTTTTTATCAAACACTATTAAAAAATTCACTAATTATTAATTTTCAGCGACAGTTTAAAAATTTTGTCGTAGAAAATGTCACTAATTCTAAGTTTTAGTTACAGTTTAAAAACAATTGTCACAAAAAATTTTACTAATTTTCAACTTTCAGCGACAGTTTAAAAAATTTGTCGCAGAAAAACGTCAATAATTATAAATTTTAACGATAATTTATAAAAATCGTAACAAAAAAAGGTTATTAATTGTTAATTTTTAGCGAGAGATACAAAAAAATGTCAAAAAAATTTATTTTTAATGATAATTTTATTAATACTTACTTTTAATAAAATTTAAAGAGAATTAAATCTAACTATTAAAACCTACTGATAATTTATCACTTCAACATTGATAATTGCCCTCTTCAAGTTTGTTAATCCTGATGTGCAATGGGATTGCCAATTCGGCGGTGTCACAAATTTAGTCACAAAACTCAACCACTCCAATACCACCCGACTTATCGTCACTCCAATCCCACCAACCAGGAGGAATAACAAACATTTCCTGAGGCGCAGGAATAACAGACACTTCCTAGACTAACAGACATTTCCTAAACCAAAGAAAGAGACATGTCCAAAAGCAAAGAAACAGACAAAAAAGAAGTCGCTATCATCACTGCTGCAAATGAAGTAAACGAAGACAGCTCAGACCAATCCAACCCTCGCTACCTATATATGGTCGTTGCGCGTCCTTATGGCACCCAAGAAATCTCAAATCCCTAATCGCCTTTTGTGTTTCTTTGATCATGGTAAGCTCAAATCAAATTCACTATCAATCTCACTCCGTATACATAAATGTTCGTATATAAAAACCAATTTGAGCATTTCCAACCTTTTACCCTTCGTTTTTCATCAAATTTATTCAATAATTCAGATCAAAGCTTTGAATTTGATATAGCGAGAATCAAATTTTTCATCAATTTTGTGTAAAAATACCTAATTTATCCCCCCCAAAAAACATCCTTTTAACCAATGAAGGTGAAAAAAAACTGATCTCCAATCCTTCAGCATTTAACAATTTCATCAAATTTTAAGTTAAAATAGGGTTGTTGAAAATTTGATGAAAGATTTGATTCATCTCTCATCTGATGAAATATGTGGTGAAAACTTGATTTGATGCAAGTTTGATCAATGGATTGGATCTCATTTTTCTCAACCTTGGAGATGCTTTTAGGATATGTGATTAGATCTGTTGATTATTTTTCACTATATTTGAAGGGAGAGAAGGTCTAATATGGCGACAAAGACGAGCGGAGGTGACCCAAAGGAAGCAGATTTGAAGGGAAAGGGGCATGAGAGGATTGTAACGAGCAATTTACCGCGGGCCTTCATTGGTCCTTATCTGGTATCAACATCCTCAAATTTATGGTCTTTGCTTTTCTTTTCTTCATCAAATTCAAAGCTTTGATCTGAATTATTGAATAAATTTGATGAAAAACGAAGGGTAAAAGGTTGGAAATGCTCAAATTGGTTTTTATATACGAACATTTATGTATACAGAGTGAGATCGATAGTGAATTTGATTTGAGCTTACCACGATCAAAGAAACACAAAAGGCGATTAGGGATTTGAGATTTCTTGGGTGCCATAAGGACGCGCAACGAACATATATAGGTAGCGAGGGTTGGATTGGTCTGAGCTGTCTTCGTTTACTTCATTTGCAGCAGTGATGATAGCGACTTCTTTTTTGTCTGTTTCTTTGCTTTTGGACATGTCTCTTTCTTTGGTTTAGGAAATGTCTGTTAGTCTAGGAAGTGTCTGTTATTCCTGCGCCTCAGGAAATGTTTGTTATTCCTCCTGGTTGGTGGGATTGGAGTGACGATAAGTCGGGTGGTATTGGAGTGGTTGAGTTTTGTGACTAAATTTGTGACACCGCCGAATTGGCAATCCCATTGCACATCTGGATTAACAAACTTGAAGAGGGCAATTATCAATGTTGAAGTGATAAATTATCAGTAGGTTTTAATAGTTAGATTTAATTCTCTTTAAATTTTATTAAAAGTAAGTATTAATAAACTTATCATTAAAAATAAATTTTTTTGACATTTTTTTGTATCTCTCGCTAAAAATTAACAATTAATAACCTTTTTTGTTACAATTTTTAATTTTCCTTATATATATATATATTAACTCATATGATCCATCATGGGGATTCAAGTTCAATCCATTGATAACTACTCTGGAACGTTACAGGTATTACATAAGGCAATGAAAGGATTGGGAACCAACAACACAACACTTATAAGGGTTACTATGCAAGAATCGAGATTGATACATTAAAGGCGAATACCAGAAGAAATACAATAAATGAGGCAAATTCTCTACAGGTAATGATGATATCTATCATTATTGACATGATATCAATAATGGTAAACCAGAGTTTGAACCCAAGTGTTGCATATCAATAATGATAAACCAGAGTTTGAACCCAAGTGTTGCAAATTCTCTACAAGTTTGAACCCAAAGTAATTCTCTACAAGTAATGAGGCAAATTTCTCTAGGAATTTCTCTGGTTTGGAGAAAATTTCTATGGGTTGGACAGAATTTCTCTAGAACCAGAATTTCTCTTGAGAGAATTTCTCTGGTTTAGACAAAATTTCTCTAGAACCAGAATTTCTCTGGTTTGAACAGAATTTCTCTGGAACTCTGTGGAAGTCCAGAGAAATTCTCTGGATCGAATTTTCTCTGGATCGATTCAAGGGACCTTAGACATTATGAAAACATTGAATGTCCTTTATGTTATAAAATCTTCATACTAGGGACCTTAAAAAAAAAAAAAAAAAATCCTTATTAAAATTAGTATACAATGATTATTAAAAGACTACATTAGTTACCTAATATTTATATTATTTATAGAATGTTATTGACAATTCTGCTGGCACTTATATAAAGAATTTCTTAAAAATTAAAATTAATAAAATCGTGTATAAGATCAACTACATCACAATTTATATATGTATGAACTAATGAATTAGCTATAATGCTCACTCCACACACAAAATTTTATATATATATATATTAACAAACATGAATGCAAAAGAATTTAATTATTAATATTGCATAAAAAACAGAAAACAAGTTTTAAATTAAAATATTAAAATGTATAAACTATATAAAAATTCTTCATTTAAATTTTGGTGTCTAAAAAGTTAAGCCATTTATGTCTCTCATAAAAAAGAGAACACAAGTGATCAACTTAAATAATTTAATTAATTATTTTTTTCATATAATTTTTTTATTATGACATTCGACTCATGCCTCGCACAGGCCTTTTTGGTAACTAGTATATATATATATTAGGCTCACCCGCTAATCTCGAATGCCAAATCACCAAAATAATTAAGGGAAATACTATGGTGCACACTTTTTATGCATCTTATAACTAAAAAAGAAAATGATATAATTTTAATTTTTTAAGTCATAATTAAAAAAAATCATAATTAAACACAATATGAGACATAATTAAAAAATTCATAAGTCATAATTAAAATAATGTCATAACTAAAGAAAAAAATTGGTCGTAATTAAATAATAAAATGAAAAATGACATAACTAGAAGTGAATATGATACATTATTTTTAAAGGGGTATACATTAGAATTTCCCAATAATTAAAACAACAAATTACATTGACGCCGTTAGAATAAAGGAAAAATTAGTAAAACATCCCTCCCCAACTTTGGATAGTATGAGAGGTCCAATATGTTTTTTTTATTAGTTAAGGTCCCTCGATGAAATTTCTCTGTGATAATACTAGATAAATTTTAAAATTTCTCTATGATCATTTTAGAGAAAATTCTTTGTGAAAATTAAAATTTCTTTGTGTTGGGGCGAAATTTCTCTGCGTCGAATTTTCTATGTAAAAATGTTGAGTTGAGAGACCCTAACTATTATGAAAATATTGTATGTCTTTTATTTTATTAAATCTTAATATCATGAACTTTTTTTAAAAAAAAAATCCCATAAAAAATAGAAGTAATTACAAAAAAAAATTCCTAAAGCTTGAGTCTTATAATAAAATAAATCATAAGTTTTTAATTTAGTCAATTTAAATTCTAATCTTTTGAATTTTTTTCAATTGACAAAAAATTAAAAATTCAGGATTCATTTTGTTATAAAACTCAAATCCTGATTTTTTTTTTTTAATTTCCCCAAAAAATAATATTGTCATCTTTATACACTAAAATGTATATATATATTATTCTTATATTTTTACACCATCCATATATATTAGTTTTTCCTTTAACATTACTAAAATAAAAGGACCTATTTACACAAATACCCCTTAAATTATTAAAAAGCATCACTTTAAACTCGTAAATCATAAAAGCATATAAATGGATCCATAAACTGTTGAAAAATATCATTTTGTCCCTTAAAATATAAAAGCGTACAAATAGATCCATAAACTATTGGCGTATTTCACTTTAACCCCTTTCATTAGGGGGTTCAATCTGTACGCTTTTATAATTTATAGAATAAAGTGATACTTTTTAATAATTTAAGTGTCTATTTACACACTTTTATAATTTAAGATATCAAAATAATATTTCTTAATAATTTAAGAGATACAAATAACCTAAATAAAAATGGAAATAATTATACCAAAATTATTGAACATATTATATTTTTTTCCAAACTCGAGAAACACGTCAACTGAATATTCCCTAATTAGTACGGTGTGACCGTGATGAATTAAAAAATGAGAAAATTACATTTCAGTCATTTTCTTACAAAATAATTATAGGCTTATAATATATATATATAACTTTTATTATTAATATTCATAAAATTTATTACTTATTTGAAATTATTTTTAAAAAAAATTACACTAAATTGGAATTTTATCTTAAAAAAAATTAGGTGAATTTAATATATGTAGATTCTTTATCATATTTTATTTTCAAATCATTTCATCTTCAAAATTCTTTGAACATGAGCATGCAGAGAACTGAAGTCCAAACATGAAGATAACCTGCCAGAAAAAGATTAACAATCTCAACAAAATACTAGAACCCACATCCGTAAATTCAACTATCCATTTACTTTGCCACTTGGGAAGATTACAAGATGCTCTAAAACTCATCTTCTCTAACCCAATCCACTCGGATTATTCTCTGTATTCAAAAATTTTGCAGCTTTGCATCCACAGAAAGGCAAAAATGGAAGGCCGTTTGATTCATGGTCATCTTTTAACCAATGGGCTTCATTCAAATGCATATTTAAACACAAATTTAGTTATATTCTATTTGAAGCTCGGTGACATGGTTAACTCCCGTAAGTGTTTGATAGAATGTCTGAGAGGAGTTTGGTCACTTGGACAGCATTGGTGTCTGGGTATTCTCAAAATGGGGACTCAAAGGAAGCTCCTGTGGTGTTTTCAGCAATGCATAGGATTGGTGTTAATGTTAATGCTAATCAGTTCACTTATGGGAGCGCTTTGAGGGCGTGTACGAGTATGATGTGTTTGGACAGAGGGAAGCAAATTCAAGGATGTATTCAAAAGAGTAGACTTGTTAAGAACTTGTTTGTGCAGAGTGCATTGGTTGATTTTGTTGTTTAAATTGGGTAATTGAAACAAAATAAATAAATTCATGCTTTATTAAATTAACTACAAGAACATCAAATAAAATCATACTTGATAAATTACATCATAGAGCATAAACATGAAACAAGACTAATATAAGAACATATTTAATCTGAATATGAAAACAAGAAATCAAACCAAATTCCGTGTGATACCATAGTGTCCTTAAAACAGATTAGCCACCTCACTGTGAATGCTGGAGGAACATCAATTTCTGTCTCCTAGGATAAGATGGTTTAAACCGGCTAACTCAGAAGCACCTTCTGTTAGCTTTGGTGAACCGACAATAGCAGCACTCTCTCACAGTAAGAAATTTCTAGCAAACTAACTAAAGAATGGAAGAAACAATTTTTGTGTTTGAGACTTGACAGGAGAGTCTCAATTTATACATGTATAGGGGAGAGAGGAGAAACCTCCAGCCTTTATAGCTGGTCACTACTGCACCATTAACCTTTGTAATAAAGGCAGGAGTTACAAACCTCATTAATGCACTATTAAACTCTGCAATAAGGGCAGAAGTTACAAACCCCATTAACTCTTTCATGAAGCTAACTTCATGGGGCAATTTCTCATTCAATTCTCAATGGTTTTTGGCCATTCTATTTGTGGTGTAAAGATCTCATTGCAAAGTATCTAGACCCACTTGGACCCAACACAATAGATGGTTAGGACACACTTTAATATTTAACTAAAGTTGCCAAAAATCCATTTTTTCCAACATATTTGCATTCCAAGTGCGGAAAAATGGAAGACGCTTGTTACATTTTTGAGTCGATGTCGGAGAGGGATGTGGTTTCTTGGAATGCGATGATAGGTGGGTATGCTGTTCAGGGTTTTGCTGATGATGCCTTACGGTTGATTCGTTCAATGCTTAGAGCAGGTATTGTCACATATTCTTTAAAATTTTAAATTTTAAATTATTATGCTTGTGTTGTTCTTGCATTGTCCAATGTTGGTTTGATGCATAAATCATAGAACACAAAATCAAAATGTGTAAATTTGTTTAGGTATGGTGTCAGCCAACGCATTTCATATGGAGAAATTAAAATGCTATTTTTTAATACAAGCTAAATAGTTTTATGAACTGAAATGTTAATAGGATTTGGTTAAGCCCAAAAGATATCTTCAAAGAAAAAATCCCTGAAAACACGAGTAAAAATGCGAGAGCAAAACTAGGATTCTCATAGTATAACTTGATTTTGAGGGATCTCATAGGAATCCACTAAAATTCTTTTAAACACTATGAGTGATGCATGCTTATCCCATCATCTCTTTTTCCATCTAGATTTCTAGAAGATTTGTTATCAGATTATTCTATTTCATTTGCACTTTTTTGGGTTCCCCAAAATAAGTAAAGTACCTTCACATTTAGTTGTTCGTAAAGTTGGCAATCAATTTTTTAAGAGGGTGATAATAGATGCAAAGAAGCCTTTTCTCATTAAAAGCATGAACTTTTTAACATACTTGCAATGAATCTTGATACTACTTATGCTGCATTTTCAATGTTTGAGTTGCTTGGCAAGCTCAAGAGACAAAAGATGTAACCACTTACTATGTTTTTCTTTTTTTTTCTTTCAAATGAACATTCATTTGTGTTTCAATCCTAACCATAGTCAATCTTGTTTGATTAGATCTTTATTATGTATGCTCAACTTAATGAACAACTATCCACTGGAAGTTATCAATCATTGGCATATATTATAAACAAGTGTAAGCACTGATATTTTAGCTAGTACTTCTGTTTCATGAATATGGATATATTGTTTCCCTTTATGAATTTTTTCTTGCCCTTATTCCAACTCCAAATTTTAATAGGTATGATCCCTGATTCTTTCACCTTGGGTAGTATTATGAAAGCCCTTGTTGGAGGAAGCAGTCTGATAAAGGTCATCCAGATACATGGATTTATCATTCAACTGGGCTGTGAATCACATACTGTTTTGATTGGATCGCTGATTGATGCATATGCAAAATGTGGGAGTGTTAGAATAGCAGATCGGATTTACAAGAGTATGCTAAAAAAATATAAAATAGCTTGCGCTGCATTAATCACTGGATATGCACGTAAAGGTATCTATAGTTGAGATGCCTTTGATCTCTTCAATGAAATACGTCAAATGCATATGGGAATTGATAATGTTATATTATGCTCTATGCTCAATATATGCCGATACAGCATCACTGGACTTGGGAGGACAAATTCATGCCTTGGTGTTGAAATGTCAATCCAAACATGATGTAGCCATGGGAAACACTCTCATTGATATGTACTCAAAATCTGGAGAAATTGAAGATGCTAAACAAGTTTTCAATGAGATGGAGCAGAAAAATGTTATTTCATGGACGTCATTGATTGCCGGATATGGGAAGAATGGCTACAGGCATAAGGCGATTGCGATGTATAAGAAGATGGAATCTGAGGGGTTGAAACCAAATGACGTTACATTCCTGACTCTTCTCTTCGCTTGTAGCCATGCTGGCTTGACTACTGAAGCATCAAAATGCTTTAATAACATGGTTGGTAAATACAATATCTTGCCAAGGGCTGAGCACTATTCTTGTATGGTGGACGTCTTTGCACGTGGAGGGCAGTTAGAAGAAGCCTATATTCTAATACAAAAGATGAATATTAAGCCTAATGCCTCACTTTGGGGTGCTATTCTTGGTTCATGCAACGTCTATGGTGATATGTCTCTTGGAGAAGTAGTAGGCAGGCATTTGTTTAATATAGAACCTGAGAAGTCGGTAAACTACATGGTTTTAGCAGGAACATATGCTGCAGTTGGCTTGTGGGACAGTGTTTGGAAGACAAGGAAATTAATGGAAGAGAGAAGTCTAATAAAGTATCCAGGATACAGCCTTCTTTGGTCCATTAAAAAGAGGGTGCCTCTTTTGCAGCCAAAGTTGAAATTGCTGCACTGAACTGCATACATGTCTTGTTCTTATTTTTTTTCGATTCATAAGAAATGATAACAACAAGGAGAAGAAATAGAGTGCTAGGCAAAGTTGCCTTAAACAGTAGAAGAAGATGCCCCAATGATGTCTGCAACAAGCAGATCTGCAATTTCAGTAGGGGGATCATTAAGAAAAACAAAAGATTCTTGGTGGTTCACACCCATATTTACCAATCCATCAACACTTGTGTTACCCTTTCTGGGAATATGGGCAATGGTACAACTGCATCTTTTCATTAGGAATTTGGTATCTTCAAGCATGGCCCTGTGTTGCGAGTGTTGGGATGATGCATCCTGGATGAGCTTGACAATTTGCGCTGAATTTGTTTCAATGCAGATGTCTTTCAGTCCCTTCTCAAGCATTATTGTGAGTCCTGTATAGACTGCCCAAAGCTCGGCCTCTAGACTAGTTGTTGCCTCTAGTTTTCCATGATATCCATATAGCCAAGTTCCTCGTTCATCCCTGAAAAGACCACCATACCCAGTTGGTCCCGGTTTACCTTTTGAGCTCCCGTCAGTGTTGAGTTTGATTTTCCCTGCA
Source organism: Camellia granthamiana (assembly GCA_036172215.1). Lineage (NCBI taxonomy): Eukaryota > Viridiplantae > Streptophyta > Magnoliopsida > Ericales > Theaceae > Camellia > Camellia granthamiana. Next base: position 4,411,202 of record CM069907.1, read on the forward strand.
AGAGGCAACACCTAATTAGTTATAAGATTTAGAGGTTGTCCAGAGAAATGGTCAGCTTGAAAGGCTTCAAAAGTCTCTAAAGCTTGGTATTGGATGTATCTAATAGTTTTCTGGACATTCCCTGAAACAATTCTGTTTCTGTCCTTCCAGATTGCCCAAATGGTGTACAAGAACACAATGCCCCAAGGGATGGGGTAGGGCACCTTTGCCTTGCTTTTTAGATTCAGTTGGAGCCACTGTTCCAGAGGTTGGTTCTCACTTTCTTCTAACCAATTGAAGTTTCTTGTAGTATGCCAAAATTCCTTAGCTTTGGGGCACTTTCTAAGGAGGTGGTTAAGATCTTCAGTAGCTAATGTACATCTGGGGCAGCTATCATCTGTTGTTAAGCCTCTGATGCGTCGTTGAAGGTTAGTTAAGAGACGGCCTTGGAATAGCAGCTAGCAAAAACCTTTTAATTTCTGAGGTATCTTTAGCTTCCATATCCAGTTCCAACTCACCATGGTAGTGTTCTCATTGGTTTGGGTTAAAAGGTGATATGCTGCACTTACGGAGAAGTTTCCTGCGGGTGACCCTTTCCAATGTGGGCTATTAGTTACTATTACAAACTGCGGTAGGTGGATTTGCAGAACGTTTTGAATGACAAATTGTGGAATGAAAGCTGCAATTTGATTAAACTTCCAGGAACCATCTTCCTGTATGATATCAGCTACCTTCAAGTTATTCAAAGAGTGATCTCTAGGACACTGTGTTGCAATGGTGCTGTCTCCACACCAGTAGTCATTCCAAAATGATATGCTCTTACCACCACCCACTGTCCATCTGACTCCCCTTTTGAGAAGATCTCTGGTCTTGATAATGCTCCTCCAAGTGTAGGACGCAGCTCGATTACTAGTCAGACAGAGCTTCTTTTTGAAGATATTTGCCTTTCAAAACTGCTGTCCAGATTGATTCTTTGTCACTTACCATTTTCCATCCCAGTTTGGCTAGAAGAACAATGTTCTGACCCTCAGCTCTTTTGAGACCAAGGCCTCCTTCTTGTTTATTCTTGCAAACCTATTTCCAGCTAACCAAATGGACTTTGCTTCTATTATTCTGATTACCCCACAAAAAGTTTCTATTAAGTTTGTCAATTTGCTTGCATACACTTTGGGGAAGCTTTGCAGTTTGCATGATGTAGGAGGGAATTGAGGAAGATACTAACTGGACAATGGTTGTTCTACCAGCAAGAGATAAGGTCTTAGCTTTCCAGTTAGAGAGTTTCTGTTGGATTTTCTCCAAAATTTTATTATAGATGTGACAATTAGCTTTGCTGTGAAGAAGAGGAACACCTAAGTATTTTCCTAAATTCTGCGTAAGAACTATGCCACAATAGTTACTCAAATCTCTAGCCTTCCTGCTTCCAACATTTGGAGATATGAACATTTTTTATTTTTGTAGGTTAACTACCTACCCTGATAGTTGGCAGAACTCCTTGATTGTATTCATGACAGTTTCACAATTGATTTGATCTGCTTGTGCAAATAGAAGGAGGTCATCAACAAAGAATGATAGATGGTCCCTTTCTAGCAGCTTTAATGCCTTTCCACAGTTTGTTCTCCACTTTATGCCTGATCATATTCGAGTCGTTCCATGCACAAGACAAACAAATAGGGGGAGAGTGGGTCTCCTTGTCTCAGGCCTCTACCAGGTGTAAATTCCTCCATGGTTTCACAATTCCACAATAAAGAGAAGTTGACTGAAGAGATACAAGACATGATTAGTTCCATCCAATGATTATTCAAATTGATCTCACATAGAGTTTCTCTCAAGAATTCCCATGAGAGCTTATCATACGCTTTCTCCAAGTCCAACTTAATGATGAGACCTCCAACCTTACCTTTCCTGTGGTGCAATGTGTGTATAAGCTCTTGGGTAATGATGATGTTGTCATGGGTAGAGCGCCCAAGAATAAAACTACTTTGATGGGGGCTAATGAGATCTAGAAGGAGAGGTCATATTCTATTAACAAGGAGTTTAGTAAGGATTTTGTAGGAAACATTACAGAGGCTAATAGGGCGGAATTGTTTGATGGTTTCAGGGTTGTCAGTTTTAGGTATGAGAGCTAGGAGGGTTCTATTTATGTCATGAGGGACATGCTTCCCACTATAACACTTCTTAATAAAGGCACACACATCTTCACCAATAACATCCCAAAACTTGTGGTAGAATATGGCTTAGGAACCATCCCTCCCAAGTGCTTTAAAAGCATTAATGTTTTTCACTGCTTCCCATATCTCAATATTTGTGATTCCTCTAGAGATCCTGCAATTCTCCTCATGCGTTACACGGTGATAGGCCATGTTTGCACCAGTGGGGAAGTTGGATTACAAGTTCGTGTTGAAACATACCTCTAAAGTAGTCTTGAATATGATTTTTAACAGCTTGCGAGTCAGTTAGCCACTCCCCAGTTTCATTACGCAGAGAGTCAATCCTTAATTTTTTCCTTTTTGTGATAGTAGATATATGAAAATATTTGGTGTTTCTTTCACCCTGAGTAATCCAATTTACTCTAGATTTTTGAAACCAAAGAAGTTCCTCTTGAAAGAGGGTTTTGTTATATTGGCAAATCAAATCTTTTTCAAGAAGAAACAAATTGTGTGAGAACTGATTTGCTAGAGATTTTTGGATTCCCTCAATCCGTGCAAGTAAACACCTTTTCCTTTTAAAAATGTTGCCAAATATTTTTTTATTCCAAGAAATAGAGTCAACAGCAACTTAACTTAGATTGTTATTCTAGGAAGCATCGCGTTTCCAAGAAGAACAAAGAACATCTTTATAATTGGGGTGGGAAAGCCAAGCAGCCTCAAACCGAAAAGGACGATTAATAAAGGAGAGTATGGTCATACCTTCAGTGTAAATGATGAGAGGAGAGTGATTAGAATAAGTTCATGGAAGATTTCTGACTGCGCCTTCTGGGTACATAGTTCTCCAGTCTTCATTGCAGAGTGCTCGGTCAAGCCTTTCCATGGTGTTAGCCATCCCCTTACGATTATTGGTCCAGGTAAGTTTGGGGCCAGTGCAGCCGAGGTCCATAAAGCCACACCTGTTTATGTTCTCAGTGAATTTTCGGCTTCTGCCTTGTTGTATATTCTAGGAGAAGCTTCGTCTCTCATTCTGCCCACTTATCTCATTAAAATCACCAGCAATAAGCCAAGGTTTTGTCATAGAGTTTGCCGTGTCTTCTAAGTCTCCCATAATGTCAGACGGAGCCTGATATTGGGGCTTGCATAAACTGCAACCAGAACCCAGTCTTCATAGTCTTTTCTTTTTACAGTGGCTTGGATCACCTGCTGGTTAGCGACAACAGCACTAACAGAAACTTGCGTGGGGAACCAGAGGAGCCAAATACCACCAACGGTAGTGGATGATGTGTAGCCTAAATTGTTGAAGAAGAGACCCATTGAGCTAAACATAACCTTGGTTTCAAAGAGGGAAACTACATTAGGTCGGTGGATTTTGATGAGTTCCTTGAAGTTTCTGCGAAAATTTTTGTTGCCGGCCCCCCAGCAATTCCATAGCATGATATTCATTGATGTACGATTGGGAAAGTCTGGTAGAGGCTCTGAGGGACTCAAGCCTAGTATATCACGCACTAGTTTTTTGCTCAGTACAGATGGACGCAGGGCTACCATCTATGTTGCCTAAAGAGGGAATTGCAGGAGATGGTTGTTTCATCATAATATATTAATGATCCAAGGACATCAAGGAGGTTTTTGATAGTACTACCCTGGTCAGATTCTCATGCAGTCATACTTCTTAGTTTCTGTACATTCAGGTATCCATCCTTCTCCTATAAACTTTTGCCCTCTCATATATATATATATATATTCTTTTTATTTCTTCCAACCTTCTCCATTTCAGGTGGAAAATGTCAACAAATCATATATGTCGCTGCTTGATAGGTGTGTGTATTGGGTAAATTACACTATTCACCCTTAGACTTTCACCCCAAATTTTACTTTGGTCCCCCATCCTCTAATTGTAATAATTAGATCCTCAAACTTTAACTTGCATTTCAATGTGGTCCTTCCATCACTTTGGTTAAAAATTCGGACAGAGAGTGCTCACCTGAGGGCGTGAGCACATTTTAGGGACATTAGAAGAAAAATACTTCCATGACAAATTACACTCTTCACACTCGAAATTTCTCTCAAATTTCACTTTAGTCCCTCATGTTTCAACTTTTACTCAAATTTCAAACGGTGGAGTGGCAAAAGGATTACATTGAAACACGGGTTGAAGTTTAAATATTTAATTGTTACAATTAGAAGATTGGGGACTGAAGTAAAATTTGGGTGAAATTTTTTAGGATGAAAACTGTAATTTACCCTTGTGTATTTTTAACGTATTTTTCTGGTAGTTAGTTTACATAAACTTCTCGATCAATCGTACTTTTGTACTATATCGGAGGTCAGTGCCACTAATTTTAATATGAATGAAATTTGTCCTCTACAATCTTCAATTTGTCCCAATTTGTCTCTCTTTTTGTTTTTAGTGGTACATGTATATCCTCTTTTCAATATCAAGAGGATGCTGTTCACTGCTAATTATTTGATTTTTCTCCAGATTCAGAGCCAAGAGTTGAACACCAAGCAGCCTGCTGGTAGCAAGGAACAATGCATCGATGGTAGCTCACAATATGAGTTTCTTCATTTTATGTGTGTTATATATCGTTAGCATTTGATTTCATAAATTTGTATGTTTTAAATTCACTAGATCAATGGAGCCGAAATTATCAAGTAGCAATTACGGACATCTCTTTGAAATTGGCTGATGTGACTGTTGTTGATGGGTAAGCTATAGTTGTGTATCTTACTTGTGTCAGAGTTTGACTGAAATTTAACAACCAGATCTTCTCAATGTAGAATGGGGTGTGTAAACATTCTCACCTGCATGTACAATTGAGACAAAAATGTACCAACTAGTGGTTGCAGAGAAGCTTTTGAGAGATGACAGATATGGAGGAACAAAATTGCTGATAGAAGGGCATCAATGTGTAAAGCATCATCCAAGTTGGAACGAAAACTAGCTGATCTTGGTGGACATTGAGCAGAAATGCTATTGTTAAATCATGCAGTGTTCTTTAACTTCGCAGATGTCTCAAGTGAAACTTAGTCGCACATAATATATTAGAGCTATGTAAGAGCGATTAGCCTCTGGGCCCATCTTCTTCTCCTACTATACTTTTTGGACGTGTAACTCTCCGTTATGTTTGCACGCATGTGTATAGTGTAAAAAATTTGTAGTACCTAAGACTATCTTGTTTGGTTGTATATTTGTACATTTGTACACCTGATGATGAAGTTGCTATATTGCAAATTAATTTTTTATTTTTATTTTTATTTTTATTTTTATATGTTACAGGGATATGTTCTTGCATATGCTTTAAACCAAACATCCCTTCAAATTTTCTTTTATACATTTTGCATCACTAGAGGCATGCGTTGGTTAGGATATCAGAAATTATGTTAGGAAGCATTTTTGGAAGGAAATTATGTTACACACATAATCTTATGGTGTTTATCGAACTAATATGATATTTTCGTAGATGATCTACACAAATAAAAAAAAAACTTATAAAATGAGTAATGCCAATATTCAAGTAGGCTCATGATGGGCTTACATGAACGAACTGGATGCTTCAACCTTCTTGAAAATAATAATGTTAGGAACAATAATTAATATACCCAACAAATATAATACAAATTAAGACAAGATTTGCATGTGGATCCCATCACTTAGGGGTTGTTTGGAAAGTAATAGATTAGTATATTTTATAACTTTTTATGAAAAAATGTGAAATGTAGGTTGGGTTTGAAGTTATACGACCCAAATAAGATGATTGTGACCAAAATAAGATAATGTGCCAAATAAACCCATAACATAATGTCAATTTAACATTGTTTCCAGTTAATTTATTTGTTAGTTTTTCTTCAATATTATTATTTTTGTAGAAATTGTTTTCATATAAATATATAAAATTTTGTAAAGTTAAACTACTGGATGATGTCAGTAGAGTTTTAAAGTTATAATGTAATATAACCTAAAACAGCCATAATCGATGGCGTGGCCTAATGGATAAGGCGCTCGCCTCCGGAACGGTAGATTGTGGATTCGTGTCCCACTGCGATCGCCTCTTCATTTATAAACACCATAAATTCTTCTTCTGTTTTTATCAATTTTTTTTAAAAAAATAAACTATATGCAATCATGACTTAAAAAAAAAAAAAAAAAAAAAAAAGTATTGTTATTAAGATTATAAATTAGACCCCAAAAAAAACCCAAAAATTAAACCTAAATTTCAAGCTCAGTGATGTAACAATCAAGTAAGATATTCAAAGTAACACTCTCTCCTATCTTATCTAATCATCAATCAATCATATCACTTACACATCATTGGGTCTAGAAAATAGACTTATGTTTTCATCATAAATACAATGATTGTTTGATATTTGATAAACAATTTTGGTTCATCAAAGGATTTAGTCATTCTTTGAGAAAGAAACCAGCAAGTTTTCACGTCAGCACACGAGTTTCAAATAAAACCAACCGCAACCTCACCATTAACCCAAAAAACCCAAGCACACATTTCTTTAGACCAAACATCACATTTGTTTTGGGCTTCATTTAAACACAAATGACAGTATGATCATATTATTGATCTCAGCAATACCAGGTCCTTCAATAACATACCTCAAAAATAAAATATATAGATCACATTTACCCATTATGACCTACATAAGAAGGATCATTCAGTGCATGTTAACACAAATGATCATTACCCACTAGAATCCATTTATTCAAAGTTTGATGTACTATTATAACACTACAAGATTCAAATCTGCACTCTGGTCAGACCCCCATACATAAAAAAAGCATCCACAAAAAAGATCAAGACAGCAAAAGAAACAAAGCACTACTCAAGCGTCGTCAAGGGCAAGAACTCCGGGGAGTGATTTCCCCTCAAGAAGTTCCAAGCTTGCACCAGCACCAGTTGAGATGTGACTCATCTTGTCCGCAAGACCAACTTTCTCCACAGCTGCAACAGAGTCACCGCCTCCAATTATTGTTGTCACCCCCTTCCCGCTGCTAAGGTCTGCCAATTTCTTCGCGATAGTCTGTTCATAGTAAAACAAAACAAATCCGTCACTTGTTTGATACAACATCATGTAGAGCTGTAAGAAAAACCGGTGCAACTGAATAGACTGCTCGAGCCCGATTTTGATTTCCGGTCAGTTTTCAAAATGTATTGTCTGTTTCTTATTACACTAACATGGACTCTCATGCCTTGCTTTGTAGGATAGTGGAAAGGGGCTTGAACTACAAAGCACTCTCCATCTATCAAAAGGGCAAGACCATCAAGGCTGATGATAACACTAGATTAGTATGCAGATTGAGTCTATTTGGTGCAGTTTTTTTCAAGTTGAAAGTTGATAATCAAAAGCAAAACCTAAAAACACCCTTCGCCCAATTTCTAGATAATCAGTTTTTCTCAACTTATTTAAGCTATTTTTGCCTCATAAGCCGTTGAGCAGAAGTTGCACCAAACAAACTCACACTGACTCCCAAAATATTAAAAAAAAAAAAAGAAAAAAGAAGCTATAAGCAGCCCCATAAAGCTACATTAAACAGAGCCTTGTATATATCTCAGTCCCCACAGCGAACTTGTCAAACTCGAACACGCCTATAGTTCCATTCCAAATAACAGTTTTGGTGGAATCCAAGGCTTTACCAAAGGTCTTGATGGAATCGGGTCCAATGTCCAATCCCATCCAACCATCAGGGATACAAGATGCCGGGACAATCTACAAAACATATTAAACATTGTTTAACCCCCTTGCAGCCAGAATTATCAAATCAAGAATTCAGTTAAACAAGGAAAACAATTCTTCTATTACTTGGCTTATTTGACACTAACAAGCATTGGATTAAATTGTAAAACTCTTGTCATGGAAGGACAGAAGATAAAAAAGGGAGGGAGAGAGAGTGCCTATTAACCTTGCTATTGGCATCAGCAGCAACCACATCAGTAGGGAGCATTAAAGCCACCCCTTTAGACTTGGCCTTCTCTAGAAGTGATGTTACAAGATCAAGCTTGTCTTCATCCACAAAAGACGATCCAACTGAGTACCCTTGGGCCTTGTAAAATGTAAAAATCATACCTCCACCAAGCAAGAGCATATCAACCTTCTCCAACAATCACTCGATCACACCAATATTACTTGATACCTTGGAGCCACCAACAATTGCAGCAAATGGTTTCTTGGGATTCGAAACAGCTCCAACAAGATAGTCAAGCTCCTGAAGGCATAGACACAAGAAACATGTCAGGTAAATATAAAAAATAGTTACCAAAAGTATATATATTAGTTAGAAATAGTTTCTGCACAACAACAGCACAAACTTCAACTAACAAAGAGAGCAAATAATAAGGGCTGGTAGTATAACAAGTCAGACTCCATGTGCAAATGTGAGCCAACCAAGAAAATCTAATATGAAGTCCCTACGAATTCAATACACATAACTTTCTCTACACAAGTAAATGGTTTTATGCTTGTCTATTTAGCCTATGAAAGCAAATATAAAGATTTTCTGATTATTAGTCTCTCATGCTTGCAGGGCTCATAAGTACAACCAGGAAGGAACTCATCCGCTTCGTAGCTTGTTTAAGCTAATTAAGACATGCCAAACTACAAAAACTTCTCAAGGCCTCTTGACAAGTTAGACCGTGAAAATGAATGTTCAAAGGTTCAATTGAGCCTAATAACTAGTTCTCATTGCATATGTGCTGAAGCTCAACATCAGCACAAAATAACATGTGAGCTCAGTAAAGCAAAGTTAATTTTGGTTAGAACATGACAATGCATACCAAGGTACGTTCATATTTATATCTGACAAACAATCAGATAATCCAAAATTCAACCTCCAACAAGAGCAATTTTGAGTAAAGTTTATCAGAATAGTGATGAATGTGTATTTACCAATTTCCAATGGGCATACATGAATTTTACATTGTGAGATTGTGTTGGTATTAGAAAGTAGCCAAAAGGGGTATGAAACTACAAACCTTCTGCATAAGGAATCCAGCAACAGAAGGCTTTAAGTACTTGGCCACTCCCTCTGTGGAAGTGTGTGCTCTATGAGTAGTTCCAAATGCATCATTTACGTAGAGGTCTGCGAGAGATGCTAACTTCTTTGCAAATTCAAGGTCATTCTTCTCTTCTTCCTTATATAACCTCACATTTTCTCCAAAAGCAGAACACCTCCTTCAGGTATTTCAGCCACCATTATTTGAACTTCTTCACCGATACAGTCATTCGCCATCTTGACCTGTTGAAGGCACATGAACAATATTAGCAGAGAGTCACCTAAACTAAATAAGCATGGCCTGCAAAAAAAACCCGCATAAAACCTATGAAGAAAATAGAAATAGACAAACCTCAATACCAAGAAGTTCAGACAGCCTTGGCACAAGAGGCTTCAAGCTGTACTTAGATGTGACACCCTTTGGGCCCTGCAACCCAAAATTCAAAAAGAAGACAAAATATTTGCATTAGTTTTTTTTTTTTTTTAATAAAAAAAAAGGAATTGCATCAGTTGCATTTTGTACAAATTTATGCTACAAAAGTATAGCGATATATAGAAATGGAAATATAAACTAAACTCAAAGACTACTGCCTCTTATTGCATGAAAAAAAAAAAAAAGAAAAAAAAAAAAAGAAGAAACATAATCCGACAAGTATACACACACCGAACCTTTTCAATCGTCCTATCCAATTACCAAGCAACCAACATAAAACAAACAAAGAAAAAGAAATATCAAAACAAAACAATCGTTTTAGTTATTTCATGACATCAAATGTACAGAAGCTTTCAAAGAAAACCCATGGATGCAAGAAACAAAAAAGCAATTCAATATAGACTTGAAAAAAAAAAACTATTAATCACATCCCACAGCAACAAAAATAAACTCATAGCATATTAATCATCATTATGAGAAATCAAACAAACAAACAAAATCGTCCACAGTAACCCCAGAACAGGGAAGATATGACAATACTCCAAGAATCAATACTCCCTATTCTTAAAAAATTACATCTCCCAATAAATAAATTTACATGCATTGGAACAATCATGTGCGTCATATATCAGTCCATCTTCCACTAATAAGTACTGTATACTTTGCACCAAAAATTTAAAGAAAGAGAGAGAGAGAGAGAGAGAGAGAGAGAGAGAGAGAGAGAGAGAGAATGAGTTAACTGAAGGCAATGAATATATTTCTGCCAAATGTAGTCACAGATTATTCTAAAGTAAGCCAGTACAATAACTAAAGGATCTCAAAGATGGAGCCTTCATCAGAATTCATCAGAAAACAAAAAAGCCCAGTCAGCAAAATATGGAGAAAAAGTGAAAGAAACGATGAACAACCATGTCAAAACAGATTAATGCCATAAATAAATCTGAACCCAAGATCTATAAACCAAATTATTTGGGGGAGAGATTTGAAATAAGCGTCCGTTTAAGTGAGCAAAGAAAAAGAAATACTTGTCTTTTCTCCCTATATATACGTGATATGTCTCTTTCGTCCTTTTGATTGACAAACTCAGTATGTTAAAAATATACCATCAATCAGTTTCATTTCACCAAATCTCACCTTTTTTTTTTTTTTGGAAAATGTTTTGTAGCAAATGCTTGGCACTAATGCCCCCAATTTCCAAAACTGGTAACTTTTCTGTTTTTTTTTTTTTTTTTTTTTTTGCCTTAAAAGGGAATTTCGGGGCATTAGTGCCCTGTTTTTCGAGCTACATAGGGGGGGAGAAATGAAACTGGTATAATAATAAGAGAACAGCAATGCTAGGTATCATGAAAATTTTATCATGAAAGTTTTGTAACCCTTGGATTACACTCAGAATAAAGCACTACACACTAATCAAGGTAATTCAAGGATCATAAATTTTTCATGATCATTTTCATGATAAAATTTTCATTATCTCTAACTTTTCCCATAAGCGAAATATCTTTGTCTCCATATCTCATCATTTCTTACCATTTCTCCACTAAATCAGTCAATCAAAATAGGGTGTAAGTTGGGAAAATTAATAAAAAATAAATAAAAATAAAGAAGAATAAGATGTATTCCATTTAGAATGATCTTGAAAGAGGCAAACAACGGAAACCCAAAACGAAGATGAGAAGAAAATAAAAAATTGAAATAGTACCAGATGAGAAGAAAGGATGACTTTGGCACCATGACCCATCAAATACTTGATCATAGGGACAGCAGCTCGGACTCTAGTATTATCGGTGATGTTGAGATTGTCATCCAAAGGAACATTCAGATCAACCCTCACAAACACCTTCTTTCCCTTCAAATCTGCTTCCTTCAGTGTACCCACACTCTTCGTTGCCATTTCGCTTCCTTCCTATCAAAGAAACACACAATATATAATAATAATCAACAGATCTATTCAAATCACAGATCATATTGATGATCTTCTACATAACTACATGGGATGTATTTGAGGATTTGAACTTGCTAATAAGATTGAAGAGAGATGGATTAGGGATTCGAGAATGCTTTGCTTTGAATATGATTGATGAAGCAGTCTAGTCTGGCAGACACACACAGACACAGAGCAGTCTAGTCTAGCAGGCTTGGTAATGAAATTGTATAATGTATTTTGTTTATGTAACATGAGGGTTATATTTCTGTAACCTTTTTTTTGGAAAATGATTTGGTACCCTAAAAAGAGGCTCCTTAATCTCCCTAATCTCCCTAATTTTCTGTTTTGACAATTGTTTCTCTTTTTTTTTTTTTTCTTACTTGATATGAAAATTAAAAAAATTAGGGAGATATTTTTAGGGGATGTAGCATGACCGCTTTTCTTTTATATTTAGTACATGAAATCTAATCTCAAATTTTATTTTTACGGGAGACCAGTGCATGTGGTAAGATGGACATATGGCTTTTGTTTAGTGCACAACACTTTTTGTTATTAATACTGTTCAGGTGGATGAATGTAATTAACACTAAACAATAGCGAACTTAGTCACTTTCTTTTTAATATTTTGTTTCGTTGCTGCCAAGTGGTAGTGTGGTTGTTGGCTATTATTTTTGAATTTTTGTGATAGGTTGCATTGTTCAATGCATCATGCCTTAGCCAACATCTTAGTCTTGCCACTTAGCAATTGCTAGGGTACAGTTACAGCCTCACAGGTACAGCTACATCTTCAGAGTACCACAACACTTTGGGATTATAGCAAGTCAGCAATTGCTTTAGTTTTTGGGTTTTGGATATTTAGCTTTTGAATTTTGGAATCTAGATTATATTTATTCCTTAACAAATGGTGGATACTTACTTTTGGTAGCAAGATAATTGGCCTTTTAATGTTGTTTATGTTATTTTTGAATTTTGGATATTGAACAATATATTATGTGGGAAGATATTTAGTCTAATGATATTTTTTTACTTTCATATTGAAAAATGAATTAGCTTTTGGTGGTCATGTTTACTTGTTTATAGATACTGAGATTGGCCTAAAATAGGCCAAGGGAAAAGTTATATTTGATATTCACTGTTAACAATTACCAGGGGGAAAAAAATGATGTTGGCTCAAAATAGGCCAATTTACTTCAAAATGGGCTCACTTTTTGTAATAAACAAGGACAAAAAATGTACGAGCTCAAATTTCAGAAGTTCAAAAATTAAATTTTCCCCAACCTGCGAACTCGCCCAGACGTACTGCCCAACCCGTTTGTCGCGAGTGGTTGATTTAAAAAATATGAACGGTCGAGATTGGTTTATAAAACTCTAACCCGATCATGTTCGGTTAGGTTCCGGATAAGGGTCAAACCTGACCCGTGCACAGGCCCAACTCATGGGCACTGATTGCGTATAAATAGTGTCTGAATTAAAGGGGGTGAAGAAAATGCCTTGTTAATTGTTGGTGCAAATTTTGGTACAATGAGATGGAAAGAGATAAAACAAAAAATAATTAGTATTATTTTACAGTGTCGTTTTCCTTAAGAGGATATTCGCCCCCATCAATACTGTCGAATATTATGTGCACCAGGTTACCCGCAAATCCGCCTCAAAGATACAACGAAACCCAGTCTAATGTCTGACTGCGTTTTACACGAATGAAATCAGATCCGAATGCCTTTGGATTTTTCTAATCCACCAAGTAAAGAACAAAATAACAATATAAATCATTAAGAGAAATTCCATGGATTTTCTTTGGATTTCTTCTTTTCCAATTGCCAACCCATTATGCCTTTTTATAGGTATGGATCTGTGTCCCTTAGACCAAAGGCAATGTCCTTTAGATTCAAAAGTGACACCCTTTAAATCCAAGAGTCATGCCTTTTTTATTAAACTCAATGGTTACACTCTTTGGTTTAAACCCAAAAGTCACATCTCGTTAATAATTCATATAACTATATAAATATATTATGAAAATGTTCCAACAATCCCCCACCATTTTCAAAATATATGAAAATAATAACTTGGATAGATTAGGAAAATTTATGCATAAATAAAGATATCTTTCGATTTGAATCATTCACTTAGTGAAAACACATCAAAGTTAATCAAGATGGCATAATACACTTAGTCTTTGAACTAGCGAACTTATACGATTATCCAGACACGTCTCACACACAAATTTTCTTCTCCTTACGTAATTTAAAAAGCCAACAATTGGATTGGCCTTGTGTCTATATCCTGTTTCATGAGTGCTCTAAAGCCAAGCCTTTGGACTCATAGGAAGCAGCACCACCTCCTACACTCATATAGGTAAGTTTACTGAGAGTATCCCAGTAACTATAGTACCCTAACTCACCGCTGTAAACTTATTAAGACCTAAGTAGCTCAACCTCCTTTTTTGCATTACAGGTTCCAAGCAATTTGCCTTGTGATGGTTATAAAAATAAAAATTTAAGTGTCACGACCCCAACCCGCCCCTAGTAGGATGGTGCCGTGATGGCCAGTAACCCGAGGTTACCGAAGGCCATCTTTCAAGAATCACACACAAACAGAGTATACATAAGGGGCTTACAATTGCGGAAGCAATAATTTAAAGTACGAGTGGTCCATAAGAGCTGTGCGTAGATCGAATGAGATGGCATATACAAAACGAATTTACATCCAGTCTCTAAATAGCAAAATACAAATTACATCTTGATCAAAAGGCTTCTCAGCCGACATATACAAAATACAGGAAATACAAGCCAAGAAGCATGATTTTCAAGATTTGCCGACGTAAATACAGAATCCGACATAAATACAAAATGCCGACGTAACAGAATCATTGCCGACATGAATACAAAACAAAGCCGACGTGACAAGAATCCAAAACAAGCTTTGCAAAATGCATCTAGGCGTCACCGCCGTCCTGCTCATCACCTACATATATATAGAGAGGGTGAGTTTGGAAACTCAGTGACTGGTACTAGTAATAAAGGTTTTGCATGAATATAGCCGACGTCCTTTCAAAACAAAACATGACAAAATCATACGAATATTAATCGAGATCCTTATATAGCAAAACACATCAAAGCTTTATCAAATCAAGAGATGAACCGTATTCATCTATCAAGTCTTACAAGTCTCAAGGGTGCTTACTGACATCGGCGAAACACAAATCAAGCTTTCCGAACAAACAGTTCCACGTAGTAATCCATCAGTGGCAAAACAAAGGACTGCACGATCCGTAATCGATTCGTCAAAGGTACTGCGAAAGTTTATAGTCCTCCAGCACAAGGGACTTGTATTACTTAAGCCCGTAGCTCTTTTTAACACGATGGTCTTGTGTTACTTAGGCCCGTGGCCCGTTTTAACACAATAGTCTTTCCAAGGAAGGACCGTATCCTTTTATACTTAGTGCTGCGAAAGTTTATAGTCCTCCAGCCAAGGGACTTTCATACTTGGTACTGCGAAAGTTTAGAGTCCTCCAGTACAAGGGACTTTCACACCTAGTGCTGCGAAAGTTTAGAGTCCTCCAGCCAAGGGACTTTTACACTTAGTGCTGCGAAAGTTTAGAGTCCTCCAGCCAAGGGACTTTTCAAAGATGACATCAAAACAAAGCTTATACTTGATACATCAAAATCGAGCTAATCATTCATGCTTAACAAATACTTTCATCAAAACGAGCAAAGCAAGATTTATCAAAGCAGTATAACATAGCTTTATTAAGAATACCACTCACCTAGTTCTTCTCAGGTACGAGGCTCAAAGCAAAGATCGAAGTCCTGACAAATCACATGGCAAATCACATTCTCAAAACAAGCTTTACATACATGTAATGATCTCGGCACTCCCACCGAATCTAAATCAATAACAAAGCGAAACATGCTGAGAGTCAAAACACTGTTTTCCATCTCATGGAAACACACTGGGTACCATCCAGGTCTATCTGAGGTCCTACACCTCCTTGCCGAGGTGTGGTCCTGATGGCCACATTCAAAACGAAATCGAGAAAACCTGGGTTTCCCCCTTGAAGAATGCAAAGAACAAGATCATCAAGAACATGTATGCTAAAATCACAACTCGTTTATTCAAAACTGAGATTTCATGCTAAGAGTTCAAAACATGGACCTGGGTACCCATACATGAAGATCATGCAAGAACAAACACGAAAACATGATTCTTGTTCCAAACTTTCGGATCAAAACAAGACTTTTCTTCAAGAATACATGAACATTATTTTCTCTTTCAAAAACCAACTCCAAATCAATGCATGGCATGCAAACAAATGCGATCATGCAATGCAGCTCGGTAATCAATAAGAACAATCAGAGTAGAGCAAGAATCTAACCTCAAAACTCAAATCCACCGGTTCGATCCTCAAAGATCAAGCTCGGAACTCTACCTCTCTCTCTAAGAACTCTTTCTTCTTCCTCTAGAGCTTCTCTCTCTAAAACAAAGATTTGAGACAAAAATGATTTGTTTCTAAGTCTGTCGGCTGACTTATCCTTCAACTCGGACACGTGGCGGTACCGGGTTGGTTCAACTCAAAAAGGTGACTGATTGATAAGACAAGTCTATGACAAAGCGTATGCAACAAGCTAAGGCAAGACACATCGGCAAGTAAGGACATCGGCTAAAGTCAAAGCTTCGGCAACAAGATAACAAAGACATCGGCTAGGGAGGACGACACTTGACTAAGCTGTGCCACGCCTTGGCCTGGATGTGCCACACCTCGGTCTAGGTCATACCTGCCCAAGGACAAAGATCACTAAGTGCAAAACATCTCGGCCTTGGTTCCGAACACCTCGGCCCAGGCGGTGACATCTCGGCAAACATGCCGGGGTGAAGATGGAGGTCAAACAAGGGGTTCCAAAAATAGTTCTAAGTACAAAGGTTCAGAGGTGAACTAAGCTCAAGACGACCTCGGCTAAACGCCAAGTAAGGATCAAAATCATGCAAGTAACACTTAAACTAAACAAGACAAGGCAAGACTAGCAAAACAACATAGCAGAGCAAGATCATACATGAATGTATGCAAATATGACTAAGTCAAAATGAGGGTTGTTACATTAAGTGCTTGCAATCACGACATATGGTGTAGTTAGACTCATTGAACTCAACGACTTGACGTTTCTTTAAGCATTGAGTCAAGTTTCCACCAAGAGTGATACATTACTTGGGCTTAAGACCCCTTCCCTTTGATGATCTCACATCAAATCCCTTGCAAGTATTTCTTAAATAATTCACCATCACGTGGACAAAATTTTTTACATAGCTATGTATTACACTAGTTTATGACGTGATCAACATGTCCAGACTAACAATTCCTGTCATAACTATCAACTCGTATTGATGATGAGTTGCATCTTGAAAAATTCAAGAAAAATCCGTGACAAAAATACCATGTCACTCCATCTCTTTTGTTACAAAAGACTAACACATTGTAAAAATTATGCCTTTAATTCTAAGAGATAAACCCCCACCAAGAGTAATCTTTATTTACTTAAATAATCAAATACTTTAGATATGAAGAACCAACACTTTCTTATATCTTAAGTTTCATGATTTATGCTTGTATTTGTTTTGAGTCATAAACTGACCAACCAATATGAAATTTCCATTCAAATACAAGTTACATAAATTAAAAATTCTAATTTAATTACATTTAGAAAATTCCCCAAGTATACAATACATACTCTATATTTTCTCAAGTTTCAAAAGTTCACAAACCAAAAATCATACCTAATTTTTATAAAATCATAACTTGATTGTAAAAATACATTCTTAAAACTTTCACAAAATATATACTAATAATTGTGGGCTATTCCTTGAATCCGAAAACAGGATTTAAAGTTCAGTTTTTGAGTCTCATCCTTAATCCATTAAATGGATTTATTAGATTCAAAATACTATTTGGGCCTTTATTACTTAAAGAACAAAAACTTGGGTCTTATCAGTAAACCATATTATTATAAAATGTAATGGCCCAACTCAAATAAGTAAATATAGATGTTGGGTTTAAAACCACTAGGCTTATCAAAAGACATAAAACAACGGGTGATTCTATTTGCACCCAAACAATAACTCAATATGCCCAACTAAAATTTTAATTCCTATTATATCCTAATGTAATTTTACTAATAAGGACAATACACATTAAACCTTAAAATAAAATATTATTTTTTTCTCATGGTACACCCGAATCACAACATATTCTTCATATTCAACTCTCTTCATCTTCTTCACCAAGTGACTCCAATAAAAATTTGGGCTTTTCATATCAGTTTAAGACAAACATATTAAAAGCCCATTAAGAGACCAAATTATTAGACCCAAGTATCATAAACAGAAAACATAAAAAATACATGCACAAAGACAACATTTCAAAGTTGTCTTCTCTAGCAACGGAACCATTTGGCCGATGGAAACATCGCAAGCCAAACCCACCGACTTTACACATATATGGAGTAAAACTTCCTTTGGTGTTTAAGTTATTTTTCAGCACTTCAAAATTACCATCAAAATGAAAACAAAAACTATTGTAGTAAATTAGCCCAAACCCATCATCAAGTAATGCAACAACATGTTCTATATTTCCAGTAAACAATAGTTCAATTCCAAAAACAGAACTTTCAAGGAAAACAAAACTTTACATAAGTAAAGTAATCAGGAAATTTACTGATTACAATGCAAAGTACAAAGACTCAATAAAGATGACAACATGCACCATGTTAAATAAGCATAACCATGCTAATAAAACATATAAATAAGAAACAATGATAAAAATTAAATATAATCACATATATATCAAAGGGCGGCTAGACCATCAACTATAGATTTAAATAAGAGCATGTAGATTGTTTATATATATATACACCTCTACCTCCTCTGCAAACTTAGCGAAATCAAACACGGATATAGGTCCACTGCCGATCTCATACAACCATCGGCGATACCAGATGCTGCAACAATCTACAAAACATATTAAAGCACTGTTTTAAACTGCCCCTTGTAGCAGCAGCAAGAATTATCAAATAAAGAGTTCAGTTGAACAAGAAAAACCAAAACCATGCAAATCAGATTAGAAAGGGCAGAACCTTTGCGTCTTTTTCCTTCGCCTTTACTTCAATCATGCAGCACTCCTTTGAGGCCTTTTGATCTCTTCTCCATCTCTTTATATTGATGGAACAGTGCAGTCTGGAGACCTGTTGTTCCTGCTTTATGCATTAAATTGAAATCGATTACTCAATTATGCATATCCATATCGTATTGTTGTCTGCTTTTGTTAGGTCATCTGTAGGAGGAAAAAAAAAAGGATTGAAGAAACCCATTATGGTTGTTAGATATGAAATTTTCATTTTATTTCATTTTTATGTTACTTTTTTTTTTTGTACTATTCGGGTTGGCACTTCACTATTTTGTGTGCATTGCCCAACTGGTTAATGATTTTTTTAAGCATTTGCTATTTTTGTTCCATCTTTTCTTGAGTTTCTTTTGTATCAAAGATAAATAAGAGGGGCTCGCTATAATTCTTGGATTTGTTGGATTGCAGGTGCAAAAGATTCAGATATTGACCCCCAATATTGGAGTTGTATACAGGTTTAAATATTTTAATGCTTATATCATCTTGTTGATTCCACTGCCCCAATACTGCACAATATCGTAGCTTAAAGTTATCTTGAAACAAAAAATTATGGAAAAGGCACGAATGCATGCTGATAATGAAGTTTATTAATGTCTTGAACTTTAAAATAAGTCTTTGAGCGATTGAGCAGTTGCTTCTCTAATTAGTCTCAGATACCCAAGTGGCAGTTCTTTATAATTTACCATATTTATATCTTTTTGAGAAGGCCCTCCTGGAATGATTTCATGAGATGGAGATGCATTATGGTATCTTACCCTTAAAAATATCTAATGCAGTCAGAGGTTGGTCGCTTAGTAATTGGTGAATCCATATATAGCAACTTCAATTGAATTGTGCTTTATTGAAAATTCGACATGTGGTCATCTTTCTAGCCTATGTGTGAATGGAGCCTTCACTGTATGATGATCAAACATTGCCTTGATGTCATAATTATTTTCTTCACTTGTATTCTTTTTGCTTTGTCTCTGCTCGTATTCTTTCTGTTTTGTTTTATTTATTTTCCACAGCAACTTGTATCTCTCTCAGTTGATTTTCTTCTCTTATGCAGCGGCATGGGTCCTGATTCTCGGGTTTTGGTTCGAAAAAGTAGGAAGCAGGCAGAACAATATCACCGATTATACAAAGTAAAATTTTTGTTCTGTTATGTTGTTCATTTTTTCTACTTGTCGATTCTACTTGTCGATTTTTTATTTATTTTTATTGTTATTGGGTACGTTTGGTTTGTGTTTTGAGATAAATTTTCAAAAAAAAATTTGGTTTTTGTTGGGAGAGTCTAGAAATTTTTTTGGTTTGTTTGGTTGTATATTTTGAAAATAGTTTTGGAGTTTGGGATGATTTGATATTTTGTTGTAGTTGAGTAGATGTGTGTAAGAAAAAAAGTAATTGAGAAGGAGAGAGGAGAGAGAAAAAGTGATTGATTGATGTGTAGAAGAGAGAGTGATTTTAAAAAAAAAATTAAAAAAATTTGAACCAAACAAAATTTTCTCAAAATTTGTATCTTGAGACACAAACCAAAGAAGACCATTGTTTCCTGTCTCTATTGAATTTGGCTATATAACTAGTTCTAGAAGTTAGATTTTCAAGATATTATTTTCTTCTAATATCTCTCGTGAATTTATCCCACATCATTATGTATTTCTTGTGATATCACAATTAACATGCATGGGTGGCTGAAATCTTGGAGAGAAGTGAAAATACTTGTTTGCCACATCAATTGTTACTTACCCTTGTTTCCAGAGCAGTCTTTCAAAATAATTTTAATTTTTTCTACCAAAATTTGAGTGCTTAATGAAGGCCAAATTAGCTTCTCTAATATTATTTATTGGCTTCTCAAAAAGGAATTTCCTTTTCTGCCTCTCATTGCATGATTTTGTTTATTACTTTTTGGGAGAATGAGAATGTTAGGTTAAAAATTGGTCTAAGAAGGTGGTGCACATGTATAGTGAGTTTCGTCTTCTTACTAGTGTGTGGCTCTTCTTGAAGGTCACATTTTTGTAGTTTCTCAAATGGACAAGTATATGTTAGTAATGGTTCATGTTATTTAGATGTTGCTCAATGTGACCTTGGATACATGAAGTACCCCTGCGAATTCATTTCGAAAATCACAACTTAATCCTCTATTATGTTTATGCTATCTGTATTTTTTTGTTGTAAAATATTACAGCTTTTATAGCTACTAAAACTTGCAATGTGATCTGATGATGGTAATGTGTAGGAACCAATTCCTGTCACTCAACTTGTACGGGAAACTGCTGCTGTTATGCAGGAATTCACACAGTCAGGGTAAGTGCTTTCTATCAGTTTACATCTCATGTTGTTTGTCTTTTTGGCTAGAAATCTTGACTATTGTTTATGTGCATTTGCCTGACAGACAAGTTTTTATTATTTCAATCCAGTTGTATGTTAAATTTAATTTAATTTTTTTGGATAGGTAAGGTACAGAGACTCGAATTTGAGTCTCTTTATTGGGGGAATGTGACCTAAGCCGCTGGGTGTCCCTTATAGAAAAATTTAAATTTTATTGTTAGTATTAAGGTATATTTGTGGAAAGAGGTCAAGCTTTGCAGGGGTTTATTTACCCTGCTGGTTGCAAGAAAAATAACAGTTTGTTGACAATGGTTTCGCCCTAACTCATCACTGGCCAGCACACCAATTAAGATATGATAAACTACTCTGATATTGAAGTGGAGAGACCAATTACATACCACGTGAAGGTTGGGTGTGTGCTAGGCAGTTTTTTGATCAAAAGAAGAAGGAAAAAAAATATTTTGAATAAATGCAACAAGAATTTGAGAGGTAATTCTTATCAAAAAAGAATTTTAAGAGGTAACCTTATGATCCATGAAAACCTTGGAGTGCTAGGAGGTAACTTTTGCAGGAGGGTCTTCACCCTGCTGAGAAATAAAGCTAGCATTGTGCTAAGTGACTTGCTTGATCAAAAGGGAAAAAAAGTATATTTTGGGGAAATGTAAATGTAGCAAATTGGAAAGTTAACTTTGTGATCCTTGGAAAACGAACAATACACCATTCTTTTTGTAGAACTCTTTGGAGTTCAGAAGAAAAACTTGAAAGCAAAAATTTAGGTTGAAGGTTTTTGAAGCTAGATTAAGCTGATTTTTGTGTATTTGACCTTTTCATAGTCAAAATGGACCTGTGGTCTGTGCCTTCATATGTATTTATTTAATTTTCTTTTCCTCTTCTATTATTTTCTGTATACCATGGGTTTGATCTTGGCTCTTGCATATGCTTATTTTTGTTGCAATTTCTTACCCTTTTGTTTCCTATGCAGTGGTGTAAGGCCTTTTGGTGTTTCACTGCTGGTTGCTTGCTTTGATGACAAGGGTCCACAACTATATCAAGTATGTCATTTAGGTCCTCACTTGGTAGTGACCTTAATTGTGTTGCGAGTTGCCTAGTTGATTCATTCATTTCCATGTGTGGTTGGATTACCTTCTTTACTATAAAAGTTTAAGATCTATTTATACAAAAACTAGTTTTTATTCCTCTTCAGCTGGGGTCATATTCTCGCTAACCAGTTAGTACTCTTTTTTCTTTTTAAAGGAGTTGTGGAGAAGCATTATATGTTAGTGATGACACTTGTAAAAATATCTTTATCATATCACAGGTTAAGATTTAGTGGTTTTCATTAGCACCCCAAAACACACAAAAAATAAATAAATAAATAAAAAATAACCCACCAATTTTGAGTGTTGTCCCTTGATTGGTTGCAGTTATTCTGTTGGTCATGCATGCTCTGTACCCATACAGAGAATATTCGTGTCTGTATGGATAAATCAAGTAGAGTTGTCAAGATTGATCTATGCAGCTCCTATTACATGCCTTCACATAAACCAGTTTTTATATCATGAGTATTAGTAATTTTAAATGGCACATTGAAATTGTTGGGAGGGGAGGGACTTGTTTGTGCGTAGAAGGGAGTGAATACCAATTAAAAATTAACAAACAGATCAATGTGCTAACTTTTAATTATGCTATTAATCACAATTGCAACCACACACGAATTGCATGTAAAATAAATAGACATGATTTATGTGGAAAGCCCTTGAGAACGGAGAAACCTATGGGCACACCAAGTCAGATAAAATCCATCATCAATTCACCTCGTGGCTATGAAACCTAACAATCACCTCCTGATCTTATAGCAATTCACAAAACTTCTCACTTCGATCCGTGGTCCTTGTGGCCCAATTACTGAAACGACCAATGGGTAGGTGTGCAGTGCGACTTTGTGCTTGTTTTGATCAAAAATACTTATCATGAAACTAAGTGTTTAGAAAATCATAAAGCTTGGTTTCAATGATTGAAAAAGATGGGTTTTATAAAAATCTTTTATCTCCAAAAAACATGCAGTGTGTTTGGTTTAAGTTTTTTGGATTAAGGTTTTTGAAAATTGAGTTTTTTGGTTTTTGTATTTTTTTGTTTTTAGTGAATATTTTTTAAATTTTAAACATTTTTTTACTTTTTTAGATGCACCTTACTTTAGATGTATCTAAAAAATAAAAAATTTGTGAAAAAATATTTTAAAAAATTAATAAATACAAAAAATGTATTGAATTCTCATAATTTTTTGTATTTTTGGTATTTAGTGAATTTTTAGAAGGTTTTTTTCACAATTTTTTTACTTTTTAGCTATATTTATGTTAGGTATGTCTAAAATTAAAAAAAAAAAATTGCTTAAAATATTAAAAAAATTTAGTAAAAACAAAAAAAACCCGAAAAACAAGAAAGCAGAATTTTCTGAAAAGTGTTTTTGCAAAACTCTAACCAAGCAAAATGCAAGGTTTCTCTTTTTAAAGTATCAAGAGTTTGTACAGAAGAAACCAAGTTGCTATCTATAAGTTTCACATAAATTGAGCACACATCGAATAGAGGCTTATAGACTTTTAGGAAATTGGAGCAGTGGGTCCTACTGGACAATCTTTCCAGAACCCTTGTGGCCTGCTTGAGTGGCCTTCATGCGTGCTTCGATCGAAGACCCTTTTTTTGCATTATTTTATCTTGAACACCTTTCAAGACTATGCTAAGGTGAAAAAGGTCGATTTTGTGCAATTTTGAAACACTTGCCTTAAAACTCTTAACACAATATGCTCATGCAACTATATTATAACACACATTATTAAATTCTTCAGGTCTCTACTAAAAATTGATTCTTCGGGCTTGTTTGTTGTTTGAGGGTGTAAATTTGTGTTGTAGGTGGATCCATCAGGTTCATACTTCTCTTGGAAAGCCTCGGCTATGGGAAAGAATGTGTCTAATGCAAAGACATTCCTTAATCTCGTATATTTGAACATCCGCTTTCAAATTCTCATTTGTTCAAATAAAATATGTTTTTAACCCTTATAAGATTTTCACAAACTTAGCCAAAATCTTAATCTTAGCATTTTAAATTTCTAGGGTTTCACTAAAATTTAGGAATTTCTCATAAAAAATATAACTATTAAAATAAAAAAATAAAATAAAATAAACACATTCCTCAAAATCCATGAGTCATACAAAATCTCACTCAACCAATAAGAGATTTATAAATAAAATTTAAAATAAAATAAAATAAAATAAAAAAGTTGAGAACTTCCCATTTTCATGCATTTAATATTAATAAAGCTCTAATCTTTTCAAATATCACACTATCAAAATAACACATAATAAAGCTAAAATACATACACAATATTTAGAAAATCCCTACCTCAAAGCTTAGGAGAGAAAATTAATGAAAACCCCAAAATTCGACGTTGCCGAATTTCGATCTCCACCAGTCAAAACGAAATCCTTGAAGTGTTCTTTAATTTGACCTTAAGAACTATGGTAAAAAACCCTATGGATCTTACTAGATCAAGAAAACAATACGGGTTTGTGGTAGTGTTTAGAGAGAGATGAGAGAAATGAGGGAGTAGAAAGAAAAAGAGTGAGATAACCGAGAGAGAGAGAGAGAGATATCCTCTATGCCAAGAACAAAAAGAAACAAATAAAAACAAGGGAAGGGGGAGCTCCCCCCACGTGGCCTGCTCCACTCTTTTTTCTTTTTTTTTTTCAAATCAATACAAATATCTATCTATCTATATATATATATACATCTATATATCAATTAAAAATATATTTCAACATCATTATAATATTTTGTAATATAAGTGACAACAATGATATAGTATTTTATCACCACAAAATGTATTTCATTTGATGATACACACCATAAATCTTTATAACTCCTTCAAGATTATAAAATAAATAATAATAACAACAACAACAACAACAATAATACATGGTCATAAACGGATCATGGTTCAATCAATTGGGTCCAAAATGAATGGAGTTTAATAATTTAAAATAAATCTTCAACTGAGATTAAAATATAAATCAGCTTTAAAAGACTTAAAATGGTCACCCACCATTCACATTATTAAATATGAACCAAAATGATTAAGTATGAGCTAATTAAATAAATCCAAAAAATTAAATTTATATCTCGTTTATCAAGACCCAAGAATTACTATAACTAAAACTAAAAAAAAAAAAAATTGCCAATGGGGCCTTATGTAGACCCGACTTTCTTCGCGCTCCCCCCCCCCCCTTTCGGAGAGGACGCGAATTTGGTCTTACTACAGTTCGGACTCCTGTCACGGTTCTGAATCTAATCTCACAAAGTGCAATGTGAGACTGATAAACACCAAAGAGTCCAAATCTGGCAATTGGTTTTGGAAAATCAATTTTGAATGAAAAAGCGTCAAACATGGACTGCTTTGCCAGATTACAGAGTCGTCACCTAAATATTTTATTTTAGAAAATTTAAGAAACCCTAACTCGTGCCAAAGGCCACGTGTCCTTCATCACCAAAGTTGCCTCGGCTCGAGAACTTGGGTACAAGAGGGGAATGTCCTGAAATGAGCACCCCCACTCGCCCGATCAAAGATCGGCCTCTACTAAGCATGATATGTTGTTTTAAAAACACGTGTTCTTATTCCAGTTATTTAGCTAACTTACTATGTGATGCGCACAACATACAAGTATAGACTCGATCACGAGAATTGGAACAAAACAACTCATGTTTGTTTTTTAAAATGGTTTTAAAGCGCTACTCGCAAGTAGGCTAAAGCGCGGATTTGCCACCCTTAAGTGGGCTTAAAACATGATTTTGCCACCTCGCAAAGTGGGCTTAAAACTCTCATTCGTCGAGTTGTTCCAATTCAGGCAATAAAGCCTCCATCCATGGGCATTCAAGCAGTTAAGCACTTAAGCAAATAGCCTCATGGCAAGCATGCTATCATGGCAACACTCACACTCATGCAAGGATGCTAAAGCGTAAACACTTATAGCGTACTCCGAGCCAAAATAGAAAACTAGTTAGAAATAATGCATGATCCTAACTATACAAGATGCCTAATACAACACATGCAATAATGCAACTAAATAGGCTCGGCTATCTAAAATGGCATATAAATGCAACTTGATAACATGCTTTGAAACACGTATTCAAGTAAGTATTGAAGTACGATACAGTTTGAATGATGCGCCAAGCCCGGTGCATGCAATACAAATGAATAATGCAAACATGCAAAGCATAAGGTATGCCAATTGAAATATGCCCTAAACTAGCCATCAAAAGCTGATAAGTAAAAGGAAGAAAGAAGTGGGGTTGGAAGACATGCACACACACATGCACCCTTATTACAACATGACGCCCTCTCGAAGGAGGGTCCAAATGAATAAGCTAAGCTAATCTAAGCTAAGCTAAGCTAACTAATCTAATTAAACTAATTAGACTAATTATTACACAACCAAATCGAATAACTAGCAAACTACTTACTAATTATTACAACACTATAAATAATTAACAAATTAACTAATTAAATTACAAATTCAAGCTTACTAACAAGTAAAACATTAAACCATAAACTATGCTGCCTCAGCTCTGTTTGAAGAAGTAGAAGATGCATGCTCCGGTTTCCATCCTGAAAAGCTCTCCAATTGCTCTTTAGAGGCTCTGTTTGCAGGGTGTCCTCAAGAACTTTTTGCTGAACCTTACCAAAACAGTGTTGGGGAGTGCACCAGTGGCCTGCAGGCCATGAGGAGTTGCTGCCGGCCATCTGTCGGCCAATAGTGGGCCTCTGCCGGCCAACAATGCAAGGGTGCCAGCCATCAGTGTGGCACTGCCGGCCACTGGTGTGCTATGACACCAAACTGCAACAGAGCACAAAACAGAGGAAATGAAGGGTCTCCCTAGGGCATGTATGTACTGTGCCACTCCTTATCATTTCAAAACATCAAGAGAGAGGCACTATTGGATCCAAAACCATCAACCAAGCATGCAATACATAATGGCTAAAGATCCAACTTGCACGCATTTCAATAAATGCAAGACAAACAAGACTCTAGGACCACTACCTTATCATAGAAGATCAAAGGCAATGAAGATGAAGGGAATTGGCTCATTTCATCACTTTGAGTATGAAATGGACCAATTCACCTTGTGTTCAATATAACGTCCGATTGAACACAATGCAATGCACACATGCAATGTGACGATCTAGAAATTTTCCTTCCGCTCGAGCAGGGGAGTTGACGCTCGAGCGGACTTGTGAGGCCCCTAGTAGTTTTGCAGGCTGCCCGAGATTCTGAGAGTTGTAAATTCCCGCTCGAGCATAGAAGTGGTCGCTCGAGCGGACGGCTTGGTTGGTTTAAACGCTCGAGCGCAATGTTGGCCGCTCGAGCGGGTCGCTTGGTTGAGTTTGAATTTTTGAGGCACGTGGATTCATTTGTGGCATTTTATTAGTATGTTTGGAACCTCCTTAGTTTTATTTTGGGGCATCGATTGAGGTGGTAACATGATGGTAAAGTAAGATTGGACCAAAAACTTTAATTCGAACACTTCGCCTATGATTAGCCGTCACTCTTTTGCCTTTTTCTTTTTCCACACTTTGAATTTAGATGTGAGGCTAGAACCATTGGAAAGCTTATTTCCGGGGCTTCAATTTGGACACAAGAATGACTTAAAACGGAGTCCGGATGAGGGAGTTATACCCGTTTGAAGTTTTCATATTTGTGCTGGAAGCAGGTCCGCACGTGCGGGGATAGCGGCGCACGTGCGGGACTGTGCAGGACAGCAGCTCAAAAACGTGATTTTTGGATCATTTCTTACATTTTCTTTTCCTCTCTTCTTCTCCCCTCCTCCATGTCCGAAAACCTAGCCCTAAAAACCTTGATTTCCTCCACTTTTATCAACAATCCACCATGGTTCTTGCATCAAGGATGGAGAACAAGAGAAGATCAACATTTTCTACCGATTGGATTTTGAAATTTTGGAGGAATCTCATCAAGCTTGCTCCCTTGTTTGATTCTTGAGGTAGGGGTTCTATTATTGGGTTTAGATTATGGTTTATGGATGATGGACCTAGGGTGTATAATAAATGGGAAGATTGGAACAAAAGTTATGGGTTAAGAGATTTGGGTTGTTCTTGAAATTTCTAGATTTTTCTTGAAACCCTAGGTTGATTTTTGATGATAATCAATGATTTAGCCCAAATTGAGAGTTGAATCATGAAATTGGTAGGTTGAATTATATATGTACAAGTTTAATTGGAATTTGGTTATGTCTGAAAATTATGTTTAAAATTTGCGAATGAACTTTATTATGAGCAATGTAAATCATGTTATAATGAGAAAGGAAATTAGGGGAAATGATTTGTTAATGATATAAATGACATAAACTCGGTTATGGAATGTGGAAATGGGATTTAAGAATTCCTCTTGAATTATGTTGAATTATATTTAATGATGTTGAGTTGAATCATGTTGTTTGTGTTGAATTGTGGTGATTATGTAGAATGGTACTAACTATGTTGATTTTGATTTTTGTGACCTAAAATGTGGAGTTTTCCGAAATGGGTTTAATCCCAAATTATTTTGTTAAATACTTGTGGGCTTGCTTAGTTATTAAAATCAAGAGAATGATTTAATGGAGTTTCTTTATGGAGATAGGAAATGTTTGGTTTTTGGTGAAAACCCTAGACATTCAGGGATTTTTGGAAAAATGTGGAAGACGTCCATACAATTCCTTTCTATCTTGAAATCGAAGTGATTGATTATAAATTCCATACTGTGTTTGCAAGAATGGTAATCTTCTTTTTATATATATATTGAGATGGAGGAAATTGTGGTATAAATGGATGCTTGATGGTGGGCTTGTGAAGAATAATAAAGGAAAGAAAAAAGAACTAATGACTAAGTTATATATGTGTACAAGGCACATTTCAGGAGGGACAAGCACTCCGTTGTAGCACTGTGAGTAGTAGTACTATAGTTGTACGTTCAATTATCGTTAATGATTTTCATTATTAAGATTATGCTCCTTGCAAGTAATTAAGTTAACATTACGTTGATTGGGAAATCTAGAGGCATTAGTGAGCAGTACATTATGTTTACTGTTGACGATGAATACTAACATTCTGTTATTTACAAGATAGCTTACGAACAAATGGAACATATAAGCAATATGGAACTATGGTATCCACGTATCTCTGAACCCATTCAATCGGTAAAATGTGCTTACCTTTTGTTAATAATTATCAGGAATGTCCTGTTAAACTTAAGTCAACTATGTTAACATATATAGACGATCAAACAAAGGTGTATGTTTCTATATGCTACCGATGAATAGATCAAGTGAACTACGCCATTCTTAATGAATAATTAGCTAAGACCACGGATTGTTTTATACGTTAATACCCGCTAAGTGTTATGATAAACAACGGATTGACTTACGGATGGCTCAACCTAAAGACAGAATTAAATATCGATGACCTTGTCATGTAACCCACATTATGATGTAACCTGTTCTGTCTTTGCTAAGTTACTGTAATGACATGATATAACAAGAAATGTTCTATGTTCTAATATGTTACGTTTTGAATTAATGAACAGTTGGCCATATATGTAAAGTATTCATGACATCCGTAGCACACGACCCTTACCCAGGGGTAATAATACCGTGTTTTCAAGTATGTTTTCAAGTATGTTACAAGTTCAAGTATGTTTTCAAGTATGTTACAAGTTCAAGTATGTTTTCAAGTATGTTTTTAAGTATGTTACAAGTTCAAGTATGTTTTCAATTATGTTTTTAAGTATGTTACAAGTTTAAGTATGTTACAAGTTTACGTATGTTATAAGTTCTCAGTATCGGGGGATTCCCCTCATGGAACTAACAAGTATGCTTTATATTGATTTGTTAGCGCTATCGAAGTACCAAGTATAATCAAGTATGAATTTCGATTTTTGTTTATGATTCAAGTATAATGCATATGTATGAATTTGTTTCCGTTTATGGTATGACATGATATGAATGGTTTGGTCTGTAAGACCTATTAATTACTGGTATGGAACAAAGTGCTACTTGGAACTAAGTGCTACATTGTGAGCCACCTCTAGAGTCCATGTGAGACACCTCTTGAATTCATACAATCCTTCAAGGGCTTAATGCCAATCTTTCAAGGGTTTCATGCCAACTTTTCAAGGGCTTAATGCCAATCTTTCAAGGGCTTCATGCCAACGTTTCAAGGGCTTAATGCCAATCTTTCAAGGGCTTCATGCCAATCTTTTCAAGGGCTTCATGCCAATCCTTCAAGGGCTTCATGCCAACTTTTCAAGGGCTTCATGCCAACTTTTCAAGGGCTTTATGCCAACCTTTCAAGGGCTTATTGCCAACATATTTAAAGGCTTAATGTCGATACGTTCAAGGGCTCAATGCCAACATGTTTAAGGGCTTCATGCCATAAGTTCAAGGGCTATATGCCATGCTACTACATTCAAGGGCTACAAGGGCTTCAAGCCGCTATGTTTCAAGATATTATGTTTCAAGCCATTATGTTTCAACACTGGGCCTAAGGCCGTTATGAAATTAGTACAAAATCAATTAACCTTATGTCCTCTTATTTATGTATGCATTGAAATGTTTTATAATTCAAGTTGAGTATTGAATTGTTATGTACTATTATTCACTGAGCTTCGCTCACTTTGTGTTATGTCTATTCTGTAGGTAATCACTTTGGGAGTCCGTCTTAACCCTTAATGCTCACCCTTCAGTTGTCAACCTCAGTATGCCCAGGCTCCCAAACCAAGCTCATGCATTTATGTGAAGTTTTGTTAAAAAATTTAGTTTGCCCTTTAATTATTTATCTATGGTGAAGATGTATGTATGTAACCCCTTTCTTTACCAATGTTCGGTTATACGCTCAATTATGTATATGGGTATGTATTTAGATGAATAGCTCTCACGTATGTGATCCTGGCATGTTAGTTTTAGCTCAATGGATGTTATCCTATGTTACTTTGTAATATTAAATGCTTACGTTCAGGCCCCATATAGTATGTATATCAGGTTAAGTGTCCATTTCTGCATAGGTCATGCCCGAACTTTTAGGGGCGAGTTTGGGGCGTGACATGCAACATGCTTATCTTGGCATGTTGTACTTGATTCAATTATTGTTTACATATTTTACATTACCAATTAGTCCTTTAACCGGTTAAGTCCAATGTGAAAAGTCCTCTAATTGGAAAGATGGCCTTAGCCACAAGCACCTTAAGCATGAAAGAAGCCTCATGTTGTTCGTTAGTAGAAACCCTCAAGAGAAGGTTAAAACCATTAGGCATGAGAGCCTCAATTCCATGCCCAAGCCAACAAGAGGCTTAGGATCACTTTCAAGGCAAGTGAAAGATTGAAACCATGGAGTGTGATGACATACATTTTAGCACTAAAATGACATGCTAAGTAACTTAAAACCATGCAAATAACCCAAAATATGCATGTTTAAAGGTTTAAGCATCAAAGCTAGTGAAGTGTTTTACACTAGACCCATGCAATATAATGCTCAAATGGCCAAGCCAGCCCTAAACAGACCTCAAACATGCCAAAACAATGACCAAAATGTGCGGAGATGGTAGCATGAAAAGCAAGAAAAATCATGTTCATGCATTGGCTCACAAACAAAGCATAAGGCTCAACACTCAAAAGCACTTAGAGAATGAAATATGTAAGAGTGTGAAAATGACATATGCTCTGAAATTACATGTGAAATGATGCCAAATCATGTAAACATCATAAGCAAAGCATGCTAGAGACCTCAAAACACAAGGCTAGCAAGGGTCTTTGTACTACAACCATGCATAACAAGTCTCATATGACCAAAACCACTCAATACAGAGTTAAAGCATACAAAACTAGTGGTAAAAGCATGCTGAAGTTAGACTAACACTGTAGACACCCCATTTTTGACTGTCCTCAAGACTTGGACGTCACCGTTTGAACACTCAGTGATCATCCTTGTTTGTGTTCGTCTTGAGTTCCCGGAGGTCTCGGCCACGCGCCTTGCCTCAAGAGCTCTCGACTCGACTGTTTTGTGTTTAGTTTTGCACCAAACACTTGTGTTTTGCTTTTGAGGGGCAGAGAATGGCTTGTTGGCCATCCCCACACCTCACCGGCCATGGCTTGAGGCCACCGGCCATTGTTTTGTTGCCATCGGCCAAATGTTTGGCCGGCCGGCACTCTTTGTGGTCAGCCGACCATTGTTTTGGCCAATTTGTCATTTTTGGCTGGCCGACCACTGTGCATCTACTTTTGGCAGATATTTTGTGCCAGCTGTGATAGCTGGCACCCACTTTGCACCCCCTTCATACACGTGTATGGAGGGATTTCACTCTTGCTTGGCTTGTTTTGTAAGCTTTGCAAGAGTGAATCTCTATAAAGGGAGGCCTTCTCCTCCCTCCCCAAGGGTTACAAAAAAGTTCCAGAGCTCTGAGATTAGGATTGTGTATCTATTATATCTCTATATCTCCTTCTCCTTCCATTTTGTGTGTGTTTAAGGTGTTTTGTTCATAGTTTTGTACACAAACACCTAGTGTTACACTTTCCTTTGGCTACTGAGGTACTAAGGAGTAATTTTCAGAGTTCTTGAGTTGATCTAAGCTTGGAGAGGCTGCTGGAGTGGCCCTTGTGAAGAAGGTCTTCAAGGGTAAGAATTTTACCCTTTTATTCCCCATTTTTTCATAGGCTTTTAGCCATCCTTGCATCTATTTTTAAGCTTAACTTATAACATATAAAAGTTCTAATTTTAAGTGCTTAAAATAGTTGTTTAAGGTTGATTTGGTGTTTGGGGTTGTTTGACCCCTCTTAGGCCTTGTTTGGCCCCCATTTTGTGCTATTTTGGTGAGCTTCGGGACCACCTTGTCTTGGCCTCCTCACCACTAAAATCCAGAGGGATTTCAATGGTGGGGATGGTGCTTTAAGGTCCTAAGAAGGAGAGGGCCATCCCCTCTCTTTGTTGCCTTCAATATGTGCCATTTTAGCCTCATGTGTGAGCACCATTATTGAGATCATGTTGGCCATGTCTTAGCTAGTATTTGTGCTTATTTTGTCATGATATAGCACTGTTTTTAATTGGTTTAGACACACCATGCATGCCTTGCATACTTGTCTTGTAATGCCATGGAATTGCCTTAACATGCTTTGTGCTTTGAGCCTTGTTTCTAGAATGATTTTGGCTTGGCTTTGTGAAGCTTTTATGCATGTTTTAGTGTGCTTGAGGTCTGATTTTGGTCATTTGGGTCATCCATGACTTGCTTTGTATAGCTACCATGCAATCTCCCTTGTAGGCCTTGAGTGTTGGCCCCTCTAGCATGCTCTCCTTGCATTATTTCAGTGGTTTGGCACCACTTATCATGTCATTTCAGTCCATATAGAATGTTTGTATACTTGCATTTATGGCTCCTTTGATGCTTCAAAAGGTTTGCGTTTTATGCTCCATGTTTGGACCTTTGTGCATGCCTTTAGATTTAGGCCATTTAGATGCCATCTAGGTGTGTCTTTGGTCTTGTTCAGACCTGCATTGGGACTATTTTAGGTCTCCATGGCCCTTTGCGGCTTGCTTCATATAGCCTTGGTTTGAGTCCCGTGGCTAGTTTTCAAGTTTGAACCTTGCTTGCATGCTTTGATTGTTTTGTTTAGTTGGTTTGGCACCATCCTTAACATGATTTTCAGAGTTCATCATGCTTGTCATTTGTCCATGTTCATCTCCTTTTAAGTGTGCTTAAAAGTCCCCTCTCTATGCTTAAGTATTGGACCATGTTTGCATGCATGTTTGTATGTAAATTTGCCTTCATTTCCATAGCATTTTGGCTACTTATTTAGACATGGCTGAGGCTTGTCCATATTAGTCTAAGCCCATCTTTTGCATGTTGCTCAAATGTTGTTACATTGCTTCATGTTTGCATGCTTTGGTTGCATCATGTCTTGCTTGCTCATTTGTTTAAATATTGTCACATGCTTGCATGTTTGCATGCGTGTTTGCATTTTCATGTTGCATACTTAGTTTGCATGCTTAGATTGCATTTGGCATGTATGCCTTGCCTCTTGAATTGATTATGATAGAGGTTGGGCCCATTGTGTGTTTTGTGTGCATTACATTTAACATCAAAATGCATACTTGACTTCTTGGGCCATCACGCATCGAAATGCGCGATTGGTGGTCCGAGGGTCGAGTACCAAACTCCCCCGAGTCTTAAACATGATGGGGAGGGTGGTTGTGCAAACATTTGCTTAAAATGCATTGCCATGCCTTGTTTGCCCTCTGCTGCTGTCAAAACAGGGTTCTGCAGGAAATGATGGCTGGTCGGCCATGTTCAGTGCCGACCGGCTATCCATATTTGGCCGAGATCTTCATTTGTGATTGATGACCACTTTCCCATGGCCGGTGACCATTTCTCATGGCCAGTGGCACCCCACAGTGTTCAGAGAGTGCTCCTTGGGACTTGTGCAATTTTCAGAGGCATAAAACAGTGAAAACAGAGGCAGCTTGTGCATGGTGGTGGATTTCCGAGCGGAGTCGAGCACGCATGCATTGGACCCTCTTCCCAAGGCTATTCGCTTTATTAGCTTAGTTAATTTGCTTAACTAGTTAATTGGTTTGTAACTATTTAATTAGCTTGTTAGTTGATTAAATTGCATTATTCTTTCGGTCCCTCCGAGCGAGGGCGAATTTGTAATAAGTGTGCGTGTGTGCGATGCATGTCTTCCAACCCCCACTTCTTTCTCCCTTTTACTTACCTACTTTTGATGGTTAGTGTTAGGGCATATTTCCATTAGCATCCTTATGCTATGCATGTATGCATCATTCATCAGTATTGCATGCACCGGGCTCGGCGCATCATACTAATTGCATAGTATTTCAAATCTAACTTGAATACATGTTATCTGTTGCATTTCACATGCCATCTATAGATTAGTCGAGCCTACTCTAGTTGCATTTTGCCTGCGATGCATTAGCCATCTTAACAAGGACTTGGATCATACATTTGATTACTAACATGTTCCTTGTTTTTGGCTTGGAGTACTAGGTGAGTGTTTATGCTTTAGCATCTCGCATGAGTGTGAATGTTAACATGAAAGCATGCTTGCCGTGAGGCTAACTGCTTAGTTGATTTACTGCTTAAATGTCTGTGGGTGAAGCTTGGATTGCTTGAGTTGGAACAACTCGTTGAAATCCGTGTCTTAGCCTACTTGCGAGTAGCAAATTTCAAAATGTCTTTCAAACAAGCGGATATGCAATGCTTTGTTCCAAATTAGGCGGTCTAGTCTATACTTTTGTATTGTGCGCATCACATAGTAAGATTAGCTAATTAACCGGAATAAGAATGCATAATGTTTTCAAAACTAGATATCATGGTTAGTAGAGGCCGATCTTTGATCGGGCGAGCGGGGGTGCTCATAGCTGACCTTCCCCAATCGTACCCAAGTTCCCGAGCCGAGGCAACTTTGGTGATGATGGACACGTGGCCTTAGGTAACGAGTCAGGGTTTCCTAAATTCCCCCATAAAAAATATTTAGGTGGCGACTCTGTATTTGGCAAAGCAGTCCATGTTTGGCACTTCTTTCTAAAAATCTGTTTTCCAAAACGATTTGTCGGATTTGGACTCTTTGGTGATTTATCGATCTCGCATTGCACTTTGCGGGATCAGATTCAGAACCGTGACATTTGAGTCCTGAACTGTAGTGAGCCCAAATGAATAAAACGGGATTTCCCTCCCGGGACGTTCGGGGACGTCTACAAACACATGCTAGAAAGATGAGCTAAAACATTAAGCATACAAGGCTAGTATGTAAGATTTGCACTACAAGTGCAAGATGCAAACAATAAGTGACCAAGCTAGCCAAAAACAGAGCTAAAACATGTTAAAAAAGTCACAAAAACATGCTTAGATCAAGTCAAGAGATGGTAGAAAAACATGCTCATCTACTAAGCCATCAACACATGCAAAGGAGAAACAAGGAGAGGGGATCACCCCCTCCTATTTTGGTCCTCAAAACCAAGTTTTTGCCACTAAAAATCCCCTAGATTTCAGTGGTTAAAAGGCCAAAAAGAGATTGTTTTAAAGGCTTTTAAGCATGGCACAAAGCTTAGCAAATAAGCCACAAAAGAGAGGAGAACACCTCTAACCTCAAAAGAACCTCAAACTACCATTTCAAACACTTGAAAATAAAGGTTTTTGTAGTTGACAACTAGGCCAAAAACAACATGCAAGGGTGGCCAACCAATGAAGCAAAACAAAGCTTACAAGGGGGCAACTTCTTACCCTTGAAGACAGCAGCAAAACAGCAAACAAACAATCAAACTTCTGAACCAAAACCACTCCAAGGAGCCCAAACAAGGCCTCCAAGAACCTCAAGTCCAAGGCTAAGGTGTTTGGCTAAGGATGCTAGTGCAAATATGCAAGAAAAGCTCACTTTCAAGGCTAAAATGTAGAGAGAGAGAATTCTAAAGAGAGAGAGAGAAATATCTCAGCCAAATTTTTGTAACCCCTTGCATGCATATAGATGAGCCCTATATATAGAAGATACAAAAGCTCCTTGAAGAGATCTATCCATCCACGTGGGTGCAAATGGTCTATCCTGCAAACAGCTGGCTCAAAAATATCTGAAAAATATCTGTTGAAATAATGGTGGCTGATGGCCGGCAGGACCTCATTGTTGGCCGGCAGGGCAAAGTCCATGGCCGGCAGCCCTTGATCATAGCCGGCAGGCCATCATGAACATCAATATAGAGGGACTAAAGCATGGTCCAAAAATGAGACAGAATGGAAATAGGGTCTGGAAGGATCAAACCTGGGGCATTCCGTTGAAAAAGTTGAGCGCTTAGCGAGCAATCAAACTTGTCACCGGATGTACCTGCAAGCATATCCAAGTCTTGAGGACGGTCAAAAATGGGATGTCTACACCTTACGAAGTCGAAATCAAGAAGTAATATAATTTATTTTCACCAATTTAAATAGAATGGTCCACGGCACCACAACTATAATAATAATAACTACACAATCAAACGATTTCGCAATTCGTGCCAATCCAACTCCAATCAATACCCAAGCCCACAAACATATTTAAATAAAAAATTACTAAACAGATATTGAAAAGAATGATAAATAAATAAATTCAATTTGATTCAACTCGTAGCAGTTACGTTGACTTAGAAGTATAATAGAAAATAATAGAACATTGGAGAGTCATTTGCAATTCACACTTAGCAATGATGATAGATTTTAGAAGTGGAACACGAACCGATTTTTCTTTATTTATTTGGAGTACTTCTCTCCTAACATGGTTTATTGAAAATGTGATTTATATGTTATAATTGTTAATTCATTCCATTTTATTGTATTAAGATATAATGTAACAGAAAAAAGTAAAACAAAAATTTAATCAAATATTTTTATAAGCTTTTAATGGGAATGCATTATGTAATTTTTCTTATGCTTATTTCATGAATATGTTAGTAATGATAATTACTCAAATTGAAGACTTATTGCTTCAAACTGAAGATGTAATATGTGATAGGGGATCCACATTTAGGTTGTAATTTCAAAAAATTTGATCCCATAGTCAACAAAACTAGTGTGAATTGTGTAACAACCCCGACCTGTGAGTAGCCTATAATCCACGATTAAGAGTGCCTAATTAGTAATTAAGAAGAAATTATGAATTAATTGTGTGTGTGCTGTTTCATTTGTGTTTATATCTGTTTGTTGTAAGAACATCTGTCTGTGTTTCTGTTTCATTATGCGAATTGAAGGCCTTATCAACATCTGATCACGAAATTGACTTGGCTTATGTGTCAATTGGAATTTTTAGAATTTTATGGTAGGTTTAATTGAAATTCAATTCAGAACAAATTAATTAGGATAATTAGTGTCAATTTGATTAGCTTAAGCCAAGTTTAATTAAGTCTCCTTAATTAAGCCTATATAAAGCATATGAGATCTCTATAACACATTTTACACCTTTATTTCATCATTCTTGAGCTACAAATGTGTGTGTGTGTGTGAGTGTGAGTGAGAGAGAGAGAGAGAGAGAGAAAGAGACCTAGAAGAGTGGTGAAATCAATAAGAAAATGAAGGATTGCTAGAATTGTTGAAGAGTATAAGAGAATTTGAAGATTAAGCTTCAATACTTGGAATTCAAGGCTTCAAGGTAAGAATTCAAGCTTCTAGCTTGTAATTGAGACACTTAATACATGAATTTAAGAGAGTTAAGTTAATTGATACAAGAAATGAACCAATGAAGTAGGAAAAGAAGAAGATTAGAGCATGCATGTGTATTCATGGTATTTTTGAATTTGATTTTAAGCAATTCTTCCATGCATGTCATGTTTTCAACTTAATTTTGAGACTTCATCATGTTTTTCATCAATTTACCTTGCTTGAGTGTGACGCCCCCAAAATACACAATAGATATGACTCAAAAGCATACATTGATAATCGCATACGTCAGAGTGACAAGTCCTTTCATTACACGTAGTTAAGGATACAAAAGAGTGTAATTTAAATAAATGCCCTATTAGCATACACCTTTCCAAGTCTTAACTTGGTTACAACAAAAGTGAGCTTCGCTCATTACATCTTAAGCCCTTGGCTTTACAAAATATACAATCAAAAGGTGAAGCACTTGCTTCCAAAAATTTCTCCAATGCTATTGCCTAGGTGGAGGCATGCCATCATTACCTGAAAAGTTATTCCCAAGTAGGGTGAGCTACAGCCCAGTAGAAATCATCTAACACAGTATATGAAATTTAACAAAGGTATAAGTACAAGTGCACAAACAATGTTCATAATAACCCTTTTTATGACTTCATAAATCCGTAAAATATTCATTTCAAGTCTTAATCCGTCTACTTTCAATTCATGTTCCATTCACTTATCTGACCCAATTCATAAGTCCATTTCATTATTTCCCAACAATCGAAATGAGACTATAACTCATAAATTCTAAATCACATCATTAACATGTAAGCACTTCAAACTTTTCTTTTACAGATATTTCATCCGCGAGCAGCTGTCAACCGGGACCCATGTATTCTTTCACGGATATTTCGTCCGCGGGCAGCCGTCAAATGGGACCCATGTAAACATAGGCTATACAAGCACTACAATTACCATTTTACGGATATTTCATCCGTAGGCTAGGCACCCATGTATAATTTCGAGACTTTCACCCAGGACACTTCGGCCAACTTAATTATAATGAAGTCCATCCCTTTTCTCCTCCCAAACAATCATTCATACATATGCAATGTATTTAAACACACACTCAAACAATGCAGTATATCCTCTTTCCACTCCCAAATAATCATACATATACAATGTACATAAATATAGTCATGTTCAATGACAAACACAAGTGATTAGTTCCAATTCACCTAATTTGCATGCATTTTCTACAACAATCATAGCTATTCTCCACCGATAGCCCAATACAATTATTTCTAAACAGATATAAAATCTCATAACAGATAGTTTATTCAAAACTACCAAAGAATGAAATAGCACATAACCAATCCCACCATTTATATCAATACCCTCTCGATTTCACATTTTCAATGACAATTTCCATTATTTATATAAAATAATAATTAGATTCAATTAGGGTAAAATCTCCTCTTTTTCCCAAATATTAGCCAAGTGCCAAACCATCAAATTTTATACAATACAACATCATTTTCAAACCCCTCAAGCATTTATTTCAGCTTCACCCAATACCCCTCTTTTTATTTTATGTCCAAACCCTAGGTTTGTTTAAAACCTCCCAAATTACTCCATTGTTACATAAGAGACTATAAATAAGCTAAATACCATATAAAGTGTAGAAAGATCCCTCCCTCAAAGGAAGAAGATGAACCACACAAGAGAGAAACTCCAAGAGTGCTGAAACCCACTTCTATTCTGATCAAAATGTAGATCTTGGCGAGCTCTACCTTTTTCTCAAAGGCACTAGGGTGGAAATCTCAAAAGATCTAGATGAAATCTAAGAGAGAAGGTGAATTGTAGAGAAAGAAGCTTAAGAACAAGCTTTTTGGAAAGTTTTAGAGAGAGAGAGAGAAAAGAAAAAGCGATTCAAAATGTCATCTTCTCGTACTGAAATACACGCAGTCCGCTCGAGCGTGGAAAGCCCTGCTAGAGCATCAGACACAGAGTTCCGCTCGAGCGTGGAATGCACACTTCCAGAAGTTCTGCAGATGAAGGTCCCCACTCAATGGTGGAAGTGGATGCTCGAGCATCCGATGCACACTTCCAGTATTTCAGACCTGCAAAAAGAAATACTAAGAGTTGATGAATCCCACTCAAGCGCAAGAATGGCCGCTCGAGCGGAGAAGCAAAATTGTAAAGCCCGCTCGAGCGAAAAGGCCAAAATCTGGGCAATATAGGTTTTGAAAATGAAGCAACCAACCTGTTCCAAACGCACAATTACAACCCGATAACCAAAAATATAGGGGAGACAAAGGAAACAAGATATGACTAATATTTCAAACCCATACAACCTGAGTCCGGAATACAAAAAAAATGGGTTAAGAATCGGAATCGCTATATTGAGCATGATTTGAAGGGTTTAAGTTCAAAGAAATTGCATGCATGTGTGTGTATCATGAGCTTTGAGTTTGAATTCAACATAATTCACTTGTTTTGGGCTTTGATTTTGCGAAATGATTTCAAATTCGCAATGTTTTACGACTTTACATATGTCTTCTCAAGCTTTTGGTCCAAAAGATCATGTTTTGTAACATTGAATTTGAGTTTTGGACTTAGAACAGCAATCTGGAAATTTCATAATTCTGCATCTCCGCTCAAGTGACAGAACTTGCACTCGAGCGACCACCCTTACATTTGAACCTCCGCTCAAGCAAAGAAGTCTAAGCTCAAGCGTAAAATTCATGCTCCCAGAAGTTTACAAGTTTTGCAGACCGCTCGAGGAACAAAAGTTGCGCTCGAGCGAGGACCCTATTTACTCAGTCTTGCGCTCAAGCGACCATCGAGCGAAAAAATCATGTAACCAGTACTTTTGCAGAGTTACAGACCGCTCAAGTGACCGAAGTTGTACTCAAGTGACCACCCTTATTTTTTAACCTTCGCTCGAGCGAAGGAAGTTGCGCTCAAGCGAAGACCCTATTTTCAGCAAATTTGACTAAGTGTTTTGAATCACATTTTGGCATCCTCATTGCATCTTAAGTATTCTCAAGCCCTAATTAAGACACAATAATAAGGATAAGACTTAGAAACACACTAAGAGCAAAATGAAATAAGTTAAGTACTATCCGAGCATGTGTTTCAATATGTGTATCAGTTATGTTTGTGTAGGTCACGGGCTGTGAGCTGTTGATTAGGGCTGTGCATAATACCGCCAAAACCACTCCAAATCGCGCAATTTTTTAATTCTGGCGAGCGGGTTGGGTCCCAGGTCTAGCGGGTCAGCACGGATGGCGGGTGGAATTTTGCCAACCCACATTTCTAACCAACCCGACCCACTTCTGATGCCAAAAAAAATAAAAAATCCTCTGTTGCTGTTACACACATACACAACACAACAAGACATTTTAGCCATAGATTGCATGCACACACATCTATCACACATATACTCACACACATACAATAATTCCTCAATTAAACCTAATTGACACCTACATTTCATCTCATTTATATCAATTCATCGTCGCTGTCTATCACAAACATCTGGTCTCATCCGCTGCTGCTATCTCCTTCCCTTGTCGATCGGCACCTACTCGTCATCGTCGACTCGTCGCGTCAGTACGTGGCTCTCTCTCTTGTTGCTCTCTCTTTTGCTGATCACTCTCTCTTTGCTTTTTTTCTTTTCTCTCCCTGATCTCTCTTTCTCTGTTCTTTACTCTCTCTATTCTTCACTCCCTCTGCTCTCTCTGTTCTTTGTCCCGCTTGTAGCCTCTATATGCATATATATATATATTGTTAAATAAAATGATTTAAATTAAAATGGCGTCAGTAGTAATAAAAATACAATGATGCTGCCCAGGAACGAAAAAGGTTACATAACCTCTACATACATATATATATAACATTATCGATATTTTATTTATTTTGGATTCCTTAATTGTTTTTGGATTTCTACATCATTGATATTTATATATAAAAGTAACTCACTGATCATTTGTATTTATATATTCTTATCATCATTGATAATTTTTATTTATATGTAAAGTCATATTGATAATTTTTATTTATTTACTGATCACTCATGTAAATTTTTTATGTTGTAATAGAGAATGGATGATGAGGGAAATACAAATGATGGCTACTTTGTTGGTGGAAACCCTCCTACACCAACTGCAGAACTACTGTTGCTAGTTCTACCACTACCACAATACCTGCCAAAAATTCTGGTAAAACTTATCCATGCCCTAGTATTAATTTAGATCAAAAAAAAAAAAAAATCTTATAAATTATAAATTAGATCATTTAGTTTACTTGTTTGTTAATGTATAATGTTATATTAGATGAATAGTTTAATTTTGACTATTTCAGTTAATTTATAAATTTGATTTTTTTACTCTTTGATTCAAGTTTTGTAATTTGAATTATATTTTTTTTAAAACCACCAATCCGCCCGGACCGCCAAGGCAAATCTGTCATTATTTGCCAATCGAACCGCCGGTTTTTGGTAAGAAAAATGGCAAATTCTAATGACATTTTTATCAATCCGTTACCTGCCATACGGTTTCTATTTTTCTCTTAAACCGCACCGACCCGCACCACGCACACCCTTACTGTTGATCCATTTGTTTGCTATCGAAGCTATCTATGAAACTATTTATGAGTAATAACTTTGTAAAGCTATATTCAATGTTCTGTATTTTCTGAATGATACAAACTGTTTCTGAATGGTACAAAAGGATATTTTGAGATTACATGAATGATGATCCAATTATTTGAAATATCATTGTGGTATCCTTAGCAAAGGCCCTCGCCTAGGGAAAATAATACTGTGGCTTATGGTCATAGGCCCTCACCCGGGGGAAACAATACCGTGGCATGAGGCTCTCGCCCGGAAAAAACAATACCGTGGCCTACGTATGTTATATGATACCCGGTACCGGAGGTTCCATTATGGAACTTGACATGAATGACTAATGTAATTTGTTAATACTAATGGATGTACCACCCATGATTTGAATACAAATATGAATATGACTCTGTTTCTGATACGAACATGATTATGTTTCTGATTTGATAAGAGATTTGAAATCTGTTCTGGACATTATTCATTAAAATCTTTACTCTGTTATTATTCACTAGGCCCCGGCTCACTGTATTATTTATGTATGTAGGTGACCAGGCTCGGAATTGACGACTTGTAGTTTTGGTTTTGTCAGCCAGCCTCTGTACCTCTCGAGGAGGTTCCCTTTTCAGATCTAATCAAGTTTATATGAAATAAGATTTTGACAGTTTTGTATTTTCTTATGTTTTGTCCGGACATGGTTTGTAAGTTCTGTATATGTGGGTTTTGGTGACGTACAACTAATGTAAATATGACATCCCTTTTACGTATCTAAGTTTTAAATTATCTGTCTCATGTATGTCTGCATAGCTCAATGGACTACGTATGTTTTATTTCCGCTAGCCCCTTAATTATATGTTATTCTATATGGAGGCCTTTGGTAATCCAAGAATTACTGGCCGGTTACGACACTAAATCTATAGAGACGGGTTTGAATCGTGACAAATTGTATGACAACAAATGTCAATGTACAAAAAAAATAAATAAATAAATAAAAACAATTAATGTAATATGAATACCATTACATAAAGTTAAAAAGTAATGATCTACAATTTAAACTTTCATACAAAATTTTCATACAAAATTATGTGACTTCTTAACGTCTGCTAATTTCTAATCAAAACACCATCATTATCAGCACAACTTTAATGTTATTTTCAGTACATATTTTTGTTAATAAAATTTTCATTTGCAAATATTTTTTAAAGTCAATTGTTCACATTGAACTGACCTTTAGTAGTTGGTATCAATTGGTTTATTAGTCAAAGTCAGTGTTCATAACCTT
The DNA here is from genome assembly GCA_036172215.1 of Camellia granthamiana. Classification (NCBI taxonomy): domain Eukaryota; kingdom Viridiplantae; phylum Streptophyta; class Magnoliopsida; order Ericales; family Theaceae; genus Camellia; species Camellia granthamiana. The sequence continues at coordinate 4,455,265 of CM069907.1, forward strand.
ATGCTATCATAGATTGGGCAAATATTTTCAGTTCAATTTAAAAGACAATTTGGTAATTATACCTCTCAGATTAATGCCAGATTTGGAGTTCCCTTCTTGTTGGGTTGACTATTTTTCTCTCTCTTTCTCCTTCTCTCTCATAGGGTCACTTTTGCCATTTTTTTCCTTCCTTTTTTACCTTTTCTTTTTATCTTGGGTTAAAATACCCATCAATTATATATATATATTGTTTTATTTATTTATTTAGGTGAAAAAATAAAAATTTTATTTTCATTATCATATTTGAATGAGTAAGAAATTAAAAAAGATATAAATAAGACGGTTAAGTTATTTAAACTCAACTTGTGTTTGATTTGTTAGATTAACTCGTTATGTAAATAAATTAAATCTAAACATATTCTTAAACTCGTTAAATTTTTAAATAAAACTTGAAAGACCTGTTGCTCGGCTCGACTTATATTAAGGTAAGCAATTCGTTTGAGATCGGTTTTTTATGTAAATAAATCAAGTTTAAACATAATTTTAAATTTGTTAAGTTTTTAAATCAAACTTTAAACAATTTACTATTCAACGCCACTTGACTCGTTTTCAAGATATAAGTAAGAATTTGGTTTTATGTCTTTACATTGTCATGCACAATCTAGATATTATTAAAATGTACATCTAATCATTTTCATTTCTCATCAAATCTTTAAAATTTTAGTGAACAATTAAATTGACATTATAAGCCAATTATTATTCTATTCATTTTTTAATCTTTTGTTATAATTTCTCATTTAATTTGAAAACCAAATATGAGAGAATTATTTTTATTATAATTTTTTCATTAATTCACTCAATCTGAACATGCTTAATCACTTTTTTAAAAAAATTAAATTATCACTTTATTTGGTGCAATTTATTATAGTCATTTAAAAAAAATTGATGCAACATTTACTTATAATTTATGAAATTAAATAATTAAATAAATTGAAACTATTAATTATTAAAAATTTGAGAAAATATTACTTTTAACTTATGATTAAACCTTTCAATTTGAAAAAGATCACACCAAACACACCCTATATTTGTAGTTTCTTTTTTTTTCTTTTTTTTTTTTTTTTTTGGTTGAAAAATTTCACTTAAGAGTTAATTTTAAAAAATAATTATAAATATTGATAATTAAAAACATAATTTTTTAATAAATCTATAATAATTTTTTAAAGGAGATTTTTTTTTTAAGGTCCCTGGTATTAAGATTTTATAACATAAAGGACACTCAATATTTTCATAATGTCTAAGGTTCCTCAAGTTCGATCCAGAGAAAATTCGATCCAAAGATTTCTCTAGACAAATCATAGAGTAAATTTCAAATTTCTTTGGACATATTACAGAGAAAATCTAAATTTCTCTAGATAATAATGAGGACTAGTGCTCTACTTCAGTGAAAATTGGGTTGGTCTAGAGAAATTCTCAAAGAATTTCATATATTTTTTTCCAAAAATAAATAATGATTTCATATATATTCAACCCAGAGAATTTCTCTAGACTTCTCAGAGATTTTCTCTCTAGAGAAATTCTCTCCAGAGAAATTTTCTCTAGACCTTCAGAGATTTTCTCTCCAAAAAAATTCTCTCCAGAGAAATTCTAGAACCCAGAGAATTTCTCTGCATTTCCCAGAGAATTTCTCTGGACCTCCCATAAATTTTCTCTCTGGAGAAATTCTCTCCAGAGTTTCCCTAGACTTCCCAGAGAATTTCTCTGTGTTTTTGACCAATTTCAGAGAATTAGGTTGGTCCAAAAATATATATGAAATTCTCTGGTTTCCAAAAATAAATTCTCTGGTTTGGACAAATGCCAAGAGCATAACTTGATCTTAGTTGGGAAACAATTTCTATGTTAAAAGAGGTAATTCTTATTAGATTGCTTTCTTTCTACAAATTGTACATGCAAAAGATGACAAATACATATTAAGGAAAATAACATCATACCACCACAAATCACAAAGAAATTAAAATAATACAAAAGAGTATCTACCTGAATGACAACATGTTACGCTCTTTAGGAGCACTAGGTATATTCATAAAGAGAGATGTAGCGAAGAATGAAATACGTCTCCGAGCCTCCAAATTTGAAGGTATGTCCATAGCTGTATCTTAGACAGTAAGCAGCAAAAGAAAACGCTTGATCTGTCATCCAAAGATTGACAACTTAATTACATGTATTATGTGTTACAAGCCTCTGACATGTCTTTTGGTGTGTATATGCACATAAATTTGTCTTATTTACAATAGAAATCATAATTTAAATGGTCTGTGAGCTCAAATTTAGATTTATGATTTTGACCCGAATATCAGATTAGGCCCCAGATGCCAATATTGTAATCAAAAGTCCAACAAAGAAATATCATGAAAAGATGTAAATAGAATCACCTAGTCATTCATAAGGCCACTATCTGGCAACGAGAAATGTATAAAACGATTTTTTGCAAATAACTTTGGTTCAATATGGCTGAAAAATTCAGTTTCCTCTACCTCTATTTCTTGTTCAAAGTAAAGTGAATCCAATATTCTGCATCCATTGCTAATGAATTTTGGTAAATTGAGTACTATAAAATGATGTATATATATTGTTTTCTGTACGGGAAACTCGCTGCTTGTTCTATTTGCATATCAGCAGGCTTGTTTCTCCATGCAGAACTGGACTGCTCTCCAGGAACCCAAAGTTTATGCTCTGGTTTAGATTTAAAGAGAGAGAGAGAGAGAGAGAGAGAGAGAGAGAGAGAGATGAAATAGAGAAGGCAGAGAGAGAGAAATGAGGTGCATAACTTGATCTTATTAGGAAACATTTTCTATGTTAAAAAAAGGTAATTCTTATTAGATTGCTTTCTTTCTACAAATTGAACATGCAAAAGATGACAAATACATATTAAGGAAAATAACACCATACCACCACAAATCACAAAGAAATTAAAATAATACAAAAGAGTATCTACCTAAATGACAACATGTTACGCACTTTAGGAGCACTAGGTATATTCATAAAGAGAGATGTAGCGAAGAATGAAATACGTCTCCGAGCCTCCAAATTTGAGGGTATGTCCACAGTTGTATCTTTGACAGTAAGCAACAAAAGAAAACGCTTGATCTGCCATCCAAAGATTGACAACTTAATTACATGTATTATGTATTGCAAGCCTCTGACATGTCTTTTGGTGTGTATATGCACATAAATTTGTCTTATTTACAACAGAAATCATAATTTAAATGGCCTGTGAGCTCAAATTTAGATTCATGATTTTGACCCAAATATCATATCAGGCCCCAGATGCCAATATTGTAATCAAAAGTCCAACGAAGAAATATCATGAAAAGATGTAAATAGAATCACCTGCTCATTCATAAGGCCACTATTTGGCAACGGGAAATGTATAGAACGATTTGATGCAAATAACTATGGTTTAATATGGCTGAAAAATTCAGTTTCCTCTACATCTATTTCTTGTTCAGAGTAAAGTGAATCCAATATTCTGCATCCATTGCTAATGAATTTTGGTAAATTGAGTACTATAAAATGATGTATATATATGGTTTTCTATACGAGAAACTCGTTGTTTGTTCTATCTGCATGTCAGCAGGCTTGTTTCTCCATGCAGAACTGGACTGCTCTCCAGGAACCCGAAATTTGTGCTCTGGTTTGGATTTAGAGAGAGAGAGAGAGATATATATATATATATATATATATATGAAATAGAGAAGGCAGAGAGAGAGAAATGAGGTTTGATGTGAGAGGGTCAAATTTTTCTGTGATATATGGGTGTGGGATTGAGGGACCTTAGACATCATAAAATAATATTGTAGATCTCTTCCATTACTAAAAATGTGGGAGAGACCTTAGACTAATTTTCCCTTTTTTAAAATTTTATAAGTCAATAGTATTAATTATTGTTCCCTCACACACATGGGTCATTTTTCACATTTTTCTCTTTTTCTCTTGTTGGGTTTTTTCACTTTTCCATTAAATTTCTTTACCCAGCTATAAATGCAATCTCTGTCCACCTCATTTTTTCTTTCCCTTTACTGTCTCTCTCTCTTCCTCTCTTTCTCTCTCTGGTTTCCTCCATTGCAAACCAAGCTTTCCTTTCCAGCTCTCTCTCTCTCTCTCTCCCCTCCACATTAACAAACCCCCTACCAACTATTTCACTTTTTCTCTGCTTTTTCTGTCCCCCCTCTCATCCTCTCCACCATTAAAAAAACCTCTCTTTATATCTTTTCTCTCCTTTCTCTCCTCATTCTCTCTCTCTCAATACATTCTCTTTTTACATTTTCTTTTCAAAGATTAGATTTTTGTCTTGCCTTATTTGCGCATTTCTTTGATTTCTTTCTCAATTTCTTTTGGCCCACTTGAGGCCATACCCTTCTGCTTCTAAACTACTCCTCTTCAACTGTTTGGCTTTTGGGTTTTGGTGGGTTTGTACTATTTCAACTCTACATTGGTCTATCTATGCATGTTGAGTCTCTATTGGTTCCAAAAGAGGTTCTTTCTCTGCTTGTCTGAGTTCTCAACGAAGAAGATCAAGGGGACTAGATTTAGATCACTAAAAAGGGCAAGTACTTTCCTCTTTTAATCACTTTTATTTATTTATTTATGTATTATTATTGGATTTACATGTCTCTTTTATGTTCTTTTCATTGGATCATATGCAATGTTTTGATAGATTTTATTCCCATTTTTATAGATTGTGATTCGTAATAAAAAGATTGGAGATTTATGGGTTGTGTTTTTTTTTCTCAAAAAGTTAAAATTGTTGTGATTTCTTATTTGTATTGCTTGGTTGAAATTGGGTTTTCTCTGATTTGTTAATGGCTGAAAGAGTAGAAAATAGTTTGCCAAGGATCACTGTAGAAAACATATTGGTGATTTATGGGTAGTGATTTCCCTCCCCCCTCCCCACAATGTTGAAATCACTGTGTAATTTCTTATTTGTTGGGATTACATGAATTTGGGTTTTTCTTGATTTGTTAATTGCTGAAACAATAGAAAATAGTTTGTTAAGGAACATTGTTCTTTTTCATGGGATTGTCAACTTCAATGTACTTGAATATCTTGAAATTTTATCCCCGTACATTGTTAATTTTTATTTGCTCGTTAATATATTGTTCAAAACAGGCTCAGAATCATTTTCCCCCCCTTTTAAAATTTGCTCAGGTAGTTTTACATTAATCTTTTTGGGTTTGAGTTGTTGAATCTGGATGAGGATGCAATAGCTTTTAATGCACAAAAATTATTTGTAAATGCGAAATATCACATCTAAAACTTAAGGAAAAATCTAGTGTTTTTGGACATCAAGATTGTAAGGTAGCTCTGTCGTCATGTTCCCAAATGCTTTTGATCGATTTGTGGAGTTTTGGGTGCAACGATAAAACAATATTGTAGTGGGATTGTGGTTTTTGTGCAGTTTTTTTGGGTTATTTGGTTGGAGCATAATGCTGAGTTCTTTGAGGATTTGATTGAAGAGGTGGACTCTTTATGGAATAAAATTGTTGCCGGTCATATTCTTGGGTTTCAGTCTTCACTCCTTTTAGTGGAATTTCACTCTTTTTTTATTATTATTTTGTATGTCGGAGCGCGCGCGGTGATCTCTAGAGATATGAGGGGAGTGTGTGATTTTGTAGTGCAAGAATTTGGTTGTCTTTATTTTTGTTTTCTTTTCTCAGATTTATCTTTGTTCCCCGTTTGTCTTACATTTTTCTTCTTTTCTAATTATATTTATTTCTTCTTCTTCTTCTTCTTCTTCTTCTTCTTCTTCTTCTTCTATTTTATTATTTTATTTTATTTTTCTGTTGCTGATAATTAAAAAATCAAGATATTTATTTATGAAGAAATTAACATGTTTCTAGCACCCAGGTGACAATGGTTTAACTTTGCATTGCAGTCCAAGAACTAAGCGAAGGGAACATAATTTTTGTTTTGTTGTGTCTAAGTCACCGAAAATGTCATCTGGGAGTCTGAATTTGGAATTATCAAGGAAAACATCGTTTCTGGGTCTAAAACTTTGGGTTGTAATTGGTATATGTGTTGGTGTATTCATAATTTTGATACTCTGTATCTTATCTTTGTGGGTCACATTTCGAAGAAAATCTAGACAAGTATCCTCTTTCTCAAATACTCAATGTCTCGAAAGATGTAACGCCCCCAAAATATACAATAGATACAACTCAAAACATACACAATAACTACATAAATCAGAGTAGATAATCCTTCCATTTCATATAGTTAATGATACAAAAGTGTTCAACGTAAATAAATGCCCTATTAGCTTACACATTTCCAAGCCTTGACTTGGTTACAACAAAAATGAGCATCGCTCAATACATTTTAAGCCCTTGGCTATACAAGAATACATAATCAAAAAAGAAGCTCTTGCTTCCTAAAAGTCCCTCCAATGTTGTTGCCTTGGTGGAGGCATGCCATCATTACCTGAAAATGTTTTTCCCAAATAGGGTGAGCCACAACCTAGTAGGAATAATCTAACACAGTATATGAGTTTTAACAAAGGTATATGTGCAAGTACAATGCTAGGAACAAAACATTCACCTTTTATATAGTTATCAAATATCAAGTTCACATTCCTTTTCATTCTTTTCCTTCAATTTATTTCAATGCATAAGCCAACTTCATTATTTCTCACTAACCCAAATGAGACTACAAACTCAAAGGTTCAACAATTTCACAATCAACACATTAACGCTTCAAGCTGCCCTTTTACAGATATTTCGTCTACGGGGTCGGCACCCATGTATAATTGCCATTTTACGAATATTTCGTCCGCGGGATCAACACCCATGTATAATTTCGGAACTTTCACCTAGGACACTCCGGCTAACTTAATTATAATGGAGTCCAACCCCTTTCTCCTCCCATACAATCATACATATGCAATGTATTTAAACACATAATCACACATATGGAGTACATCTCCTTTCTTCTCCCAAATAAACATACATATACAATGTATTTACAACATGATCATGTTCAATGATAAACAACCATGGGATAGTTCCAATTCACCTAATCCACATGCAATTTCTACAACTATCAAAGCTATAATCCGCTGATAGCCCAATACAGATATTTCTAAATAGATATACAATCTCAAGATAGATAATTTATTCAAAATTTTCAAAGATGAGACACATCATCTATTCAATTTCACCCTCCATTTCAACACTTGTCCAATTCCAAGTATTCAACATCAATTTTAACTATTTATACAAAATATATATGATAGTCATTGTAGGGCACAAATCCCCCTTTTAAAAATATCAACCCAAGTACCAAAATCACCCATTTTGAGACAACAAGACTTCATTTTCCAACCCCAAGTTCATTTATTTCATTTCCACTAAAAACCCCTCTTTTACATTTCACCCAAACCCTAGGTTTGCTCAAATTACTTCCAACTCCCACCATTGTTACACAACCACAAATAACTAAGTTAAAAATCATAACAAAGTGTAGAAAATCCCTACCTCAAGAAGAGAAGACGAGCAAAGCAAGGTTGAACTCCAAAGATACCAAAATCCAATTTTGTTCGGATCAAAATGAAGATCTTGAAGCACTCTACCTTTTTCTCAAAGGCACTAGGGTGAAGAGATCAACGGATCTAGATGAAATCGAAGAGAGAAGGTGTATCTTAGAGAAAGAGTGTGTAGATCTAGGCTTTTGGAAAGTTTTAGAGAGAGAGTGTGTGTAGATCTAGGCTTTTGGAAAGTTTTAAAGAGAGAAAGAAATAAAAAAGTGATCTAGAATGTCATCTTCACGAACTGTTATACACACAGTCTGCTCGAGCGTAGAAAGTAACGCTCGAGCGTCAAACACAAAGTTCCGGTCGAGCGTGAAAGGTGGCGTTCGAGCGTAGAATACACATTTTCATAAGTTTTGCAGACAAAGACTCCTGCTCGAGCATGAAACTAGACACTTGAGCATCCAATGCACTCTTCCAGTATTTGCAGACCTGCAAAAATACTGGGAGTTGACAAATCCTACTCGAGCGCAAGAATGGCCGCTCAAGCGACAGAGCAAAATTTGTGAAGCCCACTCAAGCGCAAGAATGTCTGCTCGAGCAGAAGAGCCAAAATTTGGACATCACAGGTTTGGAAAAACAAGCAACCAACCTGTTCCAAACACACAACCACAACTCGATAACCAAGATAAGGGGAGACAAGAGAAACAAGACATGAATAACCGTTCTAACCATACCATCGCGAGTCCAGAATACAATAAGTGACGGGTCAAAATCGGAATCGCTATAAAAGATATCAAGGTTGACAAAGTTTGAGGTCAAAATCACCGTGATAATCCAAAGAGTTTATTCCTGTCAATTCGTGATAGATCAAGTGATAAAAATTCAGAGAAGATGTCAGTTCATTTGGGTATTTTCAAATCAAGTGATGCTGGTAATATCAGCCAATGTAGCTCTATGTTTCATCATAAGAGAGGTTGCAGTTCACAATCAGGGGAAAAAGGAAGTTCTGGGACTATCCAAAAGCAATCTTCACTACGATATGAGCTTCCAATGGCCTCTCCTTTAATTGGATTGCCAGAAGTCTCGCATCTTGGGTGGGTTCACTGGTTTACTCTTCGTGATCTTCAACTTGCGACAAATCGTTTCTCACCAGAGAATGTGCTTCGGGAAGGTGGATATGGGGTTGTTTAGAAGGTCATACTAGTCAATGGGACTAAGGTCGCGGTCAAAAAGCTTCTTAACAATTTGTAAGGATGCTTCAAAGACTTTCAATGTTTGGATATCCATTTCTTAATTTTTGTATTTATTTTTGTGTTGAAAATTGTTTTACAATTGTACAACAAATTTGCTTTATAGGAGGCAGGCTGAGAAAGAATTTAGGGTTTGAAAGTTGAGAATGGTAAAGGTTTTGTTCATAGATCATGCTTTTGTTCTTTCTTGATCAATAAAGAAAGCTTGTATGAACTCATGTAGCTTGCCATATTCTTAGAGAGTGTGAGTGAACTACGTCAAAGCACTACTGTCCTTTTGAAGTTTCTTCTTGTGATCCTTATTTCTAATTTTTTTTTTTTTTTTTTTGCACGAATTGACATAAAACATTGTGGTAACAAATATCTACTGGGCCTGAAGCACGATAAATAACAGGTCCTGCAACTCCGACACAACTTAAGAACTTTGCATTATGTCAACATCTTCAAGAAATTCATACGCGCATCTCATCTATGATGACTGGACTTCCCACATTCATTTTGGACATATTGTCTCCATCACTAGGTGCCATGTACGGGGTTCATTGCGACTCAGTGACATCCCTATCAATTGAATGTGTTTAACTTTTGTTACACTATAAAGACTCATTACTTATTGATTACTGAATGAAATGTAGAAATATGTAGAGAGTAAAGAGAAAGAAAAAAAGCACCCTTTAGGGTGAGTTTATAGTAATAAGTTTATAAGGAGTTTATGTCCAGCTGGAAATATCTGGAACAAGTTAAAGGGCATGGAGGAAGTGGGGAACAAGGTATAATAACCTGAATTTTACGGGGGCCAAAGTATCTCATTCATTAGATTAAACAAGATTAAACATCGTGGGTATAGCATAGGGTCTAAATAGAATTTTATGTTTTATTAGAAAGAGGGGTGTAGGACACTCCACCACTACAACAGGTGACAACCTTAATTATTATCAGTTTCCCTACATAACAAGGCCCAAAAATGCCTTTTCACATTTGAATTCCTTCCTTTGATAGTTTAACCTTGATACTTGCCCCACAATTTCAGAACTTCACTATACGCCACAAACCCTGTGCATCCACTCTCACATCAAAGTAACTTGGAAACAGTGTAAGAGCCCTAAAACAACACCATACCAATCTAAGGAAGATGTATATTCTTGAAGGTGAGACTATTAGACAGAAACACTAGAAGATGGATAACTACAAATTTATTATAAACACATACAAACATCTCACCAAAATATCTCCAGACAAATAGTACTCAACCAAGCATGCATAGCGTCCTATTTTTTCAACTTATCAAATTAGGTAATTGATTGTTTACTTGATGTCATAGAAGGCATTCTGGTCCATTAAGCCTTAGCCAGCTATAACTCAAAGGATGAGAAGCAAAAAAAAACAATGAACTCCTCCAATTGGGTCAAGCACTGAAATATAATCAAATGGGATTGATAAATTTAAAATACAACCCAAAAAGATACTCTTTTTAAAAAAATAAAAAATAAAGAGTACTAACAGTGAGAGAACAATAACTTCTTGCCAAGAAAAAAGAGAGGAGGATTTTCATCCCACTACCCTACTATATTCATCAGGCAAGTCCCAGGGTAAACATAACCAACTAGGTGTAGTCTAGCTGGCTAGCATGACTTTCCTAAGAGCTTAGTCCCTAGGGGATGTCATGGGTTCAACTCTTCCCAGGAGAATTGAATTAAAAGGTGCTTTGCAAAGGATGAGGAGACTAAAACATTAATTGCTACAAATAGTAGTAATCCTGTTTGATAAAACTAAAATAGGAAAGTACCTGGTATTCTGCTCTCTCAGTAAGCAAAAGCAGAACTTTGCTGATTTTCTCCTAAAGATATAATTCTAGATATATGTTCTTTGGAGGGTACACTTCCACGACTTGACACTAGAAACACAGCAGTAACAAGATCTGACAGGCAGCTCAAGCAGGGGCCAAGAAAGTTGTCTGAAATATTTCAATGGCAGCAACCATTTGATCTTTTCCTTTCGAGGTTACAGCAGCTAAAACTCCTTTGACATCTGTGTCACGTGAAATTCTTTCTAGAAGATTCTCTATCATGGAGTATAGCTTTGGATACCCAACAGTAAATATCTCTTTCACAAAGCTTGATGCAGTGAAAACAGACTTCATTTGGCTTGTAAAGGATTTCACAAGAGCCTCCCAAACACGATCTAGTAACATTGGATCACCTTCCTAAGAAAACAAGAGCTCACTTTAGCAAACAAAAGCGGGAAATTATCCCCAAAGGCAATGTACACAGATTAGTAAGTTAGAAATAATGACTACCAACATCTATGGCATTAACAAAAATCATAGGATAAGCATCTCCAATTCAAAAGGGCACAGCATCTCAATCATCCCCACTCTTTCTATGCCCAAGACTCATTTTTTAATATTAAAAATAAATAAATAAATAAAACAGCTTCACAGCTTCAAAATAACATAGTATAATATTTTTAAAAAAATTAGGGGTACGTGATGCATAACAACAACCGTGAACAAAGTGACTCAATCTGGTCTTACATATGATACTCAAAGCAGAAAAAACCAGTTGAAAACCAAAAAAAAAAAAAACTATAGCCAACCAGTTATGAATTTGTGATGCTTTACAAAGCCCAAATTAATGGAAAAGTTCCTCCAGAAAAGTAAGAATCAATAATAACTTCAAAGCTAAATAAGTCCTTGATGGTTTCATGTAACTCTTTCAAGTTCAATCATTAGTTACATTGAAGCCACTTCACGCACCAATATACCCTCCCAAAAATGAGGAGAAAAATAGCCACCATGGTTCTACAGCCATCTACAATAACCTAACTTTTAGAAAGGATATTCTCACACTAAATTTAACCAATAAAAGGAGCTCACCTCCACGTAAAAGAACCTAAAAATTGATTCTCTTGCTCTATATTGGTGACCAAGGTAAACTTTTAATTTTACTTTAATGCTGCTACTGCCAATTTGATGAGGTTAAACTAGTGATCGACTATATTATTTCAACCTTTCATAACAAATTTCTAAAAGTAAATGGACTTGCACACAATGAACATAAGACATCAACATAATTCAGCTGGCTCCATCATATAGGCATTGAAATATATTTTTAATAATTCCACATAACACAATCCATCTCTTTATTTATTTATTTTAGATAATTGTGAGACAACGTCGTCATATTTCAATTGTTACAAGCTCCATGATATGGAAAAATTAAAAGTATGTTTCTTCCTTGGTTAAAATGCCTCGTGTCTTCTCAAATTTAATAGACATTAATAGTCTTACTCCCTATTAGTAAGGGTGGCATAAAGGATGCATTGTGTACAAGCAGGCCTAACCTTTCACATTATTTGCACAAAGTCATATATTGTGTTTTTTACAGTTAGGTGTTTGGTAATCAATGACACCAGTCAAAATCTCTTAGTTGGGGGTGGATTGGAAGTCATGGCAGATACGACCTCAAGGCAGGGACAACTAGGCATGTGTAAAATTATGCCATATACAAGGACTTAAAAGAAAATTCCTTAAAGTTTCAATAGGCTGTGCCATTACATACAACCCTCAAGCCAAATCCATACTTCAGCAGTCAGGTCTATTTCAAAACATTAACATCCTCAATTCCACCAATATGTAATCAACCTAAAGCATTGTGTCAATTTATTTATCTTTGGGTTTAAAAGCTTCAAAAATCACCAAATGGTTTTGAGCAAACTAAAGTAGTCATATGTGATGTAATATATTAAGGTCAATCTTGTGTACCCATGCTTTGGTCCAACTTATTCTATACATACTCTATCAATCCTGACATTACCAGAATATGAGAACTCCTCTCATTCAATGATTTCCCTCGAGGGCGCCACATGACCTTCAATTTCACTAGACGAATAGAAAACATTCGAAAACCTCAAGAAACAAATCACTGAACAAAACCTCTGGTTCATTATCAACCAACCAGAAAGAGAAGTCATCATTCTGAAGTTGTTGTAATCTATTGTGTTGTAATGGATAGCAGAATTAGGAAATTGTTATTTACCAACAATGAAATGTTATGCATTGAATTAGAACCCACTGACTGCAACAAATACATGATGCATGACACAATTCTATTCACTTAACTGCATGACCTCGTCAAGCAACAACATATGCGCAAACGGGTCTCTCTTCTTTGAAAGAACCCTCTGCAAATCCCAAACCGTGACCACAATCAAATGCAATTAATCCATACAGGTACTCATTCTCTGCCACAGTGCCTCCTTCACCTTTCCCCCGCTTCCAATCTGTGGTGTAACATTCCTCTGTATCCCTCCTGGTCCATACCCTCCTCCGGATCATGCCAAAATAACCTTCATGTCCAATGCAACATTGACACTCCTCACACCTTGACTCTTATACTTGCTTATCAAACCATCCACTGTAGCTCTCAAATCACCAAGATTGTAAAAAACTTGCAAACTAGCCCCAACCTCAGCTTAATTCAACCCTTCCAATCCCCTGTCGGAATAAATTTTATGTGTACAGTTGTAACATGTCATAATTGCACCAAATATATTACCAAATTATATAAAAGAAAATATAAGTTGAATATAACATAAATTGTTTAGATTAGACCAAACCAAACCATACACCGAGAACCAAAATACTTACAGAGAAGTAGAAAACTTATAAACAGACTGTAAAAATCTAGAAACAAAAAACAATTTGATCGGGACTTGTGTTGGACACAATTTCCTTAAGACAAATTCATCCCTCGCTACGGTGCTCACGAGTTTTTATTAGACGTTCGTCTTCCAGGATACAACGATCGAACCTTGCAAAAACAGCACTATCACGACAAGTCTGGCAAACCGTACTGTGCAGAATTCTATTACAGAAAAGACATAGTACAAAAGAAAAGAAACACAAGATGAATCTGATCAAAATAAATGCAATGGGGGCTTGTTTATATAGATGAATTGGTGACTCTTCGAATGGGTGGTGACTTTTCAAAAGAGTCACCTCTTTTCCATGAAAATGTATAACTAGAAAAGATATGATTATTCTTTCAAAAAAATTCGAATTATAAATTGACACTTTGCTTGGTTAGAGTTTTCTAAAAACACTTTTCAGAAAATTATACTTTCTTGTTTCTGTGTTTTTTTGTTTTCATTGAATTTTTTTAATATTTTAAGCAATTTTTTTTAATTTTTAGACATACTTAACATGAATATACCTAAAAAGTAAAAAAAAATTTGTGAAAAAAAAATCTTTTAAAAATTCACTCAATACTAAAAATATATAAAAAAAAAAATACGAAAATTCAATACATTTTTTGTATTTTTATGTATTTATTAATTTTTTAAAATATTTTGTTACAAATTTTTTATTTTTTAGATACATCTAAATAAAGTGTATCTAAAAAAAATTTTTTTAAATGTTTAAAATTTTAAAAATATTCACTAAAAATAAAATTAAAAAAATACAAAAATTAAAAAATTTAATTTTTAAAAAATTTAATCCAAAAAACTAACCAAACACAAACAATTTACATTATATTCAACTTATATTTTTTTTATTTTATATAATTTGACAATACTATATTTGATGCAATTATTACATGTTACAACTCTCCGCATCAGATTTATTCCGACAATCCCTCTCCAAAACCCTCATCCCCTCCGACCTCAATTTCTGTCCAGCTTCGAATACCCAATTCAATTCCTCATCAATCACAGCAATACCTGCAAGCTCATTCTCATTGCATAAACTTAAGATCTCGCAATGCAATTGAGCGGCGTTGGCGAGATCGAGCTTCTCAAGTTCGGATTCCCCAGCGGCCATAACATCACGAAACTTCTTCGATTGGCGGAGGACGCGGATAGTGAACTGGAGGAGCTCGGTGGTGCGGTGGAGGTTGGAGAGCTGTAGGGTTTTGGATCGGATCTGGCGATTTGGATCCGCGATCTCGGAGAGAACGCGGCGGACGGAGGATTGGAGAGTGGTGACCGCGGATCGGAGGGCGGAGACCGCGGATTCGGCGTCGAGGAGGGAGGAGAGTTGGGAGAGGAGATCGTCGTGGCGGGAGCGGACTTGCTTCTCGAGAAGGCGGACGCCGTCTTGGAGCTTCTCGGCGCGGGCGGCGGCGGAGCCGGAGGAGAGGGCGGCGGAGGAAAAGCGGTCGAAGTCAAAGTCGGAGGAGAAGAAGAAGGAGAAAATTGGATCGGAGGAGAGAGAATCGAGTGGTGATGATGAAAATGGAATGGAGGACGGTGGTGATGTGATGGTTCCGGCGGCTGAAGCTGGGGTGGCGGTGGTGGTGGTTCTGTCTTTGAAGGTTGAGAGGCGTTGGAGAGGCGAAGAAGAAGGAATTGGGGATATCTGGATCGCCGGGGACGCCATTGTTGTTCAGGCCCCGAAGCGTTTCGCTATCAGTTTACTCCATGGGCTTCATGCTATTCTTTTCTTTCATCAATATTGCAATCAACACCCCGTTTTAATTTCAATTTAGTCCCCTGAATTATATTGTTATGTTTCCTTTTCCTATTAAATTATCAATTTTGTCCATTTAGCAGCTCCGATAATTTCTAATTTTATGTTTCAATAAAGCGTGCTTGTGCAAATCATTGTGATACAAAGCTACTCAACGGTTGAGTGGGAAGAGAGGTGGCTGGGAGCAATGTTTTGAAACCCGGACCGGTGAGCGAATCGGAAAAGGGACCGGTTGGACGGGTCACCGGTTCAACCGTCAGGTCAAAGCGGTCGAACCGTGACGTCATAATTAATATTATATAATTAAAAAATATAATTAAAAATTATAAATAAATAAAAAAATATATAAATACTCAAATAAAAATAAAAATTGTTGTATAGTATTTATTAATAATATTTAATAAAGTCATAATTAATTAAAAAAAAAAAGTTACTTGTTTTAAAGAAATTAAACGTAAATAGGAATTGATTGAATGTTTGTTTATTAATTTAGTTGTAAACTAAATTAAATTAAATTAGGTTTGAAACATTCAATCTGTTTATGTTTGTTTAGTTTAATTTAATTTAGTTTAATTTAAACAAACATAATTTAATCTAATTTAATTTAAACAAACTCCAAACAAACATAATTTAATTAGTTTATGTTTGTTTAAAACGTTCAATCAAGTTTGTTTATTAATTTAGCCCTCTAATTTAGTTTGTTAATTTAGTTTTAAACATTCCCTCCAAACAAATTGATTGAATGTTAGGTTTAATTTTGGAGGGAAATGAAAATTTCAACTCTCCCTCCAATCAATATATTTCAAATAATTTTATTGAATCCCACATAGAATTTTGTAGGTTCTCTTTGAAAAATCTTTTCTTATAAATAGGAATAAACTTTCACAATCTTCTCAAACTTCCAATGAGACTCTTCTTTATGAGAGGAGACTCTTGAAGTAAGAATTTTTAGTCAAAATTTTGAAATATATTTATATAATATATATATATATATATAAATATATAAGAAAGAAAGAAAGAAAATTAAAAAAAAAAAAGAGAAAAAGATCGGCGGTCCAACCCACCAAACCGGGACCGGGTCACCGGTTTTCCCGGTTCTACCGGTTTTCCATTTTTAAGCCGGTTTTCATGCTACTCCGGTTTTGGGGGGTCAACCGGACCGGAACTAGGCCCGGTTCCCGGTCCAACCGGTTCGACCGGCCGGTCCGGTCCGGGTTTTAAAACATTGGCTAGGAGTAATGGTGGAAAAAACATAACGAAATGTAATATAATAATACAAGAGATAATTTGTGACAGTTAAAATAAAGAACGATGAGTTAAATTTTTGCATTTCTTTATTTCTTTTTTTTCATAATTTTGTACGATCTTAGAAACTAATCGGCACAATGGGATGCCTCTTACGAACCAATTGTCCGAGTTAATAGTCGGGTGTTAAACCTAAGGCCCAACCTCACTCGAACCAAGTTGCCTAGGACACAAATTGAAGCCAAATAGACTTGAATCAAACTATCATCATTTTCAACCGAATGACAATGCTACTATGCTTGTTATCCTCCCACAAGGTGATGCTACCAACAACTTTTGGACAAAATGGTTGGTTTCTAGCAACTATTATAAGATGTATATAACTATATCCTATTATAGTATATATATATGTGTGTGTTAAAAAATTATATTAATGAACATGAGAAATTTTTTAATTGAATAGTGTTATTGAGCCTCTGTGAACTCATTTTATGATCCAACTATATGGTCTAAATCACTCATGCACAATAATAGTAATAATAATAATAATAATTAATCTTAAAAGTATAGCTATATAATTGAATTATAGAATTATGATTGTTCGGTAAATTTAATTTTTTTTATATACATAAATAAATAAACAGATTGAATCAACATTCCAACTCCAATTATCAATAGTAGAGAATATTTAAAAAAAGGAATAAATTGAAAGGGGAAGTTCTAGATTCATTATTAGAAAAGTAATTTAACTAAGAAGGGCCTAGTTTATGTAATTTTAGTTCACAAGTTAAGAAGGCATAGTTTTGTGAAGATGAAATGAGTTACTCACGTTCTATTCATGCGTGCACCTTCATGGTTTTGATCATCTACACCTGTTTCAAGTTGTTGATATCATATTTATCTGATCTTTGAATTTTTAGGTGTTGTAAGGCAAAGAGAAATTGGACTACTATGATCCTTTGATCACAAGTCAATTTTATTTTTTTTTAGTTTTTTAAACGCCTAGAGGTTTGATCATATGTGAAGCCAAGAAAAGGGTCAATGGGCTACCTTCAATTACAACACATCACATTTCCTACTTAATAATTTATAGAGATTAATTTGATTGAATTTCTCTTAAATTTAAATATAAATATAAACTTAATTGTTATATTTGGATTTGTGAGGCCCACTATAAGTTTATTTTAGGGAGAATATTAAAAAAGTGGATAGTGAAAAAATAATTACAAAATGACGAAGGTACAAGTGATTTATGCATTTAATTATGTAAATAAATCTTAGACCTTCATTAGTTGGAGTAAAAAATAAATAAAGTTTTCACTTTTTTGAAATTTTCCCTTTATTTTTTCGTGATCCGAACAGTTTATTTGTAAGATTATTCGTATATATCATTCATGCAAAAATTATATTGATTCAATAATCGTAACTTTTTTCCTTTCATCTCATTAATCACCCAAAAAAAAAATGTGCGATAATTTTTTTAAAATCCCATATATTTTTTTTGTAGATAAATATGATAAAATTATAATTTCGATTGACATAATTTTAAATACAATGATCAAGTTCATATTGAGGAGAAGTATAGTCCAGTTAATAATACTGATCTTGTGACCATATTTTCTTATAATGTTTTTTTATGAAAAATGTTTGAGATCCCTAATAAAACTCCCACAATTTCACCCTTATGTAGAATGATATGTGTCAATTTTTAATTTGTCACATATTCAATTATTGGGGGTGATGAAATGAGGATGTAGCAAAACTCATTTTTTATTAGAGTAATGTTAAAGAGTCCAAAAATTTTGTCAAAATTTCTACCAAATATCTCACATGGGTGTGAGACTCACATGTGGATCTCACACCCATGTAAAACATTTGATAGAAATTTTGAGATCTCTAACATTTTTATTTTTTTATTATCTCATGTATCAACACTACTAATAATAAATATGACTAATGATATTTATTCAATTAGCCTTACCTAGCTAGTATTTGTATTAGTGATTCCAACCATTCGTTTTTTAGATTGTGTTAAAATAATTGATCATGTTTGTCCACAAAAATATATAAATTTATTTTTCTGTATTTCTTATTTTTTATTTTTAAGATAAACTTAATCCAATCCAATTTTAATTTGATTTTTGTGAACGATGATATTAACAAGAATTACGAGAGCAACTGTTGGACTTATCAAAATAAAATTACAATGGCCCAAAGACAAGGCAACAAGAAGGTCCAATTTGATTTTATTATTATTAATTAAAGACAGAATAGGATTTGTATTATAAGATTACTTTATTGTTAATTCATTCCATTTTATTATATTAAGATATAATGTAACAGAAAAAAGTATAACAAAATTTTGATCAATTATTTTTAGGGAGACTTATTTATAAGTCATTTTTCAGACACTTATAGTAGGCTAAATCCTGTGTAATTTCTTATAGAATCTCAAGTCCTATTTAGATAGGAATGTATTCCACAACATCACACATAAACGTAACGTGACGTGACGTGACACTTACATAAACGTAACGTAACGTGACACCTACATAAACTTAACGTAACGTGACACCTATATAAACGTAACGTAACGTGACACCTACATAAACGTAACGTAACGTGACACCTACATAAACGTAACATAACGTGTCACGTTACGTTTCGCAAACTTAATGAGTTTTTATTTTTTTAAATTGAATGTGAAAATGTTGCTGGTTTATGTTGGTATCACGTTACATTTCATATAAATATGATATAGGAAATTGAATGTTGCCATAGATCATAGGTGTCACATTATGTTTATGTAGGTGTCACGTTACGTTACGTTACATTTATGTAGATATGATCTATGGTAACATTCAATTTCCTATATATGGTTTTACTATTATTTATGATATTAACAACTAATATTGAGGGTAAATGTGTCAACAAACTTTCCACAGGACTTATGGGAACATAAGTGTCACGACCCCATTCCGGCCCTAGTAGAGTGGTGCCGTGATGGCCAGTAATCCGAGATTACCGAAGGCCAACTTACAAAATTTCACACAATCAGAGTATACATATGGGGCCTACATGTGCGGAAGTAAATTTAAATCTAAGTAGTCCATAAGAGCTGTGCATAGATCAAATGAAATGACATACATCTTAACATGGTTTACAATTTGGATACAAATAAAATAAAGTACATATTACATCTTGATCAAAAGGCTTCTCAAGCCGACATATACAAAAGACATGTAATACAAAACTAAGAAGCATAATCTTCAAGATGCTAGCAAAAACATGAATCCAAAACATCTTGCAAAACACATCTAGGCGTCATTGCCTTCTTGCTCGTCACCTACATATATATAAGGAGAAGGTGAGCTTGGATACTCAGTGAATGATATAGGTAATAAAGGTTTGAATGAATGATATCCGAGATCTTTATCAAAACAATACATATGATAACTTGTACAAAATCAAGGGATGAACCAAGTTCATCTATCAAGTCTTTCAAAGCTTCAAGGGATGCTTACTAGCATCAATATAATACAAGGGATGACATTCTTGACAAAACAAGGGAATAATCAACCCGAAATCGATTAAACAAACCCACCCGCACAAGGCCGTCGGTGGCAAGGGAGATATCTCAAACAAGGATACTAGTTGCATTATAGTCCCCTAACACTAAGGACTTTCCAAGAATGTCATCAAAACAAGATAATACTTGATACAAAAACTAGGAATAATCATTCATGCTTGATCAAATACTTTTCCAAAACGAAGCAAAGCTTTATCAAAACTTTATAACATAACTTTATTAAAAATACCACTCACATAGCTCTTCGGGTGTGGGGATTACTGTAGACACCCCATTTTTGACCGCCCTCAAGACTTGGGCACCACTGATGGTTTGCTCGGTGTTGAGAGATGTGCAGGGCACAGGTTCAATTCCTTCGGCAAAGAGAGAGGCAAATCCTTCAAAACACTTTGTTTAGGGGTTTGGAGTTGAAGAAAAGAGGAAAGGAGAGGAGAAAATTGGTCTGGGAGAAGTTCGGCATGAATCCGGGTAGAAGAAAGTCGAGCGGCCCTCGCTGAATCAGGCTTATTCAATTGCATACTTGGAGTTGAGCTATGAGCCCACCACCATCGGAAAGAAGACTTCCGGGGCTTCACTTTGCACTCAAGAATCTCCTAGAGCCAAGTCCGGGTGGAGGAGATATGATTGGGTGAAGCTGGGCATCATCCCGGTTGGATCGAGTCTGCGCGGCTTCACGGAAAAGGGCATAACTTTTTGCATAGGAAGAATTTTAATGCAAGGTTTGCGCCATTGGAAATCTAACTTCCGGGGCTTCAATTTGCATACCCACCGGACGTTTTTTGACCTTGGAATCATCCATCGGCACTCTATTTAGCCGACCGGCAGAAAATAGTGCCGACCGGCACTTTATTTTGGCCGACGTTCAATTTTTCTGGCCGGTTTAAACCCTTTGCACCCCCCAAGCCTGGTGCATACCAGCTGTACCAGCTGGGATGCACAGAACCAGATCCACGTGCATCCATGTGCCTATTTTGCACCCTTTTGCACCTTTGAACCCCTTAAAGCTTCTAGAAGCTTGAACCCTTTGGCCAAGCTTCTTGGAGAAGCTTGGCCAGCTGTATTAGCTTCTCCTAGAAGCCTTGCACCCCCCTTTTGAACCCCTTTTGCCCCTTTGACCCTTTCCATTTTGCTTAGCCATTAAGTTAAGAGCTTATACTTGGCCTATATAAGCTCTTCTCTTCTCCTTTGTCTAGGGTTAGAGATTTTGAGCAAGAAAAACTGGAAGATATATATGCATATCTGATATATACATATATATCTCACCTCCCTCTCTATATCTATCTCATTCAACCTCCAAACTCCATAGTTCTTGGGCCATTCCTTCATCAACCCATAGCACAACTCATACTCACTCCACACCAGCAACTTGGGGGACATTTGCAGAGGTTAGGAGCTCTTTTTCTTCAATCAAAACCTACTGGTTTGCTGGTCTTCAAGGGTAAGTCTTCATCTTCCCCTTTCTAGCCTTTTCTTACTTCATATCTAAGCCTTGCTTGCAAGCACCCTTGGGCTCCGACCCAAACTTCAAATAGTATTATTTTGGGGTCCTCTTCATGTTTGATTGAGGGCCCCTTGCTGTTTGGTGATTGCATCTAGAACCTATCTCAATATCCTCTTGTATGCCATGATTCTTGCATAGTATATTTGGCTGGTGTATAATCTGTTTTGAGGCATAATGTAAGCTGTAAGTAGGCTTATTTTGATCCCTTCTTCAACATTGTAGAAGGGCTCAACCTTGTTTGGTTGCTCCATGTACCACCTCTCTTTGTGACCCTCTTTGGCCCCTATTTTTGCATGCTTTGCTAGCCTATTTGGTTTCTGTTTTTGTGGCTCGGTCAGAACTAAAAATAGTCTTAAAATGACCCCCTCTTCATGTTTTGTTAAGGGTCTTTGATGGTTTGGTGAAAGCTTTATATACCTCATGTTATAGCCCTTTGTTGGCCTACATCTTGCATAGCATTTTTGCCATATTTGTATACTGTTTTGGGGGCTACCACAAGCTGTAAATGTTCATATTTTTTGCCCCTCTTCAGTGTTTTAGAACTGCATTTTTCTGTTTGGCATTTGCATATACCACTTGCTTCATTGTTCCCCCTTTTTCCCCCACTTTTGCATGTTAATTTTGCCCTGCTTGTGATTGTTGGTTGGCCATGCTTTGTACTGTAAAAATGCTAGTTTAGGGACTTCCTAGCTTCTGTTTTCATATTCCATGTCCATATTGTGCACGTTTGCATAGCTATAGGCCATTTCGGGTGCCAAAATTCATGTTTCAGGACTATTCCGTGCATCGGATGTACTTTGGCCATGATTCAGGACTGTTTTCCCCCACATTTCAGTGCTGAAATTCCATTAGCATGTTTGCATATCATTTTCCATGCCATTGCATTTCGTATGCCATTGCCTCGGTTTGCGTGCCCGTGTGCACGCATTTCGAGGCACTTCATTTTCATCTCACGGCCTCTTATGTGAGTGTGGTTGAGGCTCTCTCATGTTAGTATAAGTCCATATTGCATTGCGTATGCTATTTTAGTCTCATTGCATTCCGTATGCCATTGCCTCGGTTTGCGTGCCCGTGTGCACGCATTTCGAGGCATCTCATTTTCATCTCATGGCCACTGATTTTGGCATGCTTGCAAGCCATCCATGTTAGTTTAAGTCCATCATTGCATGTTGTTGCATGCCTTGTTTGTTTATATGTTTAGGTTGCGCGCCTAGCATACATTGCTCATTTGCATGTTCATGTCGCATACTTAGCCGCCATGCTTAGGTTGCATTTCATTGAGCATGCATCCCTTGCCTCTTAACCAATCATGATAGGGGTTGGGGCCCTTGGATTTGTTTTGTGCTTGCATTTCATTGGATATCAAAGTTGCTAACTTGGCTTTCGGGCCATCATGCATTGAAATGCGTGATTGATGGCCCGAGGGTCGAGGGCCATGCTCCCTTGAGTCCATTACATGATAGGGAGTGTGTCCATGCACACATTTGCCTAGAAATTCTATGCCTTACACTGCTGGTCTGCTGTTGCTGTCAAAACTGTCTTCTGCAGGAATTTTGTGCCGACCGGCAGTATAGAGTGCCGACCGGCAATGTATTTATTGCCGATAGCTTCATTTTCAGCCGGTGGACTTTATACACGGCCGGTGGACATTCTATCCAGCCGATGATGATCCTTAGGATGCAGGGAGCCTGTTCCAGGACTTTGGCAATTTTTGGAGAGACAGGGCAGCAAGAACAGAGGCAACAGTGCTGTGGTGTGGGCTTTCTGGGCAAGTCGGACTGAAGCATACATCATTCGCGCATCCCGAGGCGGAGGCTGTGGCCATCTCTTCTTTGCATTTAATTTAATTAGATTAGAATTCTGTAATAATTAATTCATTTATTATCCGGACTGTATATTCTTTTGGTCCCTCCGTGTGAGGGCGTATTTGTAATAAGTGTGTGTGAGTGGTGTGTATGTCTTCCAACCTCCACTTCTTTCTCCCTTTTATTTACCTGCTTATGATGGTAGATTAGGGCATATTTAAATTAGCATACCTTATGCTGCGCATGCGTGCATCCATACATTGTTATACATGCATCGGGCTCGGCACATCATACAAACTGCATTGTATCTCAATTCCAAATTGAATACGTGTTATTTGTAGCATTCCACATGCCATGTTTAGGGCAGCCGAGCCTGTCTAGATTACATCTTTGCTTGTGTTGCATTAGCCACTTACCATGAACTAGGATCATGCATATGATTACTAACTAGTTTCTGTTTTGGCTTGGAGGACTAGGTGAGCTTTTATGCTTTAGCATATCGCATGCGTGTGAATGTTGCCATAATAGCATGATTACCATGAGGCTAGCTGCTTATGTGATATAACTGCTTGAATGCCTGTGGATGGAGGTTGAATTACCTAAGTTGGAATAATGCATTAAAACTGTGAGTTTTAAGCCCACTAGATAGTGGCAAAATCATCTTTTCTAAAGCCCACTTGAGGGTGGCAAAACCTGCATTTTAGCCTACCTGCGAGTAGCAAACCGTTTTCAAAACAAACATGTAGTGTTTTGTTCCAACCTAGGCGATTTGGTCTATACTTGTTTGCTGTGCGCATAACATAGTAATTCTAGGCTAATAACCGGAATAAGAACATGTAATGTTTTCAAAATCGAATATCACGGTTAGTAGAGGCCGGTCTTCAGACCGGGCGAAAGGGGGTGCTCATAGCTGACCTTCCCCGATCGTACCCAAGCTCCCGAGCCAAGTTAACTTTGGTGATGACGGACACGTGGCCTTTGGCACCGAGTCAGGGTTTCCTAAATTTCCCATTTAAAAAAATATTTAGGTGGCGACTCTGTATCTGGCAAAGCAGTCCATGTTTGGCACTTCTTTCAAAAAATCAGTTTTTCTCAAAACGATCTGCCGGATTTGGACTCTTTGGTTCAAGATTAAGAACCGTGACATTTTGAGCCCTTCGAATTGTAGTAGACCCAATATCGAACCAGAACGGGGGGGACTCGCATTCCTCGCCCGGGATGCGTTCGGGGACGTCTACAATTACAAGCAAAGATCCAAGGCCTACAAGTACATAATAAATCCCATTGAACGCATTTCAAGAAAACAAGAAGAGATGCTCAAAAATGGATATGAAATGCATTCCTAAAACAAGCTTTGCGTGAGTGTAAATGATCTCGGCATTCCTTTCAAAACTAAGCCAAGACAAAGCAAAACATGTGCTGGGAGTTAAGACACTGTTTCTCATCTCGGGAAATCATGCTGGGTACCAACCAAGTCTTGGCCGAGGTCCCACACCTCTTGGCCGAGGTATGGTCCTGATGACCACATTCAGGGAAATTGAGTCTGGAAATTCTAGGTTTCTTTTTGAAGAACATGAAGAACATGAATGCTAAAATCATAACTTCTTTATTCAAAATCTGAGATTTCATGATATGAGTTCAAAAGCATGGACCTGGGCACCCATACTTGAAAATCTTCTTGAAAACAAACACAAAACATGGAACTTGTTATAAATTTTCAGATCAAAACATAGTTTTAACTCAAGAACACAAGAACATCATTTTCTTTTTCCAAAACAAGCTTTAAATCAATGCATGGCTCATGAATCATGATAGATCATGCAATGCGATCATATGAACGTAAAGAATAACAAGAGTAAGTCAAGAATCTAACCTCAAAACACGGATCTAACGGTTCAAGGTGTGAAGATCAAGCTTGGAAATCTATTCTCACTCTAAGAACTCTTCTTCTTCTCTTCCTAGAGCTTCTCTCTCTAAAAAGGCAAAGATATGACAAAATGATGTGGGTTTCTCTACTGCCAACAGACTTAACCCTCTGTTGGGACACGTGGCACTATCGGATTGGGTTTCCTCAAAAAGGTGGCTGAATGACAAGACAAGAGCATGACAAAGGGTGTACCACAAGTAAGGTGACAAGGGCATTCTGACAAGGCAAAGACCTCGGGTCAAGACATGGGCTTCGGCAAGAAGGTTCCGATTGTCTCGGCTAGAAAGGATAACGCTTGGCCTAGCTGTGCCACACCTCAACCTAGGTCATACCAGTCCAGGAACAAGATCACTAGGTGCAAAGATCAAGGATGTTGGATGCCTAGGTGATGACATCTCGGCCTAGATGATGAAACCTCAGCCAATATGTCAGGGTGAAGCTAGAGGTCAACCAAAGTGGTTCCAAGATGGTCATAGGTATAAGAGGTTCAAGGGTGTGACCTAGGCTTAACACACCAAGTAAGAAACAAAGCATGCTAGCGACACTTAGACAAAACAAATCAAGGTCTGTAAATGCAAACTTATCGAGACAAAATTATATAAATGCATGCGAGCATGACTAAGACAAAGTGAGGGTTGTTACAATAAGTTTTTTAGTATGACCATATGTAGCATAAGTCTCCCTAATAAGACTTATAAATAATTTTCCCTTATTTTTATAAGCTTTTAATGAGAATGCATTATGTAATTTTTCTTATGCTTATTTCATGAATATGTTAGGAATGATAATTACTCAAACTGAAGACTTATGGCTTCAAACTGAAGATGTAATCTGTGATAGGGGATCCATATTTAGGTTGCAATTTCAAAAATTTTGATCCCATAGTTGGCAAAACTAGTGTGAATTGTATGACCACAAATGTCAATGTATAAAAAAAAAATAAAAAATAAAAAATTAATGTAACATGAATACCAATGATCAACAATTTGATCTTTTGTACAAATTTTTCACACAAAATTATGTGACTTCTTAACGTTCGCAAAACTCTAATCAAAACGCCATCATTATCAGCACAATTTAATATTATTTTAAATATACATTTTTTTGTATAAAATTTTCAGGTGCAAATACTTTTTAAAAGTCAATTGTTCATATTGAACAGACCTTTAGTGGTTGGTATCAATTGGTTTATCTGCAAAAATTGTGACGAGGTTAACCTTATGCTATCATAGATTAGGCAACTATTTTTCAGTTCAATTTAAAAGACAATTTGGTAATTATACCTCAGATCAATGCTAGATTTGGAGTTCCCTTCTTGTTGGGTTGACTCTTTTTCTCTCTTTCTCTCTCTCTCTCTCATAAGGTCACTTTTGCAATTTTATTTTTCCTCCTTTACCTTTTCTTTTCTTTTTTTTTTATATATTTTGCTTACGAAAACAAAGTAATTTTTATTTTCGAACAATTTAAGTTATAAGTTTCATATTACAGTAGTTTTTAATAATTTTAAAGTAGGATTTAATTTTGTGTAAGAAAAGAGTAAAATACTTAGATTTAGAACTCAGTAATTATAACCATCACCTTAATATAAATAAAAACAGATTTCGTTGTAATTTTGAAGGTACTTTTACACATCAGTTACTTAGCGAACATAATTCTCAGCTAAATAGTATTATAGATCATCAGATTAATTTTGTAGAAAAAATTAAAAAGGATGTAGATAAAATCAGTAATTTTTTTACTTCATCTATGGACCATCTTCGTAATACTCGCAGTATAATTAAAGATTAAGATAAAAAAAAAATTAGATTATATCAAAGATCAGTGTAGTTCAATCCTTCAAAAACAAATAGATTTAAATTTAGAAAAATTCCCTACTAAGCTAGAAATAAAAACTCTAATTTCAGCCATAAATATTAGTAGCTCGAAGCAAATAGAGTTAGAATTTAAGCAACTAATTGAAAAAATTCATAATCAAATAAATCAAATAGCTAGACAAATAGAACCGATCAACCAAATTCATGATAATTTAAAACAAAAATTAGAAATTTTAGAACAACTAATAAGATCTTAATTTATGAGTAGTGATAAAAAAGCTAACAGAGATTACCAGTGTCACGACCCGCTTTCTGTACCCAAAGGTTAAGTATCGTGATAGCCAGTAACTGAAGTTACCTCCGGCCAATTCTTGAACAAATAAATAAACACGAGCGGAAATAATATTTAAGTGAGGGTACCAAAATAATCATCGGAGCTTCTGTTTTTATTACAAAATTTATTGAACAAAAATGTCGATATTTACATATAAAAATATCATAAAAGTGTTGCGTGTGTCTATTCCGCAGCCCCGCGTCTAAGACTTTTCAAAAGCTATTTCTGAATTGCATTGTTTCCTGAAAATTGGTAAACAGCTATAAGCACATGGCAGAGTGAAAAATATTATGCCAAGAGTATAAGGGATGCAAAATAACCATGGATAGTTATGTAACTAAAATATTTAAAATAACTTAGTCTGAACAAATAATCATTTAAGTAGCAAAACTGAGATTATGTAAATAAATAACCATAACCACAGTACCGAACAGAACATAACAAAAGTCACAGGAGTGACAGTCAGAACAGAGGTACGGATTCAATAGGTGGCTCGTACGGATTATAGAGGTGACTCCCACAATAGTGTAGCACTTATCTCCGCATAAAACAGAGGTCAATAGATCCATGACAATAGAAGGCCACAAAGTGACCAAACAGAAGCCGATGGTTATTGAAGTACCCCAAGGCGTAGGACTCCCATGGTGGTACTTACAAAACATAATTGTTTATAAGGTTATAGTCAAATATTCTTTAGAATTTAAACAAACATGTCCATGAGTTTCATTTTAAACAAATAGAGTTCAGATATTAATCCACGTAACTGAAATATTTATAAAACATAACTTGTATTAATATAACTAATAAAATACAACTTGTATAAAATAAATTATAGTAACTCAAAACATTCGTAAAATATATTATGGTGACTCAAGATATAATATAACTCACCTTAATATTGATCCTTAGTCTTACTCCACTATCACAACATTCCTACTATAAGTTTCTACTACTAGCAACTTACATGCCTTTCCCCCTCTCTTTTTTTCCTTTTCTTTTCCACAAAGTTGATCAACTCCTCCATATTTATAGGGAGGTAAAAGCCTCCTGCGTCCAACACGTGGCAGCTCAAATCCCTTCCCAGATTTGATCATAAATTACATAGATTTATACTTATCTTAATAAATATTTAAGATAATTGCACTTTGGCCCAGTTTTCTAATATAACTATATAAATAAATTAATCCTTGATTAAATTACACTCTATCGCATACCAACAGAAAATTAATTATTTATTTTACTTCCGCACCTATTATTATAATTATTATTGTTATCAATATTATTATTTATTTACTCTTATTTTTATATTTATTTATTTACTATCTTTAACTTTAATTTGGCCCAACTAGTATTATAATTTCATATTTCTATTAATTTGGCCCCAAATAATAATCCCTAATTAATCTCATATTTGATAATCCAATGCCAAATTAGATTCTGTATTTATTATTATTTATTTAATAATATATTATCACATACAACCATAATACTAGTATAAAATTTAAGGGACAACTTAAATATTCGGGTTGTCACAACCAGGTCATTTTAAAACAAGCGGAAAATTTTCATAATAACCCAGAGGGAATTAGTAACTATCAAGGAATAAATCAGTCAGATAAAATATTTGTAAGACAAAATAATATAGAAATTTTATTTCTTATCCGATTGTGTGAAAATTTTGAAGAATTATCAAAACAACTACACAGTTTAGAAAATCATTTAGCTTCATTAGAAAGATTAATACTTCAAAAAGGAAAAGGAATATAAAGACAAGCAAGTAAAGCTCAATCTCGAATAAACGAAGAAGATATAGCTAAATATTTTGAAAGCTTAAATTACCAAATAAACCTACATGTAAAACTTATAGAAAATAAAAATGTTTAAACAATTAGTAAAAGGAAGTAGCAGTAAAAGCGTAATAAGGATAGAAGAATTTATAGATGTAGAACAGCAAATAGAAAATTTTAAAATGAAAAATTAGAGTTGATTCCAGCTAAATATGTATATAAGCTAGAAAAAATTCATAAAAAATAATATTTATTTAAACACTATGGTGAACAAATGATTAGTGTAACTCAAGAAGATGAAAAAATAGAGCTAAATTTAATAAATAGAGAAAGTTATAAATATGTTGTAAATGAATACCTCAAAATGACTCACTTAGGATTAGTTGAGATAGGAGTTAAGGCTTTAAGTAGAGAAAATTTAGGAGCTAAAGTTTTTGTATGCCTTTATGATGATAGATTTAACGATGTAGGACAAAGTGTGTTAGGTAGCTACGAATTAGATATGAATTCAAAAGGAGGAATATTTTATTTTACACCAGATTTCTTTTTACCAACCTCAACTTTTCATAAAAAGATAAAAATAGGAATAAAATGTAGAGGATGTAAAATGAAAAAATGATAAAAGAATTTATTAGTTTGCACAGGGTTTTTAGGCTTAGCGGTCTCATAAAGCAATACCCATTACAGACATACAAATGATCAAATAGTTAAGATATTAGGCGCAAAAGGAATAAAGACACTACCAGCTAAAAAATATAATTATGAAAATAATGCAGCACTAGATTGGAATTTAAGAGATTTCCTAGGACAAAAGAGGTTAGCCCCTCAAGATAATTTATTATATCAAAAAGCAGATGGAAGTTATGCAGTAAGATTTACTTAATACACATATATAGCACCAGAAAAATTCGAAGATGATGAATTTAGTAATGTAGATAGAGAAGAAAGTCAAGATAATCATAGTAACATAAATCAGCTTTACATAATGATAGAGGAAAAAACAATATCACAAAATAAGATATATAATATTAATGAGATAGATTTGGAAAATTTCACCCTAAGTGATATGAATAAAATACTAGATACTAGATACTATGAATATATAGTTAGGGGAGATACTTATGATGAAACAGTGTCATTTTTAGACCAAGAATTTCATACCGAATATGTAAATGATATTTTAGAAGATAAAATACATCCAAATAAAATATTTAAAATACCTGAACAATTTAACTTAGAAAACACTTTTTATATGAACAATCAAACAACATAAAGCACAGGAACTAGCAACCCACAACATACGATAGAAGATCTAGTAGAACTAATGCATTATGAACTAGGAGGAAGACGACCATTAACCAACACAGGACGTAGTAAAGATGATCCTAATAAAAAGTATAAATTTCATAAAAAGCAAAGACAACCAGATATGAGTATACAATTACAGCCAACAATCAACCAAAGAACCCTTTAGATTTAGCTAGATTCGATCCTCAAATATGGCAAGAAGTAATAGAAAAAAGGGAAAAAGATGCGGTAAAGGCATGGATGAACAATCCTTTTGAATCAACTGATATGTGAGAATATATGGAAACACTTTTAGGAGATTCAGCTTTTAAAATATATTTAACTTTTAAAGGAAAATATGAAAGGTTTAATCATAAGTAAAAAGTAATATTTTCTCAATTTTTAAATAATTAATTGTTTCAATTTATTTAGTTATTTTATTTCATAAATTATAAGTAAATGTTGCATCAATTTTTTTAAACTGACTATAATAAATTGCACCAAATAAAGTGTTAATTTAATTAATTTTTTTGAAGTGATTAAGCATGTTCAGATTAAGTGAATTAATGAAAAAAATTTGATAAAAATAATTCTCTCATGTTTGGTTTACAAATTAAATGAGAAATTATAAGAAAAGATTAAAAAAATTAATAGAATGATAATTGGCTTATAATATCAATTTAATTGTTCACTAAAATTTTAAAGATTTGATGAGAAATGAAAATGATTAGTTGTACATTTTCATTATATCTAGATTGCGCATGACAATGTAGAGACATAAAATAAAATTCTTACTTATATTTTGAAAACGAGTCAAGTGGCGTTGACTAGTAAATTGTTTAAGTTTGATTTAAAAACTTAACAAATTTAAAATTATGTTTAAACTTAATTTATTTACTTAAAGAACCGATCTCAAACGAATTGCCTACCTGAATATAAGTCGAGCTAAGCAACAGGTTTTTCAAGTTTTATTTAAAAATTTAATGAGTTTAAGAATATATTTAGATTTAATTTATTTACATAACGAGTTAATCTAACAAATCAAACACAAGTCGAGTTTGAATAACTTAACCGTCTTATATATGTCTTTTATATTTTCTTACTCATTCAAATATGATAATGAAAATAAATTTTTTATTTTCTTACCTAAATAAATAAATGAAACAAAAAATATAGTAGAAACATTTTTCCTGAGCTAGCCCAAAAATATATACTAAATGAAGAGATAGCAAATATTTTTTTAGAAAATCTAGACATAGAAGATTTTGAATCAAAAAACATAGAAGATGTTGAATTAGAAGAAAAATACAACTCTTGGAGAATAGAAGATTTTCAACAAATTGTTAATATAGAATTAATTTTTGCAAAAATAGGAAAACTGAAGAAAAAACCAGTAAAAACAGAAAATGATTTAGATGAAATAATGAGATTAGTTGAAACAACATAAATTTTAAGAGAACAGCCAATGAAATACTGGGAAAGAAATAAAGTTTTAGCTAGTTTAGATATAAAAAATAAAGATTATAGGATTATATCAGCACAAATAGATCATACGCCAGCAGATATAAAAGAATTTAGAACACAAATTAAAGAGTTATTAGATTTAGGAGTAATTCGACCTAGTAATAGCCCACATAGGAGCGCCGCATTTATGGTTAGAAATATGCAGAAATAAAAAGAGAGAAAGCTAGAATGGTTATAAATTATAAAAGATTAAATAACAATACAGAAGATGATAAATATAATATACCAGATAAAGATAAGCTTATAAACAGAATACAGACAGCAAGAATATTTAGCAAATTTGATTGCAAGTTAGGATTTTGACAGATAAAAATAGAAAAGGAAAGCATACCTTAGACAGCCTTTTGTTGCCTACAAAGACATTACGAATGGTTAGTAATGCCTTTTGGATTAAAAAATGCACTTTCCATATTTCAGCGTAAAATGGATTGTATATTTAATAATATAGTTTTATACTGGTATATATAGATGACATATTAATATTTAGCCCAGATAAAAATAGTCACATAGATAATTTATATATAGTATTAGAAGAATTTATAAACAATGGAATAATAATTAGTAAGAGAAAAATGGTATTAAATAAATCTCATATAGAACTTTCAGGAATGAACTTAGGAGATGGTAAAATCAGGCTACAATCCCACATAGTTAAGAAAATTTTAGATTACCCAGATAAATTAGAAGATACAAAACAACTTCAATCATTTTTAGGGATTTTAAATTATGCACGAATGTACATTCGTAACCTTAGCAAGATAATAGGACCTCTATATAGTAAGACCACACCAACAGGACAAAAATATTTTAACCAACAAGACATAGTCTTAGTAAGAAAAATTAAAGACATTTGTAGAAATTTACCCGACCTACAACTTCCCTTAGAATCAGAATATATAGTTGTAGAAACAGAAGCAAGCCAATTAGGATGGGAAATAGTATTATTAGTTAAACCTAGCAAGTATGATAGTAAAAATAAAGAGCGCATTTGTAGATATAGTTCTGAAAAATTTAAAGAAAAAGATACACCCATATATACTGAGAGAATTTAAAGCTGACAAACGTTTAGCTGGATGGTTAAGGTTGTTCCAAAGATACACCCATTTGGTCATGGTTGTATCTTTTTCTTTAAATTTTCCAGAACTATATCTACAAATGTGCTCTTTATTTTTACTATCATACTTGCTAGGTTTAGCTAATAATATTGTTCCCCATCCTAATTGGCTTGCATCTATTTCTACGACTATATATTTTGATTCTAAGGAAAGTTGTAGGTCGGGTAAATTTCTACAAATGTCTTTAATTTTTCTTACTAAGGCTATATCTTGTTGGTTAAAATATTTTTGTCCTGTTGGTATGGTCTTACTATACAGAAGTCCTATTATCTTGCTAAGGTTAGGAATGTACATTCGTGCATAATTTAAAATCTCTAACAATGATTGAAATTGTTTTGTATCTTCTAATTTATCTGGGTAATCTAAAATTTTCTTAACTATGTGGGGTTGTAGCTTGATTTTTCCATCTTCTAACTCTATTCCTAAAAATTCTATATGAGGTTTATTTAATACCATTTTTCTCTTACTAATTATTATTCTATTGTTTATAAATTCTTCTAATACTATATATAAATGATCTATGTGACTATTTTTATCTGGGCTAAATACTAATATGTCATCTATATATACTAGTATAAAACTATATTTATTAAATATACTATCCATTTTACGCTGAAATATGAAAGATGCATTTTTTAGTCCAAAAGGCATGACTAACCATTCATAATGTCCTTGTGGGCAACAAAAGGTTGTCCAAGGTATGCTTTCCTTTTCCATTTTTATCTGCCAAAATCCTAACTTGCAATCAAATTTGCTAAATATTCTTGCTGTCTGTATTCTGTTTATGAGCTGATCTTTATCTAGTATATTATATTTATCATCTTCTGTATTGTTATTTAATCTTTTATAATTTATAACCATTCTACCTTTCCATCTTTTTATCTCTGCATGATTTCTAACCATAAATGCGGCGCTCCTATGTGGGCTATTACTAGGTCAAATTACTCCTAAATCTATTAACTCTTTAATCTGTGTTCTAAATTCTTCTATATCTGCTGGCGTATAATCTATTTGTGCTGATGTAATCCTATAATCTTTATTTTTTATATCTAAACTAGCTAAAACTTTTTTTTTCCCAGTATTTCATTGGCTATTCTCCTAAAATTTATGTTGTTTCAGCTAATCTTATTATTTTATCTAAATCATTTTCTGTTCTTCTGTATACTGGTTTTTTCTTCAATTTTCCTATTTTCGTGAAAATTAATTCTATGTTAACAATTTGTTGAAAATCTTCTATACTCCAAGATTCGTATTTTTATTCTAATTCAAGATTTTCTATGTTTTTTGATTCAAAATCTTCTATGTCTAGATTTTCTAAAAAAATATTTGCTATCTCTTCATTTGGTATATATTTTTTTGGCTAGCTCAGGAAAAATGTTTCTACTATATTTTTTGTTTCATTTATTTATTTAGGTAAGAAAATAAAAAAAATATTTTCATTATCATATTTGAATGAGTAAGAAAATATAAAAGACATAAATAAGACGGTTAAGTTATTCAAACTCGACTTGTGTTTGATTTGTTAGATTAACTCGTTATGTAAATAAATTAAATCTAAATATATTCTTAAACTCATTAAATTTTTAAATAAAACTTGAAAAACCTGTTGCTCAGCTCAACTTATATTCAGGTAAGCAATTTGTCTGAGATCGGTTCTTTAAGTAAATAAATCGAGTTTAAACATAATTTTAAATTTGTTAAGTTTTTAAATCAAACTTAAACAATTTACTAGTCAATGCCACTTGACTCGTTTTCAAGATATAAGTAAAAATTTTGTTTTATGTCTCTACATTGTCATGCGCAATATAGATATAATGAAAATGTACAACTAATCATTTTCATTTCTCATCAAATCTTTAAAATTTTAGTGAACAATTAAATTGATATTATAAGCCAAATATCATTCTATTAATTTTTTAATCTTTTGTTATAATTTCTTATTTAATTTGTAAACCAAACATGAGAGAATTATTTTTATCATATTTTTTTCATTAATTCACTCAATCTGAACATACTTAATCACTTCAAAAAAAATTAATTAAATTATCACTTTATTTGGTGCAATTTATTATAGTCATTTAAAAAAAATTGATGCAACATTTACTTATAATTTATGAAATAAAATAACTAAATAAATTGAAAAAATTAATTATTTAAAAATTGAGAAAATATTACTTTTTACTTATGATTAAACCTTTCAATTTGAGAAAGATTACACCAAACACACCCTATATTTTTAGGATTTTTTTTTTTTTTTTGGAGAAATTTCACTTAATAGTTAATTTAAAAAATAATTATAAATATTTTGTTTCTTCTAATTTTTATGAGTCAATAGTATTAAATATTGTTCTCTCACACATGGGTCACTTTCACATTTTTCTCTTTTTCTCTTGTTGGATTTTTTCACTTTTCGATTAAATTTCTTTACCCAGCTATAAATGCAATCTCTGTCCACCTCATTTTTGCAAATGCGAGGTCATGCTGTGTGACTCCCGCTGTTGTTCCCTGTTGTGGCCCATATGGTGTCGTTTTATTTTATTTTTTTCAAATCCTTCTTTCTCTCATGGTGTTGTTCGCTGGAGCTAGATATTTGCAATAATATAATATTTTTATTTATTAATCTATTAATGTAAGCACAAATGAATGTTTATATATATGGGTACACATAAATAAATTAATTCAAATTAAGATTTATTAATTTAAGTTATATTTTTATAGTATGATATAATTAAAATTAAGCCAGCTATGGCTCAAAGGACGCGAATCCAAAAAAACAATGAACTCCTCCAATTGGGTCAAGCACTGAAATATAATCAAATGAGATTGATAAATTTAATATATAACCCAAAAAGATACTCCCTTTTAAAAAAAAAAAAAAGAAGTACTAACAGTGAGAGAACAATAACTTCTTGCCAAGAAAAAAGAGAAGAGGATTTTCATCCCACTGCCCTACTATATTCATCAAGCAAGTCCTAGGGTTAAAAAAACCAACTAGGTGTAGCCTAATTGGCTAGCATGACTTTCCTAAGAGTTTGGTCCTTAGGGGAGGTCATGGGTTCAACTCTTCCAAGGAGAATTGAATTAAAGGGGCAAGAACTTTAATGCTTTGCAAAGGATGAGGAGGCTAAAACATTAATTGCTACAAATAGTAGTAACCCTGTTTGATAAAACTAAAAAAGGAAGTACCTGGTATTCAGTTCTCTCAGCAAGCAAAGCAGAACTTTGCTGATTTCATGCAAGGCAAGAAGAGTCAAGCGCCTATTTGGCTAAACAGCTTCAATTTCCTCCTGAATACGTGATATAATTCTAGATATATGTTCTTTGGAGGGTACACTTCCACTTCTAGATATATGTTCTTTGGAGGGTACACTTCCACGACTTGACACTGGAAACACAGTATTAACAAGATCTGACAGGCGACTCAAGAAGGGGCCAAGAAAGCTGTCTGAAATATTTCAATGGCAGCAACCATTTGATCTTTTCCTTCCGAGGTTATAACAGGTAAAACTCCTTTGACATTTGTGTCACCTGAAATTCTTTCTAGAAGATTCTCTATCATGGAGTATAGCTTTGGATACACAACAGTAAATATCTCTTTCACAAAGCTTGATGCAGTGAAAGCAGACTTCATTTGGCTTGCAAAGGATTTCACAAGAGCCTCCCAAACATGATCTGTTAACATTGGATCACCTTCCTAAGAAAACAAGAGCTCACCTAAGCAAACAAAAGCGGGAAATTATCCCCAAGAGGCAATGTACACAGATTAGTAAATTAGAAATGATGACTACCAACATCCATGGCATTAACAAAAATCATAGGATAAGCATCTCCAAATCAAAAGGGCACAGCATCTCAAGCACACCCACTCTTTCTATTTCTATCTTTTTATGCCCAAGACTCATTTTTTAATTGAAAAATAGCTTCACAGCTTCAAAATGACATAGTATAATATTTTAAAAAAATTAGGGGTACATAATGCATAATGACAACCGTGAACAAAGTGACTCAATCTGGTCTTACGTAAGATACTCAAAGCAGAAAAACCAGTTGAAAAAATAAATAAAAAAACTATAGCCAACCAGTTATGAACTCGTGATGCTTTACAAAGCCAAGAACAATGGAAAAGTTCTTCTAAAAATGTAAGAATCAATAATAACTTCAAAGCTAAATAAGTCCTTGATGGTTTCATGTAACTCTTTCAAGTTCAATCATTAGTTATATTGAAGCCACTTCATGCACCAATATACCCTCCCAAAAATGAGGAGAAAAATAGCCACCTTGGTTCTACAGCCATCTACAATAACCTAACTTTTAGAAAGGATATTCTCACACTAAATTTAACCAATAAAAGGAGCTCACCTCCAGGTGAAAGAACCTGAAAATTGATCATCTTACTTTATATTGGTGACCAAGGTAAACTTTTAATTTTACTTTAATGCTGTTGCTGCCAATTTGATGAGGTTAAACTAGTGATCAACTATATTATTTCAACCTTTCATAACAAATTTCTAAAAGTAAATGGACTTGCACACAATGAAGATAAGACATCAACAAAATTCAGCTGACTCCATCATATAGTCATTGAAATATATTTTTAATAATTCCACATAACGCAATCCATCTCTTTATTTATTTATTTTAGATAATTGTGAGACAACATCGTCATATTTCAATTGTCACAAGCTCCATGATATGGAAAAATTAAAAGTATGCTCCTTCCTTGGTTAAAATGCCTCGTGTCTTCTCAAATTTAATAGACATTAACAGTCTTACTCCCTATTAATAAGGGTGGCATGAAGGATGGATTGTGTACAAGCAGGCCTAACCTGTCACATTATTTGCACAAAGTCACATATTGTGTTTTTTACAGTTAGGTGTTTGGTAGTCAATGACTATTGACTGGTCACAATCTCCTAGTTGGGGGTGGATTGGAAGTCATGGCAGATATGGCCTCAAGGCAGGGACAACCATGCATGTGCAAAATTATGCCATATACAAGGACCTAAAAGAAAATTCCTTAAAGTTTCGGCAGGTCGTGCCATCACATACAACCTTGGAGTCAAATCCATACTGCAGCAGTCAGCTCTATTTCAAAACATTAACATCCTCAATTCCACCAATATGTAATCAACCTAAAGCATTGTATCAGTTTATTTATCTATGGGTTTAAAAGCTTCAAAAATCACCAAATGGTTTTGAGCAGACTAAAGTAGTAGCATGTGATGAAATATATTAAGGTCAATCTTGTGTACCCATGCTTTGTTCTAACTTATTCTATACATACTCTATCAATCCTAACATTACCAGAATATGAGAACTCCTCTCATTCAATGATTTCCCTCGAGGCCTCCACATGACCTTCAATTTCACTAGACAAATAGAAAACATTCGAAAACCTCAAGAAACAAATCACTGAACGAAACCTCTGGTTCATTATCAACCAACCAGAAAGGGAAGTCATCATTCTGAAGTTGTTGTAATCTATTGTGTTGTAATGGATAGCAGAATTACGAAATTGTTATTTACCAACAATGAAATGTTATGTGTTGAATTGAAACCCACTGACTGCAACAAATACATGATGCATGACACAATTCTGTTCACTCACCTGTATGACCTCGTCAAGCAGCAACATATGCAGAAACGGATCTCTCTTCTTTGAAAGAACCCTCTGCAAATGCCAAACCACGACCACAATCGAATGCAATTGATCCATACAGGTACTCATTCTCTGCCACATTGCGTCCTTCGCCTTTCTCCCGCTTCCAATCTGTGGTGTGCCACTCCTCTGTATCCATCTCAGTCCGTACCCTCCACCGGACCATGCCGAAATAGCCTTCATATCCAATGCAACACTGACACTCTCCATACCCTGACTTTTATACTTGCTTATCAAACCATCCATTGTAGCTCTCAAATCACCAAGATTGTAAGAAACTTGCAAACCAACCCCAACCATAACTTGATTCAACCCTTCCAATCTCCTGTTGAAATAAATTTTATGTGTACAGTTGTAACATGTAACAATTGCACCAAATATATTATCAACTTATGTTAAAGAAAATATAAGTTGAATATAACGTAAATTGTTTGGGTTAGACCAAACCAAACCATATATCGAGAGCCAAAATACTTACAGGGAAATAGAAAACTTACAAACATATTGTAAAAATCTGGAAACGAAAAATAATTTGATCAAGGCTTGTGTTGGACATAATTTCCTTAAGACAAATTCGTTCCTCGCTACGGTACTCACGAGTTTTTATTGGCCATTCATCTCCTAGGATACAACGATTGAACCTTACAGAAACATCACTATCACGACAAGTCTGGCGAACCTTACTGTGCAGAATTCTCTTACAGAAAAGATACAGAAGAAAAGAAACACAGGATGAATCTGATCAAAATGAATGTAATATGAGCTTGTTTATAGGGGTGTGCATAATACCCGCCGAAACCGTCGAAACCGCCAAAACCGCACCGAGCCGCACCGCCAAGGCAAATTCGTTATTATTTGTCAATTGAACCGCCGGTTTTTAGTAAGAAAAATGGCAAATTCTAGTGACACTTTTATCAATCCGCCGTTTCTATTTTTCTTCCAAACCGCACCGACCCGCACCGCTATTAAATCATGTTTTATAAGATTCTAAAAATTCTTTTTTACTTAAGTTTGCTTGTTATTCTATACCTTAGAATATAGTATTATATTACTGCTCGAGGGGAATTCAAGATGTCAGTAATCCAAAATATCACGGTATCTCTCGTCTTTTTTTTACTCTTTGATTTAAGTTTTGTAATTTGAATTATATTTTTTATAAACCGCCAATCCACCCGAACCGCCAAGGCAAATACGCCATTATTTGCCAACTGAACCGCCGGTTTTTGATAAGGAAAATGGCAAATTCTAGTGACACTTTTATCAATCCGCCACCCGCCATACGGTTTCTATTTTTCTCTCAAACCGCACCGACCCGCACCGCGCACACCCCTACTTGTTTATATAGATGAATTGGTGACTCTTCAAATAGGTGGTGACTTTTTAAAAGAGTCACCCCTTTTTCCATGAAAAAATACAACTAGAAAAGACATGATTGTTTTTCAAAAGAATTCGAAATATGAATTGAATCATGTTCAATTTTAACCCAAACAATTTTTGTTATTTGATAATATATTTGGTGCAATTATTACATGTTACAACTGTACACGTAAGATTTATTCCAATAATCCCTTCCCAAAACCCTCATCCCCTCCGGCCTCAATTTCTGTCCAGCGTCGAATACCCAATTCAATTCCTCATCAATCACAGCAATCCCTGCAAGCTCATTGGCCCCGTTTGGTAGAGCTGTGGAAAAGTGATTATAGATTATAACTTAACAGATTATGACTTATAGCTGTGAACATAAGCTGTGAACCTGTTTGGTGCAGCTGTGGGATTATGGATTTAAGCAGCAGAGTAGCATTCGGTTAATAAGCTGTAAAATAACTTTTTACTGTGTAATTGTCCATTTTGCCCTTATATGATATAAAAATGATTATTTTGTCATTTTTTCAGTTTTAATTTAAAAAAATTATTTTATTAATAAAAAGTTAATATAATTAGCATCAATTAATACTAAAATTAATAATAGTATCAATTAGTATAAATTTTTTCATTTTTTCATACAAATGAATTAGTGTCAATTAATGGCTTAATTACCATCAATTAATACTAAAATTAATAATAGTAACAATTAGTTTAATTTTTTTCATTTTTTCATTATGAATGAATTAGGTGTCAATTAATGGCTTAATTACCATCAATTAATACTAAAATTAATAATAGTATCAATTAGTATAATTTTTTTCATTACAAATGAATTAGGTGTCAATACTAATTAATATAAAAATATTGAAATTAGTGTCATTATAAAATTAGTGTCATTTATTTTGTCAATTACATTTTTTCATTTAATAGAAGTTATTTCATTTTTTTATTGTTTTGTTTTGTTTTCATTAATATCAATTAGAACAATTGTTTTTTTTATATATTATTATTACAATACCAAAGAAAATACCAAAGAAGTTATTTAATTGAAATAAATTTATATTGATATTAACTGAAATAAAATTGTGCAATTTATTTAAATTGTGCAATTTATTTAATTTTAATTTATTATTTCATTTTATTTA
This sequence comes from Camellia granthamiana, assembly GCA_036172215.1. NCBI lineage: Eukaryota > Viridiplantae > Streptophyta > Magnoliopsida > Ericales > Theaceae > Camellia > Camellia granthamiana. Next base: position 4,496,588 of record CM069907.1, read on the forward strand.
ATTTATTATTCAATTGTGCAATTTAATCATTAGTATTGTTTTTATTATTTAATTTTTATTTTTGTTTTTAATTATTATTTTTATTATTTTGTTTTTAATTATTAATATTGTTTAATTTATTTTTTATTTTTATTTTTTTCTTCTCTTCCTTCCTGAAACCCTAGCCACTGTCGCCGGTGGTCTACAACCCTAGCCACCGCCGCGATCTGGAACGGCAAAGAGGGAGTGCCGTCGCTCGTCACCGTTCACCCGCCTGAACAATGCCGGAGATGGGAACTAGTTCGTGAGAAACAGAGAGAGAGAGAGAGAGAGAGAGAGAGAAACAACGGCAGGACGACGGCGATTTGGTTCAGATCGCGATGCATAGGGTTTCACCTTGAGATCGCGATGACGGCAACTCTGGAAACACAGATCTTCTTCGTCGACGATCAACCCAGATCTTCATCTTCATCAACGAGCTTCCAAACCCTATCAACCCAACCACAGATCGTCATCTTCATCAACGATCTTCATCTCGTCGTGTCGAGTGCAAATCTTCATCTTCATCTTCATCAATGACCAACCCAGGTCTTCATCTTCATCTTCATCATGAGAGAGAGACAGAAAGAGTGAGAGAGAGAGAGAAAGAGAGCACCGTCGGAAATCGCCAATCACTCTTTGAGAGGAAGTGAACAGTGTTTTGTATTGTAGTTTATATAGTGGTCATTTGGTAATATTTGAGATTTATGAGGGGCATTTAAGTCATTTTGTCCCTCCAAAAATAGCTACGCGCTTAAGTTGTAAAATTAAGCACCCTAGGAGCAACTTTTACATTTAAGCCGAAAATGGCTTAAATTAAGCCATAATATGTGCCTTATAAGTTGTACCAAACACACCAATATAGCTTAATTTAAGCCAAAAGCTTATTTAAGTTGAAAAAAAAGTTTTACCGAACACCTCCATTCTCATTGCATAAACTCAAGATCTTGCAATGCAATTGAGCGGCCTTGGCGAGATCGGGCTTCTCAGGTTCGGATTCCCCAGCGGCCATAACATCACGAAACTTCTTCGATTGGCGGAGGACGCGGATAGTGAACTGGAGGAGCTCGGTGGTGCGGTGGAGGTTGGAGAGCTGTAGGGTTTTGGATCGAATCTGGCTGTTTGGATCCGCGATCTCGGAGAGAACGCGGCGGGCGGAGGATTGGAGAGTGGTGACCACGGATCGGAGGCCGAAGACCGCGGATTCGACGTCGCGGAGGGAGGAGAGTTAGAAGAGGAGATTGTCATGGAGCTTCTCGGCGCGGAGTTGCTTCTCGAGGAGGCGGACGCCGTCTTGGAGCTTCTCGGCGCGAACGACGGCAGAGCCGGAGGAGAAGCGGGCGGAGTCGAAGTCGGAGGAGAAGAAGACGAAGAAAATTGGATCGGAGGAGAGAGAATCGAGTGGTGATGATGAAAATGGAATGGAGGACGGTGGTGATGTGATGGTTCCGGCGGCTGAAGCTGGGGTGGTGGTGGTGGTGGTTCTATCTTTGAAGGTTGAGAGGCGTTGGAGAGGCGAAGAGGAAGGAATTGGGGATATCTGGATCACCGGGGACGCCATTGTTGTTCAGGCCTCAAAGCGTTTCGCTATCAGTTTACTCCATGGGCTTTATGCTATTCTTTTCTTTTATCAATATTGCAATCAACACCCTGTTTAATTTCAATTTAGCGGTTGTTTGGGATGTCCTAAATAAGTGTATTTTTTTGTCTTTTTGGACTAAAAAGTTGAGAAAAAAAAGATGGACGTTTGGGTTAACTTTTTAACTTTTTACCCAAAAAAATGTATTTAAAAATTGTATAAATAAGTGTATAGGAGAAGTTAGTGAAGTAGTCTGTACAGTCTGGCAAAGCAGTGGGCTGATTAGGAGATAAAAAATGGTTGCCTCCTTTTCGGGCTTGAATTGGATGGTGTTGTTTGGCCCGTGTGGGCCCACCACGGGTCTCGTTTTGCTAATCAGAACCGTTCAATGTGTACAACTCGTCGAGTACTATATACTTATAAAACATCACATTGATCGGATATCGATAGCTATCTGATCGTGTTAGTTTTTTGTCAACCGTTAACTATAACACCATTCATTTTTTATACAAAACTGATTTAATCATGTAGCTATCTATATCCGATTAACGTGATTTTTTTACAGGCATATAGTACTCAACGATTTCTGCTCATTCAACGGTTTGGATTATCAAAACGGGACCCGTGATGGGCCCCACTAGCCTAACATTACCCTCCAATTTAATGAATATATATACTTAATTTTCTTCTTTTTTTTCCTTTGATAGCCTAATGAGTGCACTTCCATCAATTCAGTACCAATCACGTCAACTGGTTGGTTTGTATTAAAATATTGTGTAAATTAATTTTTTTATATTTTTAATTTGTGAATAGTGATAATTTTTTAACTTTTTTAGTAACTTTTTGGCTTTTTGAATTTTTTTTAGGATGCCAAATCAAGCCTTAGTCCCCTAAATTATATTGTTATGCTTCATTTTCCTATTAAATTATCAATTTTATCCATTTGGCTCCGATAATTTATAACTTTACTTTGTATAGTTCAATAAGGGGTGCTTGTGCTAATCATTGTGGTACAAAGCTAACTCGATGGTTGAGTGGGTAAAGAGGTGGCTGAGTAGTGGTGACGAAAAACATGACGAAATGTAATATAGTAATACAAGAGATAATTTGTGACAGTTAGAATAAAAGAATTACTCTTTGTTTTCATAATTTTGTACAATCTTGAAGACTAACCGGCACAATGGGATGCCTCTTACGAACCAAGTGTCCAAGTTAATGGTCGAGTCTTAAATCTGAAGCCCAATCTCACTCAAACCAAGTTGCCTAGGACACAAACTGATGCCAAATGGACTTGAATCAAACTATGGCCATTTTGGGCCGGATGACAACGCTACCATGCTTGTTAATGAAAAAAATACTATGAATTTTCTATTTTATCCTTCTTTGAAATTCATTACTACTACAAAATATACAATGATGACAATTGATATTTGAAAATTAAAAAAATTAAAAAAATTGGGGGGGGGGGGGGGGGATAGTAAATTTCAGATAATTTAGTTAAGTTAGCAAATAAAACTTTACAGAAATAGACAAATGTGGCTATCAAATTTGATCTTCACTTATACAAACAGTTAATTTTTAAAAAAATATTTTTTTGCAATCTACATTTAAATAGTAAACGATAAAATGTAGTACTTACAAAAAAAATAAAATTGCAACACATTTCCATTGCCCTTACATGAATTAGAAATTAAAATAAATTTCTTAGTCACATTGCCTACAACTTTGCCTTACAGGTATGGAAATTAGGAATTCAAATGAATAAGAAATTCATATGTACGTTTATTGTTAACGTTCAAAAATAAGTAGTTAATTAAATTGGGAACTTTGTTCAAAATTTGACTGTCAATTTATATAAATTTTGAATGCATGTCAAAATTATAAAAATAACGAATTGACCGCATTACGACAACTTATAACAATTTTAATTTGTAGTTCTTAAATTTAGGAGTTATAGTAAATTTCATGAAAATCCAAATATCGTGCGACATATGCGTTGCTGAATTACAAATTACAAATTACACTAACATACAAATTACAAAACAAGCATTTCACAATAGTCCTTTATTCCATATGTGAAACAAATGGTGGCGGATGCGAACGCGAACTCTCGCCATATCCACATCCGTATCCCCAGCCATAAGGCCATCATCCATATTTTGTCCTCCTTCCACGGTGAGCATGTCATCCGGAACTGAGGAACAACTGACATGTTCGTTGTGTGCTTTAGCAGCAATCTCATGTCTACGGATGAAATTGTGTAAGGCCATTGACGTGCCAACCAATGGCACCTGCACCAACGCAAAATCATAGTCGAGCATGTTTTTGAGGAACTTCCAACGCGATTTTCACACTTCAAAAGTCCTTTCCACCACGCTTCTCAATGATGCATGCGTCTCATTAAACAATTCTCTTGGGTTATCGGGTCGTCCATGATCCCGGAACTATGCTTGGTAATACCGAGACCCTTTGAATGAGGCCAAATACCCCTTCTTGTTTGGATATCTCGTATCCACAAGGTAATATTTACCTACATTTGCTCAATCATTTTAACGTACATACAACAAAATTAATAACGAGTACTTAATTTCAAATGTGTTACTTTCCTGGGGGTACGGGAACGGTGCATGTTCATTCTCAATTATTTTCTTGAAGATGCGACTGTCATGCATGCTTCCTTCCTAACCACAAGATATGAAAATGAAGCACATGTCGAAATCGTATACTACTAGTATGTTTTGGGTTGGATACCTTTTACGACCGTAATATGTGCCGCCATCACGGGCAAGCAACATGGCTTGTACATTAGTACCATCCAACACTCCAATGCAATGTTGCACCAATAACGTACAACACATGAGGTTCACGTACAACACATAAATGAATAGTAACTAATAACAACAACTAAAATGCTAACCTTGAAAGGCATGTATTTCTCTCTGGATCGCAAATATGGATGCCTATTATTTTGATCTCTAGTGGGCTTACAATGCTCTTCTATGAACAACTTCATTACTTCCAACACTACATGGAAATGTCGCGAGACAGTTTCTCCCGAGTGTTGGAACCGTTCCTGAATTTTTTTATTAGTGCAGCCGTCCAACGTATGGATGAAGATTGCAACACTTTCTTCAATGTGTAATCCATGGGATCTTCTAGGTACCCATAAACCGAAGTCGCGTCGTAATGTGTCACACAATGCTTGAAACACATACAGCGGCATATGCAAATTTTGTTCACACCTGCCTAAGTGCCCATCAAATAATTCTTGAGTCCACGCAAGACCGATCAAAGTAGAAGTTTGACATGGGATCTTCTCCATGTACTTCAGGTAATATTCCATTGCATGCTGTGCAGCGTCATCGATTACGCTATTTGTAGGTCTTCCTGTTCATCAGCGAGTTTGACGATTACATCATCATAATTTCGATGGTTGCTACATTAACCATTCCACATTTCGCAATTGATGAATCCTACAATGCACACAACATATACATCAATTTTCCACTTGTAAACTGAGCACATTTGAAAACAATTTTCCAAAAAAAAAATAAATGAACCATCCATACATCCACATGAGTATACCGAATAGTGAGACTAATCCATTACATTATGTTCAACCATTAAAGTTCACAATTCAAAAAAGTAAAGGTTAAACCATGATTCCATATTGCATAATACAAAAGTAGGTAGCGTTTGCATCTATTTAACCTAATCGTAACACAAAAGTAAACTAACAGTAACTAAAGTGAAGTGCAACCAAAAAAAAAAAAAAAGATATCAACAGAACTTGTCCACAAAAACCACACTACAACAAACCATTTTCGGTCCCATTTTTTCCTGACGGGCCAAACCCAAATAGTCACAGCCCTTTTGAATCTTGCAATGCCGCAAGCCACTCAACTACATTCTCATCATTTGGCATGCACATCAGTATTTCCCGGTAATTCACGTTCTCTAACACAATGCAAGCGAAATGGAATAGGGGGTACTGATGAAGTCCGGTATAGCCATAATCCTCTGCATACATGCCTCAATGTCATACTTCTGTGATGCACTAGTTTCGTGCCTCACCGTGAGGTACTTCTGTGACTAAACCACCTGAGACAGAAGGTTAAAACTGTCCACAAGCACCGATGCTCCACTAGAGATCTTCTTCGACTTTCCACTGGTACTACCTCCTTTTTTCCTCTTTACCCTGGGGTCTGCTTCGTCAAGATGGACGGTGGGGGAGTTTGGAGGTGAGTCAACGACCGGTCTGTATGGCTCGGTAAATGGTAGCAACCCAGGAGAGTCCACTGAGTTGGATTCACCGTCGCCAACATCCGCAGCCTTCTCCCTCGGTGTCCAATGGAGTTTGCCAGTCGCAGTTGCACCGGTGAATACTTCGTGCATCAACGTTTTACTTTACTATGCAGTGTGGTACATTTGTAGTTATTTTTATTGAAATGTTTTGAAATGAACATAACTTATATGAGTGAATATGCCTCTGATACTCTCTTGGTGGTCCACTGACTACTAAGTTGAACATGAGAGTTTCAAAGTAGAGTTATTTTTGCATAATTTATTAAAAAAAACCTTGACAGTTTCATTGTACACCAATAAACATGTAATTAGAAAAATCTTTTAACAACAAAATAATGACATTTTTCCTCACAATAACATGGGACAATCAATCAAGATTTTTACTAACAAGTACAAGTCGTCGTGAAAGTTTCATGATTTATTATGTAAACTAAAATTTAAATCGGTACGTACTGATTTCAGCTTTTCCCACCACTCTTCCAACGCTGTAAACAACCTGGTTTCCCTATCAAGCCCAATGCCGATGACACCCTTACTGCTATCCATCAACTTGTTCCAAGCCTGCCATTCCTTTTTCAAACTACCGTACTTCTTGTTCTTCAATTGTTTCATTTCAAGACGTATGCCCGTGCACTTAGCAAATTTCAGTGCAATTTCCTTGTACCCTATTATAGTTATGGCTGTACCTACCCGACGGCCCACTAATATTTCGTCCCTAATGCACTCTAGGAAGATTTGTGTGGCTGCACTGTCCCAGGTCACCTTATGTGCGTGATCCAACTCATCAACAAATCCCTTTATTTTTAGACAGGATGCAAGGAGACGACCGTGTTGCAGCCATTCGACTAATGTGAGAGGACGTATTTTACACATTAGTACCCAGTTGACAAATACATTTCAGACAATAAACTATGAACCAAAACATTATGCAAAAGAGAACAACAACAAAGTTTTACAAAACTAGTACAATAATTACTAACAGAATATAGCGTTAACATAAAAACGATCACAATACAGTTACTTGTTCAAAACATTACTTCTTCAAAACATTACTTATGTACAAGGGTAATAAATTATGGAGTTTACGTTCGCAATAATAAGATGATGACCATGATGCACAACACAGAAATCACTGTTTTCGTTACACGGAAAGTATTAATAATGTACACGACATCAACCCGTAACTGCATGACTCCAGTTGTTGATGAGTCATGGTCAGGGCTCTGTCTCCCTAATTCATCACACCAACCAATCCAATTAATACATTGCTGATGAGTAAGAAATGTAACACTTATTAGTTATGGGAATTACAATTTGCAAACATATGGAATGAGAAATAATCATTTGTTACAACTCACCACGGGACGGGGGCAAACATAATATGCACAACTAGGATTTTTGTGAGATCTTGATACCTTCAGAAAACAATGGCCATAGCTACAAGCACACATATGCCGTGGCCAAGTCGACGTGGTAGTGGAAAAAGAGGAAGCCATTCGCTGTTTAGGAACAGGGTACAACACCAGAGACAACAAAGGCAATAATGATATGAAAAAGTGTATTACAATTCGCCCTGGGATGGTCCGAAGATTTTCGGGTATGTTAATTAAAATGTTTGGTGTTTGAAGAACAAGTTTACAGTACATATTACTACACACAGAATAATAGATTGAAGGAATAGGTATTTAATTCATAACAGCATCACAGATTGAAGGAATAGGTATTTAATTTATAACAACAGTTGATTTTTAACAGCAGAACAGATTGAATAAATAGGTAATAAATTTTTAACAACGATTTATTTTTAACAGCAGAACAGACTGAATGAATCACTGAAATTTATGAAGCACAGGTGCGTTTATTTTTCATGAAAACAATTATGAATTTGTATGTTGTTCTAATAAGGATATTATTATGAAATTAACTCCAATAGATTTGCGCAATTCAAATTAACTATGTACAGATCAAATTTATAAGAACAGAGTTAAAAGGGGAAGAAAAAAAAAATGGAGTATTGTATATGCCCAAGCTGAGAAGATTTTTACACTTTAAAAATTAAATAAAAAAAATTGTATATGCCAAGTTATACATGGATGGACAATTATGTTTGGGATTGGCAAAAAAAGTTGACAAAGGTTTCCAAACTCTTTGAAAAAAGTTGCAAAAAGTCTTAAAACTCAAGTTACAAATGGAAGGTATTTGAATGATTTATATTTCATGGCCAAACTTTTTGTTAAAAAAAGATGTGAAATCATAATCTTCAGAGTCATTTCAGCAGAGCAAAGTATAAAAAATATTAACAATAAAAACTTAGTTGGATGAAATTGGTATTTAGGTGGTGTTTGCTTTGCCATACTAATTTCAGCAGCATAGAGTATAAAAAAAAAATAAATAAACAATAAAAAAAAGAGTACTGGACAACATATTTTCTATCAGAGAAATTTTTTTACAAAAAATTAACATAGGACGCGCCATGTTTGCTGAGAAAAGAAGACACCAACAGAACACAAACTTCTCACAAAATTTTTTGTTGAACAATAACACAAAAGAAAAAAATGTTAGGAAGCAAGTATGTTTGCTAAGAAGATTGTTACACGAAAAAATTTAAATAAAAAAATTGTATATGCACAAAAGATTTTGAAGGAAGAAAAAAAAATAAAACAACATCAACACTTCTACTTTGTCGGTTGTTTTGCCGTATTTTGTAGTCCCATGACGACTGAACCACCAAAGTTGGAACAACAAGAAAAAAATGAAGGGGAAAAGAAGTTCATAGGTGCAGATCGGTGAAAGGAAAAAAAAATACCATCAATACCAACCAAATCACAGTAAGATCTGAAGGAAGAAAAAAAAATACAAAAGATTTTAAATGAAGAAAAAAAATAAAATAAAACAACATCAACACTTCCAATTTGTCGATTGTTTTGCCGTATTTTGTAGTCCCATGACGACTAAACCACCGAAGTTGGAACCAAAAAAAAAAAAAAAAAATTTGAAGGGAAAAAGAAGTTCATAGGTGCAGATCGGTGAAAGAAAAAAGAAAATACCATCAATACCAGCCAAATCATAGTAAGATCTGAAACAATTGGTTGAAAACCAACATGACCAAGTTCACCAACGAAGAAGAAGCACATAAATCAGGTTTGGCTACCGAACCTATCGCGGGTTTTCAACAATCGGCAAGCAAGACAGTCGGCTCCTTGGTCTTTACGCAATAGTTCCACCGGAGTGAGAGCCGCCGGAGAGAGGTACCTCACTATTCTCTCAAACCCTCTGTTTAGACCCAAAGTACAGGTGATAAAATGAGAGATATGAAAGCCCTATCTTCAGTAGTAAGTTTTTGGTTTTTGGATATAAGCAACAAAGGGTAAAAATGTCTTTTTACCCAGATAATGCCATCCAACTGGACTGCAGCTCTCTAACTCAGCCACAGTGCGACTACACAAATTTTTTTATATTTGAGGCTAAAATAGCCGGCCTAACCTGTTGCCAAACACTGCCAATAAGGGGTGCTTGTGCAAATCATAGAGATAAAAAGCTAACTCCATGGTTGAGTGAGAAGAGAGGTGGTTCGGAACAGTGGTGGCGAAAAACAAAATGAAATGTAATATAGTAATACAAGAGATAATTTGTGACAGTTAGAATAAAGAATGATGAGTTAAATTTTTTTAATTTCTTTACTGCTTTTTTTTCATAATTTTGTACGATTTTGGGGACTAACTGGCACAATGGGATGCCTCTTACGAACCAATTGTCCAAGTTAACGGTCGAGTCTTAAACCTAAAGCTCAACCTCACTCGAACCAAGCTGCCTAGGACACAAACTAAAGCCAAATGGACTTGAATCAAACTACATTTTGGGCCGAATGACAATGCTACCATGCTTGTTATCCTCCCATAATGTGATGCTACCAACAACTCTTGGATAAAATGGTTGGTTTCTAGCAACTATTATAAGATGTATATGACTACATCCCGTTATAGTACATATAAGTTAAAAACTTATATTAATGAGTGTGAGAAAATTTTTAATTGAATAGTGTTATTGAGCCTCGATGAGCTCATTATATGATCCAACTATATAGTCTGAATCATTCATGCACAAAATAATAATAATAATAATAATAATTAATTGTAAAAGTATAACTATATAATTAAATTATAGAGTTACGATTGTTCGATAAATTTAATTTTTTTATATAAATAAATTGATAAATAAACAGATTGAATCATCATTCCAACTCGAATTATCAACAATAGAGAATATTTAAAAAATAAATAAATTGGAAGGGAAAGCTCTAGATTCAGGACTAGAAAAAGTAATTTATCTAGTTTATGTAATTTTAGTTCACAAGTTATGAAGGCATAGTTTTGCGAAGATGAAATGAGTCACCCACGTTCTATTCATGCGTGCACGTACATGGTTTTGATCATCTACACTTGTTTCAAGTTGTTGCTATCATATCCGTCTGATCTTTGAATTTCTAGGTGTTGTAAAGCAGAGAGAAATTGAACGACTACGATCCTTTGATCACAAGTCAATTTTATTTATTTTTAGTTTTTTAAACGCCCAAAGGTTTGATCATATGTGAAGCCATGAAAAGGGTCAATGGGCTACCTTCAATTACAACACACCACATTTACCTAATTAATAATTTATAGACATTAAATTAATTTGATTGAATTTCTCTCAAATTTAAATATAAATATAAATTAATTGTTATGTTTGGATTTGTGAGACTCACTGTAAGTTTATTTTGGAGAGAATATTAAAAAAGTGGATAGTGAAAAAATAATTACAAAATGACGAAGGTACAAGTGATTTATGCATTAGTTATGTAAATAAATCTTGTACTTTCATTAGTTGGAGAAAAAAAAAATTAACTTTTCACCTTTTTGAAATTCTCCCTTTATTTTTTAGTGATTCGAACAATTTATTTGTAAGATTATTTGTATATATCATTCATGCAAAAATTATATTGATTCGATAATCGTAAATTTTTCATTTAATCTCATTAATCACAACAACAACAACAACAACAAAAAATGATAATTTTTTTGGAAGTCCATATGTTTTTTTGAGACAAATATAATAAAATTAAAATTTTGATGGACCTAATTTTTGTTATGAATGATATATATGAATAATTTTATACGGTTGAAATTATTCAAACTGAACCCATGATGAGCTCCACTAATCTAAACATGACAATCAAGTTCATATTGAGAGAAGTACAGCCCAATTAACAATACTGGTCTGATGATCACATTTTCTTATAATATTTTTTTTATGAAAAATGTTTGAGGTCCTTAATAAAACCTCCACAATTTCACCCTTATTAATGTAGAATGATAGCTATCAAATTTTAATTTATCATATACTCAATTATTAAGGGCGATGAAATAGGGATGTAGCAAAATTCTTTTTTTATTATCTTATGTATTAACACTAATAAATATAACTAATGATAGTAATTCAATTAACCATGCCTAGCTAGTATTTGTATTAGTGATTCGAACAATTTATTTTTTTAATTATGTTAAAATGATTGGAACGTATTTGTCTAAAAAATATATAAATTTATTTTCCCAATAAACTTAATCCAATCCGATCATGATGGACAATCAATTTAATTTGATTTTTGTGAATGATGATATCAACAAGAATTACGAGATCAACTGTTGAACTTATCAAAATAAAATTACAATGGCCGAAAGACAAGGCAACAAGAAGGTCCAATTTGATTTTATTATTATTAATTAAAGACAGAATAGGATTTGTATTATAAGATTACTTTATTCAAAAGTGATGCTTCAAATCAAAGCCTCTGTTTCTCCTCCAATGGAGGCTTTATCTCCTCCAATCCCATAAATGATATTCAAGAAAGGCACAATGTTTAAAGCGCTCTCTCTCTCTCTCTCATTCATTAGTTATGTTTACCTGGTTTCGATAAGTGAAGTTAATTGACACAACTACCCTTATGAACCGTTGCTACAAAATTTAAATTGTTGGCTTAGTCAAACTCTCCCATTTTATCCTTAGAAGTAAAGGCAAGTATTTTATATTATTATTTTTGTTGATGGAGCTATGTAAATCTGACAGCACAGTTTAATCATACCATGTAGTATTTTAGACTCTGTTGGGTAATGTTTATGTTTTCAATTTATATTTATAAAAATTTTATAAATTGATTTTGTTTATTTTTAGAAAAACATAAATTACAAACGCGTTTGGTAATTGACAAAATATTTAAAAAAATTTAAAAATATAAAAAAGAGTGAGAAATGGCAAATGGCGGCGGAAGACGGTGGTGGAAAGTGGTGACGGGTGGGTAGCGGGCGGTGGCGGGTGGGTGGTGGTGGTCGTCGTGATAGGTGGGTGGGTGACGGTGGCGAGTGGTGGGTGGTAGCGAGTGGGTGGTGGTAGTGGTGGTGGTGGCGGGTGATAGGTGGTGGTGGCAGGTGGGTGGCGGATGGCGGATGGCAAGTGGTGGTGGGTGGTAGCGGGTGGGTGGTGGTAGCAGGTAGGTGGCAGGTGGTGGTGGTCGGTTGGTGGGTGACGGTGACAGGTGGTGGGTGGTAGTGAGTGGGTAGTGGTGGTGGTGGTGGCGGTAGCAGGTGGTGGGTGGTGGTGGCAGATGGCGGGTGGTGGTGGGTGGTGGTGGTGGGTGGGTGGGTGACGGTAGCGAGTAGTGGATGGTAGCGAGTGGATGGTGGTGGTAGTGGTGGTAGTGGTGGGTGGTGGTGGCTAGTGGGTGGCGGATAGCGGGTGGTGGTAGGTAGGTGGCGGGTGGTGGTGGTGGTGGTGGTGGATGGGTAGGTGACGGTGACAGGTGGTGGGTGGCAGCGAATGGGTGGTAGTGGGTGGTGGGTAGTGGTGGCGGGTGGGTAGTGGGTGATGGTGGTGGTGGTGGCGGGTGGGTGGTTGGTGGTGGAGCGTGGTGGATGGTGGTGGCAGGTTGGTGATGAGTGGTACTGGCGAGTAGGTGGCGGACGATGGATGGTAGTGGCAGGTGGTGGCGGGTGGATGGCAAGTGAGTGGTGGGTGGTGGTGGTGGTGGTGGTGGCGGCGAGGGGTAGGTGGTGGTAGCAGATGGCTGGTGGGTGGTGGCGGCAGGTGGGTGGTGAGTAGTAGTGGCAGGTGATGGTGGGTGGTGGGTGGTGGTAGCGGAAGATGGTGGCGGGTGGTGGCTAGTGTTGGGTGGTTAAAAAAAAAAAAACTCAAAACTGAAAACGGAACATTTTTTGAGTTTACATTTTTTGACTAAATTTATAAACTGAGTCCACTGATTATAAATCAAAAATTCACCAAACAAGTTTTTATTTGAGTTTTTTAAATTTTTATAAATATAAAGAGAAAATTGAAAAGTGTTACTAAAGGGCACCTCAATATTTGGTGATTCAATTTTTGTCGGTATGAAATTTTTGAAGGAGAAAGAAAAAAAAAAGAGCAACATAAATAGATAGCTCTGCCATTCATCGAAACAACTACACAGTGCAAGTACAACAGAAATCATAAAATATTCAAAAATTACAGTTTTAATATATATTGCACATATTTTTAAATAATTTTTCATTTTTTATTATATATACTTTTACATACATACCAACATTAACCACTATTAGTTGGTTGGTAGTTAACATTTTTCTCATATATAAATTTGTATATATATTTGGGGATCTTAAGAATTTGAGTAGTAATTTTTTTGATAACCAAATATTGGAATCAATTTACAATAATAATTTTAAGAAAAAAGAGGTTATCCAACTATGAGTTCAAGAAATGAGAGACTCTACTGCTAAGTCATCACTGTATATATGTACTTTAAAACCCCCCTTTCCCCTCCCACAATTTTAAGAACAATCAAGTTTGCTTAAGGTATAATACTACAAATTGTGCACTATACAAAAATGCTATGTACTCTTAAATTTGCATTAAAATAATGTCTAAAGTTTTAATATATAGCGTGAAATTAAACTTGTTACAGTGTGTGAATCATAATCAAAACAAACCTACTCTATTACAATTTAAATTATTAATATTTATCTTATAGAAATTCTGACTGGATGGCATTAGTGTTTAGATTTATTTTGATTAATATTAGTATATCTCATTTAGTTTGTGTCTACTTAATAAGAAATGTAAATGCTCCTCCTAATGAGTCATTGCATTGTTTTGAAAAATATATGTTTGTTTCTAACACTATTGAAATTAGATTCCTTATGTGCAATTAAAAATAAAAAAATATTTAGCCAGTTAGTGGAAACTATTGTATCTTAGAAGAAAGGCCAGTACTCTTATTTTCATTTAAGTTGTGTTGACTTAGAAGTATAATAGAAAACAATAGAACAACGGAGAATTATTTGCAATTCACACTTAGCAATGATGATAGATTCTAGAAGCGGAACATGAACCAATTTTTCTTTATTTATTTGGAGTATTTCTCTCCTAATATGGTTTATTGAAAATGTGATTTATATGTTATAATTGTTAATTCATTCCATTTTATTATATTAAGATATAATGTAACAGAAAAAAGCACAACAAAATTTTAATCAATTATTTTTATAAGCTTTTAATGGAAATGCATTATGTAATTTTTCTTATGCTTATTTCATGAATATGTTAGTAATGATAATTTCTCAAATTGACGACTTATGGCTTCAAATTGAAGATGTAATCTGTGATAGGGGATTCCATATTTAGGTTGCAATTTCAAAAATTTTGATCCCATAGTCAACAAAAACTAGTGTGAATTGTATGACAACAAATGTCAATGTACAAAAAAAAAAAAAAAAAATTAATGTAATGTGAATACCACTATGTAAAGTTAAAAAGTAATGATCTACAATTTGAACTTTCGTACAAATTTTTCATACAAAATTATGTGATTTCTTAACGGTCGCTAAATTCTATTTAAAACACCACCATTTTATTTTAAATATATATATTTTTGTATTATTTTCATTTGCAAATACTTTTTAAAAGTCAATTGTTCACATTGAACTGACCTTTAGTGGTTGGTATCAATTGGTTTATTAGTCAAAGTGTTCATAATCTGCAAAAATTGTGATGCGGTTCACCTTATGCTATCATAGATTGGCAAATATTTTGCAGTTCAAATTAAAAGACAATTTGGTAATTGTACCTCAGATCAATGCCAGATTTGGAGTTCCCTTCTTGTTGGGTTGACTCTTTCTCTCTCATGGGGTCACTTTTGCAATTTTTTTCCTGCTTTTCCTTTTATTTTCTTTTATTTTTTTATTAGAAATGCTTCCTACCCCCACTGGGGGTCGACCCCCAGTGAGGTGGCACTGGGAGAGTGGACCAAAAAAAAACTGTTTTTTTTTTTTTTTTTTTTTTGAGTTTCAGCAAATAAGGGATTGCCACCTCACTGGGGGTCGACCCCCCAGTGGGGGTCGACCCCCCAGTGGGGGTATGTAGCACGGTTGTTTTTTTATCTTGGGTTAAAATACCCATCAACTATATATATACATATATATTGGCAGTGTTTGGGAAGGATTTTTTTTAGTTTTTTTTTTCACTAAAAGACAAATTAGTTACAAAATCAAAAAAAATAAATCCAAACAAAATATCACATCAAACCCCATAATCATTTCACTTTTTCTTTCACAAATATCACATCCAACTACAAAAAAACTCAACTATCTTCCCAAACACAAAAAAAAATTTCTCCAATAATATTCTACAACTAAAAAAACCCACTTCCTAAACACCCACATTGTTTTATTTATTTATTTAGGTAAGAAAATAAAAAAATTTATTTTCATTATCATATTTGAATGAGTAAGAAAGTATAAAAGATATAAATAAGACGGTTTAGGTGTTTTGGAAAGTTGGTAAAAAGCTTGTAACAACCCTCACTTTGTCTTAGTCATGCTCACGTGCATTTGCATAATCTTTGTCTTGATTAAACTTGCATTTTGCAGACCTTGATTTGTTTTGGTCAAGTGTTGCTTGCATGCTTTTGTTTCTTGCTTGGTGTGCGTTAAGCCGAGGTCATCTTAAGCCTAGGTCACACCCTTGAACCTCTTATACCTAGGACCATCTTGGAACCACTTTGGTTGACCTCCACTTTCGCCTTGGCATATTGGCCGAGATGTCATCATTTAGGCCGAAGTGTGCATCACCTAGGCCGAGATGTGTATCATCTAGGCCGAGATATTATCATCTAGACATCCTAGATCCTTGATCCTTGCACCTAGTGATCTTGTTCTGGACTGGTATAACCTAGGCCGAGGTGTGGCACATTTGGACCATGTGTTATCCTTTCTAGCCGAGATCATTGAGACCCCTTTTGCCGAAGCCGATGTTCTAACCCGAGATCCTCGCCTTACCAGAGTGCCCTTGCCACCTTGCTTGTTATACACACTTTGTCATAGCCTTGTCTTTTCACTTAGTCACCTTTTTGAGGAAATCCAATCCGGTAGTGCCACATGTCCCAGCAGAGGGTTAAGTCAGCCGGAGAGAGAGAAAACATATCATTTTGTCATATCTTTGCCTTTGAAGAGAGAGAAGCTCTAGGAAGAGGAAGATGAGTTCTTGAGAGAGAAGTAGATTTCTAAGCTTGATCCTTAGAGTCTAAACCGTTTGATTCATATTTTGAGGTTAGATTCTTGATCTACTCTTGTTGTTCTTTATGTTCATATGATCGCATTGCATGATCTAGCATGATTCATGAGCCATGCATTGATTTAAAGCTTGTTTTAGAAAGAGAAAATGATGTTCTTGTGTTCTTGGAATAAAACCATGTTTTGATCCGAAAATTTGTATCAAGATCCATGTTTTTGTGTTTGTTTTCGTAAAACCTTCAAGTATGGATACTCAGGTCCATGTTTTTAAACTCATATCATGAAATCTCAAATTTTGAATAAATAAGTTATGATTTTAGCATTCATGTTCTTCATGTTCTTCAAAAAAGAAACCCAGAATTTCCAGACTCCATTTCCTTGAATGTGGTCATCGGGACCATACCTCGGCCAAGAGGTGTGGGACCTCGGCCAAGACCTGGTTGGTACCCAGCACATTTTCCCGAGATGAGAAACAGTGTTTTAACTCCTAACACAAGTTTTGCTTTATCTTGACTTAGTTTTGAAAGAAATGTCGAGATCATTTACACTCATGCAAAGCTTGTTTTAGGAATGCATTCCATGTCCATCTTTGAACATCTCTTCTTGTCTTCTTGAAATGCATTCAATGGGGTTTTATTATGTACTTGTAGGCCTTAGATCCTTGCCTGTAATCCCCACACCCGAAGAGCTATGTGAGTGGTATTTTTAATAAAGCTATGTTCTAACGTTTGATAAAAGCTTTGCTTGTTTCGTTTTGGAAAAGTGTTTGTTCAAGCATGAATGATTATCCCTAATTTTTGTATCAAGTATTATCTTGTTTTGATGACATTCTTGGAAAGTCATTAGTGCTAGGGGATTTTTTCTATTTTTATTATGAAATTATGGTGGAGTTATAGAATAAGGAATTATGATAGAGAATTTAAAGACAAAGAAGAAAGCAAAAAGATGGAGAGAAGTTGAAGGGAATTTACATGTCTCATTTTGTTAGCATAAAGGCCAATATATAGACTTACAAGGTGAGAATACAAACAAAAAATACAACTTAATGCATATCTAACATATCTAACTTGTATCTAACTTTGCAAGACTTTTTGTATAAAGGTTGCAAAAGTTCTAACTCTTTAGGGAAGCCTAGTCATAGGCTTTTTGAAAAGTTTACCTACAAAGAGACAAAAATAAATACAAAAGGACTACAATTATTTGCTCTTTGCTACAGTTTTTTCAATTATATACACTCTGTCTACCCTCCCCTGTTTTCAAAGAGATAGACTGTTATAGATAAGCTTTGGCTAAGCTGATTTGTTGTGTAGCGTCGGCTGAAAGGATGAGGCTGATCACTTTCCACCAAATAATGCAGATTGCTCCACGTGTCCTAGATAAGGTTGGAGTCGATCAGGATACAACTGCATTTGATAGTGGGGTCCACTATGCTTCCATCCTGTTGATGAGATTGTGATATTCTTCATCAGTCTCTGATGGAGGAGAATCCGGATCTTGGCTGTATTGCTCATTCCGGAAATGTTCTACATCATCCGCGGTCATGGCTAGTTCCAACGGAAGATCTAAATTATTTCTCTTTTTGAGATTTATTAACATGTCAAGAGCCTCATTAATTTGCATTGGAGACCTTTGATATGTTATGGGAAAATGGGTTACAAATAATATTCTTCCATCTGTAACCATAAATGGCAATTTTGCTAAGCCATGGATGTTAGACGCTGCTTGTGAAACAGATTTTTCCCACTGTCTTAACCATTGCAACACATCTCCCTGGAGAGTTGCTGCAATATAATCAAGGAATTTTTCCTTTGACCAACTATTTTTATAATTGGTAATAATGATGGACAAGGATTGTGCCCAATCATCAATTGCTTGTTCCTGATCCTTAAATGGAACATGAGACAAGTCTAAATAAGTACCATTTTGAGCTATTGGATACTTATGATTATTATCTTTTCTAGATATTACTGGTTCAGGTGTAGGATTGGAGGTACTTCCAATATCATTTTTAACTTCATTTGTTTGAATAAAGTCAAAATTTTCTCCATCTCCCCATGTGCCAAATAATTCGGGATCAATTGGCTCTTCTGCCTTTCTTTTCCCTTTATTCATTTCTGATGAAATATCTTGATCTATTGATTCTTTAGATGAAGATGATTGACTATCATCATCATTAGTTGACATATTAATATCATAATTAAAATGTTGTAAAAGGGTTTCATTTTCTAGATAAGTTTCTCTTATCTGATCTAGTAGCCTATTTCTTTCATCAATACCTAAATCTGGGTCTTTATATAATTTTCTCCAATAATCCAATATTTCAACAATATTTTCATATTCAGTCCTATTATAGGTATTGGTTTGAAGTACCATAATATCTTCTGTACCATAAAATAGCCTAGGGATGTGACTATCTCCTGGACTATTCATTCCGTCATTGTTTATGAAGGATATAGTTTCCAATTTTGTCACCAAATTGTTTATTTGGTTTTTTGCTTCTTTATTTAAGTCAATATTTATTATAGAACCCAAATTGTCTATTTTAGATTCTATAGACTCAACTTTAGTCTCTAGATAATTTTGATTTATTTTTTGATTTTTATCTAATTTAGAAAACCAAGAACACATAATATCAGTAATATTATTTAAACTAGAACACACACTATTTATATTTGCAAATTCTTTAGTAATATGCAAACTATGATCATATTTATTATTAACATTATTTTTTGTATTTCCAAAGCATGTTATATCGTCAGAATTAATTGCCATTTTAGATTGTTGTTGGTACCTAAGACCCTCCTAGTCTTAGGTATATAAGGTTTCATTATGGTAAGATTAGACAAATCTTACCATAATATGCTATCAGTGAAGGGCGAGATTATCTGGTATCAGTCTGATCATCTGCTATCAGTCTTAGAACAAGATTAATGCGAAAACCAAGATTATCATATTCTTCCTTCCCCATTTTTTTGGAAAAATCAGGATATGTTTTAATACATAACTCATCCCATGGATTAGGGAGTTTATGAAAAAATTGATCTAACCAGGGTTGATTTGCTGGTGGATCGATAAAATAATAATATTTTTTAAAAGTTTGAACATAGTCTTCAAAAAAACAAATATTACATAATTCTGATTTAGTCAAAATATAATATGCATCGGCTTGCAAATTAGTATCTCCTGCAAAACCACATAAATTTTCTTTTATGATTTTTGCAAATTCAGCTAGAATTGTGTCAAGTGTGAGAAAATTTGTTAACAAAGCCGTTTTTTGACTTTTTCCTAACTCACCATATGGTCAAAAATGTTGTGATAAAATTTTAAAAGAAAATTGGAAAATTGGTTGTAATACATTTCCTAAAAGAAAAGGATTTTCCAAAAAACGTAGAAAATATAAATGGAAACCTTGGAAAAAGAACAAAACTTTTTCAAAAAAGAAAAAGTATATTCGAAAAAAGAAACCAACAAGTGTTTCAAAAAAGAAAACTTGTAAATGTTACATTTGTAACGAAGAAGGTCACTATGCACCCGAATGCCCAAAACGGGGAAAAAGTGCAAAGAAAATGATCAAAGTTCTTGAAGAACAAGATTTTGAAATAATATATGGCGAAGAAATTTTAGATAAAGAAGAAATCTTGTACGAAATTTCTAGTGATGAAGAAAGTTCAGATGAAGAACTAATCTTCATAATGACTACTAATAGTCAAGAAATATCTCAAGAAGTAGATAATATATCTCAAGAAGAATTACAGGCAATTCGACTTGGAGATGTAATCGGAGAAGAAAAAACTTTTACCGATGAAGAATTAGCAAAATTCGAAAAAATGCAAGAAGTTGATGTTCCAGAAATTTATAAACTTTCAAAATTCAACTTCTTTTCAGCAAGAGTGTTCGAACAATATAGTGGTAACACTCAAGCAAAATTCAACTTCTAGGCGTCCCCTTAGTGCTAGGGGATTATAATGCAACTAGCACCCTTATTTGAGATATCTCCTTTGTCTTGCCACCGACGGTTTATCACGTGGGTTTGTCCGGAATGTCATCCCTTGTATTATGTAGATGCTAGTAAGCATCCCTTGAAACTTTGAAAGACTTGACGGATGAACTTGGTTCATCCCTTGATTTTGTACAAGTTATTATATGTATTGTTTTGATAAAGATCTTGGATATCATTCATTTAAACCTTTATTACTAATATCGTTCACTGAGTATCCAAGCTCACCCTCTCCTTATATATATGTAGGTAACGAGCAGGAAGGCGGTGACGCCTAGATGATTATTTGCAAGTTGTTTTTGAATTCATAATTTGTAGCATCTTGAAGATTATGCTTCTTGGCTTGGTAGTTTATTTCTTTTGTATATGTCGGCTCGAGAAGCCTTTTGATCAAGATGTATTATGTACTTATTTTATTTATAATCAAGTTGTAAGACCATGTGAAGATGTATGTCATTTCATTTGATCTATACACAGCTCTTATGGACTAATTAGATTTAAATTTATTTCTTCCGCACATGTAAGCCCCATATGTATACTCTGATCGTGTGTGAATCTTTGTAAGTTGGCCTTTGGTAATCTCGGATTACTGGCCATCACGGCACCATTCTACTAGGGGCGGAATGAGGTCGTAACAGATTGGTATCAGAGCACCGGATCCTTATAGTACGTTATCCACACACTTTGAGTCCTAAAGAGCATAGGATCTCCCTTAGAATGATCTTAGGATTACATCATATTGCTTGCTACTTGACAAGATGTGCATCATCTCGACATGATTATTTGTTACTTGCATACATGTCTATTTGTTCATTTTGTTTTAAAGTCATATTTTGCATACTCTTAGCATCATGAGAAGAGGTAGACCTCCAGTTGGCCGAGATCATTCCGAGGACAGATTGGATAGATTAGAAAGATTGGTCGAAGGTTTGGTCCGTGAGTTAAGACAACCTAGGCCACAAGAACTAGTACCACCTCTACTCAGGCTGAGCGGACAAACAGCCGAAATGCAGTTCCACCTCCACCTCCTCCAGTGCCGCAAGTGCCTCCACAGCCAGCTTTATATGGGGACGGCACGATAACTTTGATCAAAGAGTTCAAGAAGATGAACCCGCCGAGATTCCATGGGGGTATAAAGTCGATGAAAGCCGAAGCGTGGGTTTCGGAGATTGAGAAGTTGTTTGAGATTTTTCCCAGCACCGACGCTCAAAATGTGTCATTAGCAGCATTCACATTGGACGACGACGCTCGTAGGTGGTGAATGATGATCAGAGAAAGTAATCCAGGCTTGACATGGGCCAGATTTTTGGAGTTATTCTACGACAAGCATTTTCCCCTCAGCGTTCGGGATCGCAAGACCACAGAGTTTCAGATGTTAACACAGGGCAACAAAACAGTGGCCGAATACGATCGCACCTTCACCGAATTGGCAAGGTACGCACCTCACATGGTCAATGACGAATACAGGAGGGCTAGGAAGTTCGAGAGTGGTCTTCGAGGACCAATACAAGATCGGGTTAATATGCTCAACATGCCGACTTATGCCGGAGTGTTAGATAAAGCCATCCTGGCAGAAGCTAACTTGAACAAATACCAAAGTTTAGGGGAGAATCAGAGAAAGAGGCAGAACTATGAAAACCGCCGAGCATCATTTGATGCCAAGAAGAGAGTAAATGTCGGCAATTCGAGCAACTCAAATCGAGGAAGTGATATTAGGCCGACATGTTCAAGTTGCGGGAAGCCACATTCTAGAGTTTGTCGTTGGGAGTCTGGAGCTTGTTTTGAATGTGGTGAGATGGGTCATCGCGTTAGAGACTGTCCCAAGACTAAGTCTAATGATGGTAAGAACAATGGGAGTACTTCGGGTGCTGCACAGAAAAGCAACGTCGGCAAGGCGCAGACGAGGCAGGACAGAGTCTTTGCATTAGTGCCAGAAGACACCCAGAGTGCCGAGACAGTGGTGTCAAGTACCCTTCCAATTTGCTCTCAAGATGCATATATATTGATTGATTCGGATTCTACACATTCATTTGTATTTACTAAGTTTGCCAAGAAGTTGAATAGGAAACTAGGACCCCTTGGTTATGTGTTATCTGTATCTACTCCGTCTGGGAGAACTATGACTGTCGCATCCATTTATAGAGCATGTGTAGTTGTAATTGAGAATGTTGAATTACTTGTTGATTTGATGCCGTTGAACATGACCCATTTTGATGTCATATTGGGAATGGATTGGTTAGTAGTTAATCGTGCATCCATTAATTGTGTTTCCAAGAGTGTCACCTTGAAACCCCCAAACTAAGCCGAGGTTACGTTTCACGGTAAAGGAGTAGTACCCCCACCTTACTTGATTCCGTCCATGAAAGCTTATAAGTTAATCCAAAAAGCGTGTCGGGGTTACCTGTGTAATGTACTAAGTAATCCGAATGGAAACGTCGAAATGGCCGATATCCCGATTGTTAATAAATTTCCCGACGTCTTTTCAGATGATTTGCCTGGCCACTTAGTCGATAGAGAAGTAGACTTTACTGTTGACGTTATGTCGGGAACCCAGCCTATCTCTAAAACACCCTATAGGATGGCCCCAGCCAAGCTTAAGGAGTTGAAGCTGCAATTACAAGAGTTGTTGGATAAGGGCTTTATTAGGCTGAGCACTTCATCTTGGGGAGCACCAGTTCTATTTGTGAAAAAAAAAGGATGGTACACTTCGTCTTTGTATTGATTACCGAGAACTGAACAAGGTAACCATTAAGAATAAGTACCCATTACCGAGGATCGATGATTTGCTTGATCAACTACAAGGAGCACGAGTCTTTTCAAAAATTGATCTCAGGTTGGTCTACCATTAGCTCAAGGTTAAAGCCAAGGATGTTGAGAATATTGCTTTTTCGGACAAGATATGGCCACTACGAATTTTTGTTAATGCCTTTTGGAGTGACCAATGCTCCTGCAGCATTCATGGATTTGATGAATAGAGTCTTTAAGCCATACCTAGATGAGTTTGTGGTTGTTTTCATCGACAACATATTGATCTATTCCAAGAGTAGAGTTGAGCATAAGAAGCATCTGAGACTTGCCTTACAGATTTTGAGGGACAGAAAGTTGTATGCCAAGCTTAGCAAGTGTGAGTTTTGGCTTTCTAGCATTTCATTTTTGGGACATGTGATTAATGAAGAAGGTATTTCGGTTGATCCTAGCAAAATTGAGGCCATCGTGAATTGGCCGATACCGACGAATGTGTCTGAGGTTCGTAGTTTTCTGGGTTTGGCAGGTTATTATAGGAAGTTTGTGAAGGACTTCTCGAAGATTGCAGTACCATTAACACAATTGACTCAAAATGGAGTGACATATGAATGGACCGAGGGTAAAGAAGCAGCCTTCCAAGAACTCAAGACGAGGTTAGTTACTGCACCAGTTCTTGTACTACTGTTAGGTAATGAGGAATTTCAGATTTATAATGATGCATCACATAAGGGTTTGGGTTGTGTATTAATGCAAGGGGGTAAAGTCATAGCATATGCATCTCGTCAATTGAAACCCCATGAGAAGAACTATCCTACCCATGATCTAGAGTTAGCAGCCGTAGTGTTTACTTTGAAAATTTGGCGTCATTACTTATATGGAGCTTCTTGCCAAGTTTTCACAGATCACAAGAGTTTGAAGTACTTGTTCACCCAGAAAGAATTAAATATGAGGCAGAGAAGGTGGCTTGAGTTATTGAAAGACTACGATATGCAGATTCAGTATCGTTCGGGTAAAGCAAACTCAGTGGCCGACGCTTTAAATAGGAAATTAGTTGGGAGTTTGGCATGTTTAGCAATGATTTCAGTGGAGCCGACTATTATTGAACAAGTGAAGACCAGGCAGATGGAGGATGAATTCTTCAAAAGGGTAATTGATGAATTTGTCACCAAGCCAAGGTCAGGGTATACCATTGAGAATCAAGTACTTAAGTTTGAAGGAAGATTGTGCGTGGCCGACGTCCCAAAGTTAAAAAGAAGAATTTTATATGAAGCTCATGGTGCCAGATTTGCCATTCATCCAGGAAATACCAAGATGTACCAAGATGTGAAACAAACTTTTTGGTGGCCAAATATGAAAAGAGAGATAGCCGAGTTCGTATCTCAGTGTCTATATTGCCAACAAGTGAAAGATGAGCATCAGAGGCCAGTAGGACTTCTTCAACCTTTGTCAATTCCTGAGTGGAAATGGGAACACATCTCCATGGATTTTGTAATTGGGTTGCCGAGGACACAAAAGGGTATGGATTCAATTTGGGTTATAGTTGATAGATTAACTAAGTCAGCACACTTCTTGCCTGTTAAGACTACCTTTAATGCCGATCGACTTGCTTTGTTGTATATAAATGAGATTGTTAGAATTCATGGAGTGTCGATGTCCATTGTGTCAGATCGAGATCCGAAGTTTGTTTCTAGATTTTGGCAGAGTCTACAAAGAGCTTTAGGAGCCGAGTTGAGGTTTAGAAAAACTTTTCATCCCCAAACCGATGGGCTGACAGAGAGAACAATTCAGACACTCGAAGATATGCTTAGGCTATGTGTATTAGACTTCAAGGGAAGTTGGGAAGTGCATTTGCCATTAGTGGAATTCGCCTACAACAACAGTTATCAAGCTAGCATTGGCATGGCGCCGTATGAAGCTTTGTATGGAAGGAAGTGCAGATCGCCGATATGTTGGACCGAGGTAGGAGACAAAGCTTTGATTGGTCCCAAACTGGTTCAAATGACAACTGAGAAGATTAAGCTTATCCAGCAAAGAATCAGAACTGCTCAGAGTCGACAGAAGAGTTACACCGACCAGAGAAGAAGAGAATTAGAATTTGAAGTTGGGGATCATGTATTCCTGAAGATTTCGCCGATGAAAGGAGTTTCAAGATTTAGGAAGAAAGGTAAATTACCACCTCGTTATATTGGACCATTTGAAATTCTTGAAAAAGTTAACCCCGTTGCTTGCAGACTTGCTTTGCTGGCAAAACTAAGTCAAGTCCACAATGTGTTTCATATTTCGATGTTGAGGAAGTATATTCGGGATCCATTGCATGTGATTGATCATTTCGGGATTGTGATTAATGAAGATTTGGGTTATAAGGAAAAGCCGATACGGATTCTTGATAGGCAAGTGAAGCAGTTGAGGAACAGGTCGATACCGATGGTGAAGGTTGAATGGAAAGAGCATTACAACAAGGATGCTACATGGGAAATGAAAGAAGAAATGGAAATCCGACATCCGGAGTTGTTTGTGGGACAAGGTAACTTAAGTTTGGGGACCAAACTTCCTTAAGGGGGGTAGGATGTAACAACCCTCACTTTGTGCATGTTTGGTACAGCTTAAAAACTGTTTATTTCAGCTTTCAGCTTAATTTAAGCTATTTTGATGTGTTTGGTTTAGCTTATAGCTTATAGCTTTTTGGAAGTCAGAAATCAGCTTATTCTTTGAGTGGGGCAGGAGAAACTTAATTTATAAGTCAGAAATCAGCTTATGTTCATAGTTATCAGTTATAAGCTGTTTAGGCATAAACTATAAGCACTTTCCCACAGCTCTACCAAACAGGGCCTTTGTCTTAGTCATGCTCACGTGCATTTGCATAATCTTTGTCTTGATTAAACTTGCATTTTGCAGACGTTGATTTGTTTTGGTCAAGTGTTGCTTGCATGCTTTGTTTCTAGCATGGTATGTGTTAAGCCGAGGTCATCTTAAGCCTAGGTCACACCCTTGAACCTCTTATACCTAGGACCATCTTGGAACCACTTTGGTTGACCTCCACCTTCGTCCTGGCATATTGGCCGAGATGTCATCATCTAGGCCGAGGTGTGCATCACCTAGGCCGAGATATGATTATCTAGACATCCTAGATCCTTGATCCTTGCACCTAGTGATCTTGTTCTGGACCGATATAACCTAGGCCGAGGTGTGGCACATCTAGGCCAAGGTGCGGCACATTTGGACCATGTGTTATTCTTTCTAAACGAGATCATTGAGACCCCTTTTACCGAAGCCGATGTTCTAACCCAAGATCCTCGCCTTACCAGAGTGCCCTTGCCACCTTGCTTGTTATATACACTTTGTCATAGCCTTGTCTTTTCACTTAGTCACATTTTTTAGGAAATCCAATCCGGTAGTGCCCCGTGTCCCGGCAGAGGGTTAAGTCAGCCAAAGAGAGAGAAAGCATATCATTTTGGCTTATCTTTGCCTTTGAAGAGAGAGAAGCTCTAGAAAGAGGAAGATGAGTACTTGAGAGAGAAGTAGATTTTCAAGCTTGATCCTTAGAGTCTAAACCGTTTGATCCATGTTTTGAAGTTAGATTCTTGATCTACTCTTGTTGTTCTTTATGTTCATATGATCGCATTGCATGATCTAGCATGATTCATGAGCCATGCATTGATTTAAAGCTTGTTTTAGAAAGAGAAAATGATGTTCTTGTGTTCTTGGAATAAAGCCATGTTTTGATCCGAAAGTTTGTATCAAGATCCATGTTTTGTGTTTGTTTTCGTAAGACCTTCAAGTATGGGTACCCAGGTCCATGTTTTTGAACTCATATCATGAAATCTCAGATTTTGAATAAAGAAGTTATGATTTTAGCATTCATGTTCTTCAAAAAAGAAACCCAGAATTTCCAAACTCTATTTTCCTGAATGTGGTCATCGGGACCATACCTCGGCCAAAAGGTGTGGGACCTCGGCCAAGACCTGGTTGGTACCCAGCATGTTTTCCCGAGATGAGAAACAGTGTTTTAACTCCCAACACATGTTTTGCTTTGTCTTGACTTAGTTTTGAAAGAAATGCCGAGATCATTTACACTCATGTAAAGCTTGTTTTAGAAATGCATTCCATGTCCATTTTTGAGCATCTCTTCTTGTCTTCTTGAAATGCATTCAATGGGGTTTTATTATGTACTTGTAGGCCTTGGATCTTTGCTTGTAATCCCCACACCCGAAGAATTATGTGAGTGGTATTTTTAATAAAGCTATGTTCTAACGTTTAATAAAAGCTTTGCTTGTTTCATTTTGGAAAAGTGTTTGTTCAAGCATGAATGATTATCCCTAATTTTTGTATCAAGTATTATCTTGTTTTGATGACATTCTTGGAAAGTCCTTAGTGCTAGGGGACTATAATGCAACTAGCGCGTTTGTCTTGGAAAGTCCTTAGTGCTAGGGGATTATAATGCAACTAGCACCCTTGTTTGAGATATCTCCTTTGTCTTGCCACCGACGATTTACCACGTGGGTTTGTCCGAAATGCCATCCCTTGTATTATGTAGATGCTAGTAAGCATCCCTTGAAACTTTGAAAG
Source organism: Camellia granthamiana (assembly GCA_036172215.1). NCBI lineage: Eukaryota > Viridiplantae > Streptophyta > Magnoliopsida > Ericales > Theaceae > Camellia > Camellia granthamiana. The sequence goes on from CM069907.1 coordinate 4,524,390, forward strand.
ACTTAATAGATGAACTTGGTTCATCCCTTGATTTTGTACAAGTTATTATATGTATTGTTTTGATAAAGATCTTGGATATCATTCATTTAAACCTTTATTACTAATATTGTTCACTGAGTATCCAAGCTCACCCTCTCCTTATATATATGTAGGTGACGAGCAGGAAGGCAGTGACGCCTAGATGATTATTTACAAGTTGTTTTTGGATTCATAATTTGTAGCATCTTGAAGATTATGCTTCTTGGCTTGGTAGTTTATTTGTTTTGTATATGTCGGCTCGAGAAGCTTTTTGATCAAGATGTGTTATGTACTTATTTTATTTGTAATCAAGTTGTAAGATCATGTGAAGATGTATGTCATTTCATTTGATCTATGCACAGCTCTTATGGACTAATTTAATTTAAATTTATTACTTCCGCACATGTAAGCTCCATATGTATACTCTGATCGTGTGTGAATTGTTGTAAGTTGGCCTTTGGTAATCTCGAATTACTGGCCATCACGACACCATTCTACTAGGGGCAGAATGGGGTCATGACAAAGCTGACTTTTGATTTTTTTAGCCAAAAAAGCTAGCTTTTTGGGTAGTGACTTGGGTAAAAAAGCTAGCATGCTAGCTTCCCAAAAAAATTCGTTTCGGATCAACTCGTTAGGTAAATAAATTAAATTTAAACATATTTTTAAACTCGTTAAATCTTTAAATAAAACTTGAAAAACTTGTTGCTCGGCTCAACTTATATTTAAGAAAGCAATTTGTTTAAGATCGTCAATTTATGTAAACAAATCAAGTTAAAACATAATTTAAAATTAAACTTAAACAATTTACTATTAAATGCCACTGGACTCGTTTTGGAGATAGAAGTAAGAATTTTGTTTTATATCTCTACATTGTTACGCGCAATCTAGATATTATGAAAATGTATAATTAATCATTTTCATTTCTTATCAAATTTTTAAAATTTTAGTGAACAATTAATTTGATATTATAAGCCAATTCATTTTTTAATCTTTTGTTATAATTTCTCATTTAATTTGTAAACCAAACATGGGAGAATTATTTTTATCATATTTTTTTCATCAATTAACTCAATCTAACATGCTTAACCACTTTTAAAAAATTAATTAAATTATCACTTTATTTGGTGCAATTTATTATAGTCATTTTTTAAAAAAAATTGATGCAACATTTATTTATAATTTATGAAATAAAACAACTAAATAAATTGAAACAATTAATTATTTAAAAATTAAGAAAATATTACTCTTAACTTGTTATTTAGGCTCCGTTTGGGAAAAAAAAAAGTCAAGTTTTTTTGGCTAAAATAGTCACAAAAAACAAAATAGGCTTTTTAAGGCCATCTCCAACGGTGCATCAAACCTTGCATCAGATTTGAAATTTGATGAAAAAGTTACTTTTTCTCACTCCAATGGTTTCACCAAATTGATATCAAAATCAGCATAAAACAAAAGTTTCATCAAACTGAGGACAAGCTCCATATTTCATCTTTTCACTGTTCTATACCGTTGGACAGGGGCAACCGGTCAACCGGCCGGATATCCGACCGATTGACCCACCGGTCGACCGGTTCCCTTTCAAATAGGTAGGTTCAAAGAGGGTAAAAAGGTTCAAACAGGTTATAAAAAAAATAAAATAAAAAAGTACCTTACCAATCAACTCACCGGATGACCCTTCCCTTTTGATGCACCGTTGGAACAAACTATATCAGATTGAGAAAATCAGCTATTTTTTACTCAAATTTGATGAAAAAAGTAATGCACCGTTGGAGATGCTCTAACCTAATAAGATAAAATATCACATTCAACGCATAATCATTATATTATTTCTTTCACAAAAAAATCAAAAAATTCATAAAAGCCAAAAGTCCTTCCCAAATTAAAATAGTCAAAAAAGTCAAAAAATCAAAAAATTAACCCACTTCCCAAACAAATCCTAAACCTTTCAATTTAAGAAAGATTACACCAAACACACACTATATATATTTATTTTTTTGGTTGAGAAATTTTGCTTAAGAGTTAATTTTAAAAAATAATTATAAATAAATAATAAACTTTATAAATATTTTTTTCTTCTAATTTTTTATGAGTCAATAGTATTAAATATTGTTCCCTCACACATGGTCACTTTCACATTTTTCTCTTCTTCACTTGTTGGGTTTTTTCACTTTTCCATTAAATTTCTTTCTATAAATGCAATCTCTGTCCACCTCATTTTTGCTTTCCCTTTACTGTCTCTCTCTCTTCCTCTCTTTCTCTCTCTGGTTTCCTCCATTGCAAACCAAGCTTTCCTTTCCAGCTTTCTGATGTCCCTCTCTCTCTCCTCCACATTAACAAACCCCCCCACCAACTATTTCACTTTTTCTCTGCTTTTTCTGTCCCCTCTCTCATCCTCTCCACCATTAAAAAAACCTCTCTTTTATCTCTCTTCTCTCCTTTCTCTCCTCATTCTCTCTCTCAATACATTCTCTTTCTACATTTTCTCTTCAAAGATTAGATTTTTGTCTTGCCTTATTTGTGCATTTCTTTGATTTCTTTCTCAATTTCTTTTGGCCCACTTGAGGCCATATCCTTCCGCTTCTAAACTACTCCTCTTCAACTGTTTGGCTTTTGGGTTTTGGTGGGTTTGTACTATTTCAACTCTACATTGGTCTATTTATGCTTACTGAGTCTCTATTGGTTCCAAAAGAGGTTATTTCTCTGCTTCTCTGGGTTCTCAACGAAGAAGATCAAGGGGACTGGACTAGGTTTAGATCACTGAAAAGGGCAAGTACTTTCCTCTTTTAATCACTTTTATTTATTAATTAATTATTATTATTGGATTTACATTTCTCTTATATGGTTCTTTTCATTGGATCATACGCAATGTTTCGTTAGATTTTATTCCCATTTTTATAGATTGTGATTCGTGATAAGAAGATTGGAGATTTATGGGTTGTGTTTGTTTTTCTCAAAAGTTAAAATTGCTGTGATTTCTTATTTGTATTGCTTGGTTGAAATTGGTTTTTCCCTGATTTGTTAATGGCTGAAAGAGTAGAAAATAGTTTGCCAAGGATCACTGTAGAAAACAGATTGGTGATTTATGGGTTGTGATTCCCCCCCCCCCCCCCCCCCCCCCCAATGTTGAAATTACTGTGTAATGTCTTATTTGTTGGGATTACATGAATTTGGGTTTTTCTTGATTTGTTAATTGCTGAAACAGTGGAAAATAGTCTGTTAAGGATCACTGTTCTTTTTCATGGTGTTGTCCCCCGAAAATTTGCTACATTAATCTTTCTGGGTTTGAGTTGTTGAATCTGGATGAGGATGCAATAGCTTTTTATGCACAAAAACTATTTGTAAATACGAAATATCTCATCTGAAACTTAAGGAAAAAGTTCAGTGTTTTTGGACATCAAGATTGTAAGGTAGCTCTGTTGTCATGTTCCCAAATGCTTTTGATTGATTTGTGGAGTTTTGGGTGCAATGATAAAACAATATTCTTGTGGGATTTGTGCAGTTTTTTGGGTTATTTGGTTGGAGCATAATGCTAAGTTTTTTGAGGATTTGATTGAAGAGGAAGAGGTGGACTATTTATGGGATAAAATTGTTGCCTGTCATCTTCTTGGGTTTCAGTCTTCACTCCCTTTAGTGGAATTTCACTCTTTTTTTTTCTTTTTTCTTTTTTTGTTTAGTGTTTGTGTGTGCGCGCGCTCGCGCGCGCAGTGATCTATAGAGATATGAGGGGAGTGTGTGATTTTGTAGTGCGAGAATTTGGTTGTCTTTATTTTTGTTTTCTTTTCGCAGACTCATCTTTGTACCCCCTTTTGTCTTACACTTTTCTTCTTTTCTAATAATATTTCTTTCTTTCTTCTTCTTCTTCTTTTGTTGCTCATCATTAAAAAATCAAGATATTTATTTATGAAGAAATTAACATGTTTCTGGCACCCAGGTGACAATGGTTTAACTTTGCATTGCAATCCAAGAACTAAGCAAGGGGAACATAATTTTTGTTTTGTTGTGTCTAAGTCACTGAAAATGTCATCTGGGAGCTTGAATTCGGAATTATCAAAGAAAACATCATTTCTGGGTCTAAAACTTTGGGTTGTAATCGGTATATGTGTTGGTGCATTCATAATTTTGATACTCTGTATCTTATCTTTGTGGGTCACACTTCGAAGAAAATCTAGAAGAACACTAGACAAGTATCCCCTTTCTCAAATACCCAATGTCTCGAAAGATATCAAGGTTGACAAAGTTGGAGGTCAAAATCATCGTGATAATCCAGAGAGTTTATTCCTGTCAGTTCATGATAAATCAAGTGATAAAAATTCAGAGAAGATGTCTGTTCATTTGGGTATGCGCAAATCAAGTGATGCTGATAATATCAGCCAATGTAGCTCTATGTTTCATCATGAGAGAGGTTGTAGTTCACAATCAGGGGAAGAGGGAAGTTCCGGTACTATCCGGAAGCAGTCTTCACTACTATATGGGCTTCCAATGGCCTCTCCTTTAATTGGATTGCCAGAAGTCTCGCATCTTGGGTGGGGTCACTGGTTTACTCTTCGAGATCTTCAACTTGCAACAAATCGTTTTTCACCAGAGAATGTGCTTGGGGAAGGTGGATATGGGGTTGTTTACAAGGGCATACTAGTCAATGGGACTGAGGTCGCGGTCAAGAAGCTTCTTAACAATTTGTAAGGATGCTTCAAAGACTTTCAATGTTTGGATATCCATTTCTTAATTTTTGTATTTATTTTTGTGTTGAAAATTGTTTTATAATTGTACAACAAATTTGCTTTACAGGGGGCAGGCTGAGAAAGAATTTAGGGTTGAGGTGGAGGCTATAGGCCATGTTCGGCATAAGAATCTTGTGCGGCTCCTTGGCTATTGCATAGAAGGAGTTCATAGGTAGATTTATTTTCCTTTTGTTGATCTGATTATAATTTTTAGGGTTAATTACACCAAGAGCCTCTCAACTATTAGCAAATATCAACTTACCCCCCTCATTCATGAACCCGTGCATTCTGAAAACTAAATATATATATATCACTTTCACCCCCTTTATACCACTTTTAGAAGGGGGGCATTTGCACCATTTTTATAGTTGAGGGGATCAATATGTATGGGTTCATAGATGAGGGGGATAAGATGATATTGGCCAATAGTTGGGGAGTCTAGGTGTTATTAACCCTTATTTTTATTTTCGATTTCTTTTCACTTTAGGCATGTAGCTGTTTACAGTTTTCTTTCATGCTATATTAATGTAACCAACTATGCAATTCCAGCGCATATCTATTATTAGACTTAATCCTTAAGTTTTGATTCTGATATCAAGCAGAATGCTGGTTTATGAATATGTGAATAATGGAAACATGGAACAGTGGCTTCATGGGGCTATGCAACAATATGGTACCCTTACTTGGGAAGCCCGAATGAAGGTTCTTCTTGGTACTGCTAAGGCGTAAGTCCTTTTTTTTCTTATTCTTTTTTCATGTATTAGTTTTGCCTTTGCAGTAGCAATGTCTATACATTCAAATTGAAAATTGTTTAAATATTTGGTTCAGGCTTGCTTATTTGCACGAAGCAATAGAACCAAAAGTTGTGCACCGTGATATAAAATCTAGCAATATCTTAATTGATGACGAGTTCAATGCCAAAGTTTCTGATTTTGGATTGGCCAAGCTCTTGGATTCAAGAGAAAGTCATATAACAACCAGAGTCATGGGAACATTTGGGTAATGTGTGCATTTCTATGTTAAAGTGCCTCTTTTTAAAATTTTCAATCATTTTAAGGTACTTTCTGACCAAACACCCATTTCTGAAAACTAATATAATTGTCCTCCCATGTGAATTACAGTTATGTGGCACCGGAATATGCTAATACTGGCATGTTAAATGAAAAGAGTGATGTTTATAGCTTTGGTGTCCTCATGCTTGAAGCAGTGACAGGAAGGGATCCTGTTGACTATGGTCGGCCTGCAAATGAGGTACCAAATTGTTTAGGTCGAGTTTGGCAATTGTAATTTTAGTTGCTTTTTTGATTTTTTTTAATCTAAAAAGGCTGCTTTTTTGTTAATGGAAAAGTTGACTATTTTAGTTTTTTTTATCTAGCTTAAGACAGTCTTTTGCTTTTTGGCTTATTTAGCCAAAAAGAAGCTTTTTTAGCCCATGGCAAACCGGGCCCAAGTATCGGCTACTAGTATTAGTTATGTTTCTTGTGAACAACCCCCCCTCCTCTTCCAAGGGTGTGGGGAGCTTCTTTGAATATTGAACATACTGTATTGCAAGTACTTTCCAATAACAAGCACTTCATATTTTCATGGCAGATTAATCTTGTTGAGTGGCTTAAAATGATGGTAGGGAATAGAAGAGCTGAGGAAGTTGTTGATCCAAACATTGAAGTTCAACCCACAACACGTGCTCTAAAACGTGCCCTTCTGGTTGCAGTTAGGTGTGTTGATCCTGACTCAGAGAAACGACCCAAAATGAGTCAGGTTGTTCGAATGCTCGAAGCTGATGAATTTCCTTATCGCGAGGTGGTGATTATTTTCTGACATAGAAATAATAAGTTATTTACTTTGCTCCTTGCTATGATTTTTCTTATTGGCATTTTGGTAAATTGTTGCCCCCTCCCCTAAAATTTAAAAAAAAAGAGTAGAAAATATATACAAGCGGAAGCAAATCAATTAATATGCATACCTTGACCCGTTTAAAGGAATCAAAGGATGTTTCATGCGCTCCTATGATACAGGAATCTCTTTGTTATAGCGGTAGAACACTGTTACAATAATTGAACAATGTTCTTGATTCCACAACCCAAGAACCTTTACACTCAGTGTATTTCTAGAGAGAGAAGAGAGATGCAGAAATATGTTGGGTCGATGCATCTGGACTGAATACATTGATGACGCATATGATTGCGGCATTATATGGGGGATAAGGGTGGGGGAACACTTGATTTTAATACTGTGCTTGATTGGGGATAAGGAGGGGGGATTATAGGTGGGGAACATTAGGGCTCTACATGCTCTTTAGTTCGACATTTTTTAACATGGTATAAAATTTGGATTACGCATAGTGTGTAATCGGTGAGCCGAGTGTCCAACACAAGTAGTTCATACATTTAGAAGCAAGCCTGAACCCGTACCCTACTTTTTTTGGGGTTTTTCCGTATCGGCGTACCCATACTCGTACCCGTACCGTACTCGTACCCGCACCCGTGCTTCTTAGCCCCATACCCTTATCGGTGAGCCGAGTGTCCAACACATGTAGTTCATACATTTAGAAGAGTCCATGTCAAATAGCCTATTGACATTTGGTCAACTACTACATCAACACTTATGGAGGTGATAGAAATTGCGCAGCTATTGTAGTTGTAGTATAGGACCTATTAGAAAGCACCAATTTTTTTTTATTGTTTTCTCATACAAGATGTCTTCATTTTTTATGCTTGGGGATGATGTCTATAGGTCGTGTGGCAATAGTTTGAATTTGACTCTTGGGACATTTTTCTTGGATTCTCAGCCACATTAGCCCTTAAAACGTGGGTGAGCTATGTATTCAGATTTTACTCTCACACATTGGCATGTGGCTTTGTGCCTAGTTTTGGTTTCGGAGAGTTATCTCTGACATGAAGTATTTGAAACCTGGCAATTGTATACATGTCCATGGATCATTGATAACTATCCCAAATATTATTAACAAAATCCGAATCTTTAATGAAAAAATCCAAAACCATAGAGTAGAGATGTTCCCGGAGATTGAAGAATAAATTTGGCATTAAAGGAAATTTTTTTGATGAGTTCAACAAATCCTGTTAGGTCAACTACCAGTTGACTCACACATGGGTCCATCTGTTACAAAAAAATTCTAAAGCAAAAGGAGGGGGGGGGGGGGGGGTTCTTGGATATTTCAGAGAAACGGGTGACAGGTCAGATAAATCCAATAGGTTCCGGTCTAATTTGCCCATGAAAGTATTACATAATGCACTCGTAGTTGCGCCTGTGTGTGGATCCTGGTTTTCGAAAAGCACCATCGTTACTTCCAGTTTTTCTAATTTTCTAGACTGCATTGATTTTCTATGGTAATTGAAATTTACCTGCTTTAATGATATTATCCACTATTATGTAATGAATGTAGAATTGAATATTATGGTGAATATTGTTCTGTTGTCGAGTAGCTTGTATTTTAGACTTGAACTATCTTGCACTGCAGGACCGGAGGAACAGGAAAAGCCGCACAGCTAGCATGGAAATTGAATCCATGAAGGAGAGTTGTGATTCGGCTGACATGGAAAGCAGGGTAGAACAACAATCAGAGGGCCATCATATATCTGAGACGACTCATGGATACAACTGACTTGACAGACACATGACATGACCCCAGTGAATATTTCTCGCCTTCTTACCCTTCCAACATTAAAAATTTCAGTAACCCATGAACAGAAAATCGACATACATTTTGACGTCTGTTTGTTTGGAGAAATTTCCTGCGTGTCGGAGAGCTACTGGATGAGGATAGCCCATATGAAATTCTCAAAGCACTAGCTGTTGTTTAGCTTCTGCCTTCTCCAGCATATAATGGTAGAGAGAGAGATGATTGTCATTCTTTTTTCTTTTTTTCCTTTTTTTTAATATTTTAAATTACTGGTCTTGAGGTGGTGAAAAACCCTAATTTGGTTTCACTTTTCCATTATTTCTTTTTCTTTTTTTGGTTTTATGTTTTTGTTTAAGGTGTCTTGTTTGTTAATTTATCCATTTGTGTAGTATCTATAAAAGTATTGAATCTAATCATTTCCTTTTTAACTTTATTGCATGCTTTGCTGCAGTAGAATGATGCTTACCACACGCTTGCTTTTTCTTTCCTTCTCATGTTTTTGCTATTACGTTACCAGCGTTGTGCTTGTGTGTGTGTGTGTGTGTAATGTATCTTACAACCGGGCAGAACACTATAATGTAGTGAAAGTTGGTGAAATTATTGTATTATAACTAGCTATTGTAGATGCTTTAACAATCTATTTAAAATAAAAGACGTTATGTTATGTCTGATTTACTAGAATAAAAGTGAAATAAAATAGAATGTTTATTTTTTAGCCTTTTAATGGAATGATCATTTCATTCTACTGCAAAGGTCAGGTAATTAAGTGTCAGTCTCAATAACATTTAGAGATTGTCACTAGAGGAAAAATTATCAGATGAAAAACAACACTTAGTAACAGACTTAGGTATCGTTTGGAGAGTAATTATTTTAGTTAAAAAGTCATTATAAGTTGTCATATTATTCTTTTTATTTTTCTGTATATTTTTTTTGTAAAAAGTTAAAAAATTACTAAAATAGTTTGTTATCAAACGAGGCTTAAATGAGTTATTCTTTCTCTTAATTACTTAATAAAGATGAGTCATCATATTTATTATTAAAAGTTTTTGCTTTTGATTGATTTGGAGCATAGGGTTAGAGAGATTTGGAAAGACCAAAAAAAAAATGGAGAAAACAATTTATTTATATTTTATTCACTTTTCATTCATTTTTTTTTAATATCTTATATCTTATTTAAATCTTTATTTAACTTCATGATTCAAATACATTTTTTCTTTTTTTTTTTGGGTTCTTTTTATTATTATTAGTGAATAATTAAGAGAAGAAGGTAGTGTAGAACAGAAAGTGTAATATCTAGGTAGTGCCAGGTGGCACCAACCAGAGCCTCTGCAACCTTATCCCACAATCATAAATCTATCCTATCCTATCCAATATCCAAAAAAAACCCAGCCATTTCACTACTACCCCAACCTCCCTATCATACCCACATTACAATTCATACACTTGGAGGAAGGAAAAAAAAAAATAGAGAGATCTAAAAATGGCTTCTACAGCATGTTTCTTGCACCACCATGCACTCTCCACCCCAACTAGAACTCAATCACAGCGTTATGTGCTAACCACCACCATCACCACCAAGCCCAACAGAGTAGTCTGCAAGGCACAGAAACAAGCTGTCCAAGAAGAGGATGGCAGCGCTGCCGATGCCGTGTCGAGGCGGTTGGCACTCACTGTGCTTGTTGGAGCTGCAGCCATTGGCTCCAAGGTTTCTCCTGCCGATGCCGCCTATGGCGAAGCTGGTATGGTTATTTTTAAAATTGTACCTCTACAAATCCTTCTACTATTTTTCTTTTTTTTCTTTTTCAAATACAGCCTAAAATTCGTTCCCCAAATCTAAGATACATGATTTCTCAATTAATAGAAAAATGAGAAATTTCTCAAGTTTCATAAAGTTTCAGTTTATGAACAAAATTGTGAAATTTCACAATTTTTTGCGTAGTAACTATGAAATTTCTCGGTAATTTTTTTTGTTAATCACATTCAATATTAATCTTGTCACTTCACAGCTCAGCACATACCAACAACATATAATAAGGAAAATGTTTGAGGGCCACAATTTTTGTGGCCACAGTGGCTCAAAACTGTTAAAACGATGTCGTTTTGGCATGTTTTGAGCCCAAAACGACGTCGTTTTAGCAGTTTTGAGCCATTGTGGCCACAAAAATTGTGACCCTCTAGCATTGTTGATATAATAAACATAATGGACGCCCCATTAAGGGGGCAAAACAGTCTAAATATTTTTAAAATTTTAAAAACAGGACGTGGATTGGTAGATAGGTGGCCCAACCTCTGTCTAACTGTCAGCCTAGGAGTTTGTCTTTTTGGGCTCAAACCCAAAAATGAGTCCATCCTACATATCGTCCCAAAACCAAGGGGATTGGTATGTTTTGGTTGTTATCTTGTTGAGTAAATCAATCTCAGTTTAAGTTATAAGTGGTGGTGGTGGTGGTGGTTGATTTTGCAGCCAATATATTTGGGAAGCCAAAGACGAATACAGATTTCTTGCCATACATTGGAAATGGATTCACGGTTCAAATTCCAGCAAAATGGAACCCAAGCAAAGAGGTGGAGTTTCCCGGTCAAGTTCTTAGGTACGAGGACAACTTCGATCCCAACAGCAATGTCTGTGTCATGGTCACCCCTACCGACAAGAAATCCATCACCGACTTCGGCTCTCCTGAAGATTTCCTCTCCAAGGTTTGTACAGCCCTAGGTTTTTTAATATCAAGATTTTGAACTTCACATATTGATGATATTCACCATATATTGGCCGATACTATCAGATAGTGTCAGTATCGTTATTTAACATCATGCTTCTTTCTCTTAAATGTTAGCTAACTTAAAAGGCTTCAAGGCTTATTTATATCTTGATCTCCACAGGTGGACTATTTGCTAGGGAAACAAGCCTACTCTGGCAAAACCGAAGCCGAGGTACTTTCATCGAAGACTGTTAAAACTACTTTTTATTCATTTATTTATTTATTCATTTTTAACACAAGGTAAGCTAAGATGTTAGTGAATTAGTAATTGGTAGGGATGTTTGCAGTTCGGTTGTGGTCGGAAAATTTTCAATTTGGCATCCCTTCATTGGATTGGCGGATTGAAAAAAATTAATCTGCATCTGTCTGCTAGATTGGCGGAGACAGATTAGCGGATGGATGCGAATCAGTTTGGCGGTTTAAACTTTTACAAATTTTGAACATAATACAACATTTTTTTTGGATAACAATCTAAATCAACATAATCAAAAAATTATCAAGTAAATTGTCAAATACCAATAATAAAAAAATATAAGAAAACTATACATTATCAAAACTATTTCATTACTATTTTTTTATTCAAAAACTATTTAATTTGATTTTTTTTTTTTTAAATGACAACATTAAGCCTTATATTTTTCACACAAAAATATTAAATATCAACACTTGTCATTTGATAAAAGGATTTCCAAATTAAAAACACAACAAAATATCTAAATTCTTTTTCAATTGAAAACACAAACAAAATATCTAAACAAATATTAAGGGCTGCTCGCGGTTTAGAAGTTCAGTTGCAGCCAAAGAAATTTCAAATCCGCCATCCATCCAAAACTAAGCGGAGCCATCCACTTGTCATTACGCATCCGTCTAAAATGCGACAAATTAATTGAATTCGATCGATTTATATATATTAGAATATCCATTAAACAAGTACGTGTCCCATCGAGACCACTTGGCTGCGGTCTGAGTCAAACTACTTGATGTTTACCAGAAAAATAACTGGAAATGAGGCAAACACAGCCTCAACCAAATTCACTTTTGTATCCATCATGGAGTATGAAAATTGAAATTTGATGATGATGATTTTTTCAGGGTGGTTTCGAACCGAATGATGTAGCAACAGCTAATATATTGGAGACTTCAACTCCGGTGGTCGGAGGCAAACCTTATTACATCATAAGTGTGCTGACAAGGACTGCCGACGGAGATGAAGGCGGCAAACACCAACTGATTACCGCCACTGTCTCCGGCGGTAAGCTTTACATCTGCAAAGCCCAAGCTGGTGACAAGAGATGGTTCAAAGGAGCTAAGAAGTTTGTTGAGAGCGCTGCAACTTCTTTCAGTGTTGCTTAATTTATATTTCTCTTTCTATATATATATTGATCAAATGTGGATTTGTATTTTGTAATTTGGTTGAGTTGTATGGAACCTTGTTCCCCCAAATTTTAGATCTGTTCAAGTCAATGTGGATATTTCTTTGCATATCAAGACCCTCTACTAATTTTAGGTCAACTTTCTCCTTGGTTCTACAACAAATATAAAAATCATTCACAGAATCAATACAGAATACACTTCCATAGCCAAGATTTATATCTTTTTATGTACAATATGTATTTGACTCTGTAACCGATTTCCGAGCTTCTAAACTTGCGCTTCTCCCATGAACATTGTGCCACCAATTTCTTGCAAGAATTTTTTGGAGTCCAAATCTGTGCACATTAGAGACTCTCTTCTTGAGGCCTTAAAAACAAAACAACTCACATTTTGCAGTGTTGTAATTTTAGTAATTTTTTTAAAAAAAAAAAAAAATTTTTAACTTTTTAAATTCGTTACTTAATCTTGATATACTTAAAAAGTATAAAATTTATATAAAATCTATAACAAATTAATTAAATACAACAAAATACAAAAACATATTAAATTTTTATATTTTTTTGTATGTAGTGAATTTTTTTTTTTAAATTTACAAATATTATGCTTATTAAATACATCCAGATTAAGTATAACTGAAAAATAAAAAATAAAAATATGTAAAAGTCTTTAAAAAATTATTAAAAACTAAAACTACGAAAAATAAAAAATTCAATTTTCAAAAAAACAGTGTAAACTAAACAAAGTGAACATTATATCAGTGTACGTGAAAATGAGGCATCTTCTTTCCTTTTTCATTTTTTCTAAGATTGGAAACACATTGGGCAACTAGAGACATGTAGCATAGATAGATAGTAAAGACTAAGGAGGAATCAATGCATGTTAAAACATGAAATGTTACAAAAATTTATTTAATAAAAAGAAGGAAAAAAAAAAAAAAAAGCAAGCAAGAGTTCAAAATTCAAGTCATCCACTTGTGAGAGTAAATTTCATCCAAGCAAAGCCTAGGAAGGCTTTGTCCATTGAGTCTTATTTAACCCAACATATAAGTGTACTCAACATGCTTTCACCAAGCTTTCTACTTCAGTCAAAAATTTATGAAATAATAGAGTTGTTTCAATATTTGAAGTTGAGCTAGTTATCGACAACCTCAATTAGGGTAGTCTCGTAATCAGTAGGAGCCACGAGTCCATGGAGATTCATCACGGTTGCAGCCACATTGGCAAGCCCGCCATCAGGAACATCCTTGCGGAATCTTACGCCAGGTGCCAGCCCAGGACCTCCAATTGCAAGAGGCACCTAGAAACAAAAATAATATATTTACAAAAAAAATTAACCACACATGAACAAATCTAAGAATATAGGATATATTAACCAGGTATTGCTTGCATGCTAAATAGTCCACACATGAACAAATGAGATGCAACCACCAAGGTGTCCCCTATATAGGGTTGCGAATGAAAAAAGCTGAACAACTTGAACTTGACTTGTTCAAGATTCACTTAAGTTCAGCTCATTTGCTAAATTGTTCAAGATTCACTTAAGGTCGGCTCATTTGCTACATGGACGAGCTTCAATTGGTTCATTAAGACAAGAATATAAATATATATATATCATATATCAAATATATTTCCTTTAATTTATTTTATTTCTCTATTAATGTTCGATGTTTGTGCAAATGAACATATTTTGATTGATGAAATTTATTAATAACATGACCCTTTTTTTATATATTTCACTCATAATCTTCTCTTCTTTCTTTTTTTTCCTTCAATGTGCATATTAATTTAACTTTCAACTTTTTTTGCAAGCTCAAGCTTGGCTTGATTATGTAATCAAGTAGACTCGAGTCGAGTTCAAGTTCCTCAAATCTTTGACGAGCCAAGCTCGAACTCGATTCTTTAAGCTCAACTAGAGCTTGGCTAGCTTGAGCTTCACTAATTTTTAGCAAGCTGAGCTCGAAAACCACAAAGTTCAACTCATTTGCAGCCGTACTGGCCATAGGCTATTTTATATTTTATATTTTTATTCTATATTTGTTGATAAAAAATGAACAGCTCGTTATACTTAACTGGTTCAAGAGTGTGAGAGGTCAATATTTGAATCTGGCCATTCTTGTCAAGTTGAGGCTCCCCCTTCTTGTTCCTTTTCACCATGTCCTCAGCATTTCCATGATCAGCGGTAACAACATATATTCCACCCACTTGCTCTATCGCATCAAGGATCATCTGCACAATTAGATTTAATAAAAAAAAAAATATAAATAAAAATAAAACTTCTAAAATGGAGACAATAAGAAAGGTTAGAAGGGCTCCCCACCCCTCAATGTATATCACAAAATAAAACCAGAGATAAGGCAGCTTTGGCAAATACACATATATGATATCCATATATGATAATAGAACTTTGGAAACATTAAAAAAACAGAGAATCGTATACTCATATACCAGAGAATCAATCCCATAAAATTGACCCATCATACTAGTTCAGGCAAGTCATTTACCCTAATTAGAAATCAATAATCAGCAAATTAATTTCCAAAAAACAAATTTGTTTAAATTTGTACTTCTTGATAATTGTTCACAATATTTTGTTAAAAGAGTGCACAAATTTTCATAAATGACTTGTTTCTTTCAACAAGTTTTTATGTTAAATTAGTATACACAATATAATTCAGCTTTTTTTTCTTTTGTTTTTTTAAAATGCCATGGATGCTCTTTTCCATGTATTTTTGTTGCTTTCACACTTGAGAGAAAGAGGCCATGAGAGAAAGGGCCACAAATCAGGAAAGGGGATTTCTTCTCCCAGCTACAATTTAATATATACAATACACAAACATCTATGAAGCACCAACAATTCAAAACAAGTGCCGTATCCGTATCAGATACACAGGCACTTGGGCGCGGACACTTCAAAGACGCGTATGAGACACATCACATGGCATGTCCCCTTATTTAATTAATTTGTTTTCACGGGACATGCCGGGGACACTTCGGAGACACTAGGGACATGCCAAATTATCTTTTCTCCCATTTTACTTAGTGCTTTTGATGAATGTTGAATGTATATTATTTTTTTTCTTAGATTTAAATAATTAATAAATCATCCATAAAAGAAGATATAAAATGTAAGTGTTAATTTACATGTATTTTTTAAAAATAAAAATAATAAAATTAGAGTTAATTTTTGTTAATATTGATTGTTTGTGGATGTAATATTAATCTTGATAGCAAATAAAAATATATAAAAACATAATTTATTGTCGTGTTCCCGCCGTGTCTGTGTCCCTATTTTTTTGAAATTGTTGCGTCCCGTGTCCAGTGTGCGTATCCATGTCCGCATCCGCATCCGCATCCGCATCCGCATCCGCATCCGTGCTTCTTAGATAGACATATATATTAGATTCTTCTAATTGTGTCTTCATTTAAACCTGATTTCAGATGTACTTTCATTGACTGTGTTGTAACCTCACCAGGTCGTACAAGTCAATCTAAAAGCGAAGGCAAAGAGTGCTTGTCTAATCCAAACCATTACAAACTACAGTTGTTACACAAATGAACGATACAAGAGTAGTAGAAATTCAGAGCCATCGTACCTTCACAGCTTCATCAGCAGCCTTGCAAGCCACAACAGTGGCGTCAATGTCACCTGTATGGCCCACCATGTCACTATTTGGTAGGTTAACACGTACCTACAAAAACATTCAAAATATACGATAATCCATTCTTTGTTCAGTTTCAGTTGTGCCCATTAGATATGAATCAAAGCAAACAATAAGTTCATCAATTACCTGGAGATATTTGCGGCTCAGAATAGCATCCCTAGCCTTCTCTGCAATTTCCAAGGCCTTCATCTTTGGTTTCACGTTAAATGTAATTCCAGAATCACTAGGAATTTCAACATATTCTTCCATGTCTGAATTAAAATACCCAGAGCGATTTCCATTCCAAAAGAAAGTGACGTGCCCAAATTTGACAGTCTCACTGTTGAAGGAAAAAGAAGGGGGCAGTTAAATATATAGTTCAAAAAGTTGGCAAACGATGAAGCTATATAAAAGAATACAAAACAGTTTGAGACAATGCCAAATCTAGACACTTGACAAATATTTATGATTTTTAATAGCTGTACACTTACCTGCAAGCAAACGTAGACACGCCATTATGGACCAAATATTCACCAGACGTCCTCTCTATCTCTGGGGGAGAAACAAGGTACTTGCTTGGAAGCTTCAACTCCCCGTCATACTCGAGCATTCCAGCATAACGAATTTTAGGGAATCGAACGCGATCAAATTTGTCAAAGTCTTCATATTCAAGTGCCTTAGCAAGCATAACCATACGATCTGCTCGAAAGTTGAGAGTCACAACAGCATCACCATCCACTACAGGACCAACTGCTTTCCCGCTCTCATCAACAATAACGAAAGGAGGTAAGTATTGATCGTTGGCACCCTCCCTCAATTTCTTGACCGCTTCAACAGCACTCTTAAACTTATGTGGGGCTTCACCAAGAACTTGGGCATCCCATCCTCGTTTCACAACACCCCAGTCATTCTGCACAAGAACCAGTAATAGTTATTTAATTTCATATTTGAGACAGCTGAATAAGAGATATGCAAAATAGGATAAATAACAGTACAGTAGTAAGTGGGAGATAGAATGTGATTGAAACATAAGAAAACTTGTGTTATGCGATGTAGCCCGGACTTCAAGGGAATTTCTTCCAACACATATGGGCAAAAATAATATGTTCATTTCTTTATGAGATAGAAATAGAAGAAATGAAAGAAAGAGAATAAAAAAGATAGGAGAATAACAGAGAACACAGAGAGAAGAGATACAGGGGAGACAAAGTAAAGAGAAACAAGAAAGATGGAGAGGAGTTAATGGGAGAGGGACAGAAAGCAAAGCTCTTGCAAATAGCCCCGTGTGTGAGAATTCTGCTAAATCAATAGATCCTCCATGAGGGTGATGCTAAACAATGAATGAAACAAGCGACCTGGGTACCATCACTTTTTAATAGGAAATTCAATGAAATGAAGTAATGCATGCAAATTACAACCACCTCTAACAAGTCTAGCCCCAAAAATAGAAACCTTATGAACAGTTTTAATCCAACACATTAGAAAGCACTATATTCAAATATATACCTCATAACGATCCATTGTGACATACATCCGGCCTCCACCTGATGCAATCTGAGCATCGACACCCTTTTCACGTAATTTTGAGAGATCATTCTCAAGGATTTCTACAAAGCCTACACTTGAACCATCCAAAACATCGCGGCCATCTGTAAGAATATGAACACGAATTCTTTTGGCACCACGTTCACTGGCACCTTTTAGCAACAACTGCACCCATAACGAATAACAAATTCATCAAGTGAATATGAAATGAAATGAAAAGTACCATATCAAAAAATAATCAAAGTCAACCAAAAGAAGAAAAAGAAGAAGAAAATGACCTGCAACTGGTCAAGTCGAGAGTGTACACCACCATCACTCAATAACCCAATGAGGTGCAATGTGCCAGTTGCAAAAGATTCCTTAATATAACTAAAT
This sequence comes from Camellia granthamiana, assembly GCA_036172215.1. Taxonomy (NCBI): domain Eukaryota; kingdom Viridiplantae; phylum Streptophyta; class Magnoliopsida; order Ericales; family Theaceae; genus Camellia; species Camellia granthamiana. The sequence continues at coordinate 4,542,456 of CM069907.1, forward strand.
CCTTCTCCATCATAAATTTTGCCAGAATCAAGGGCAAGGTCAACCAGTTTTGCCCTACATGTAGAAACAAATTCAAAAAGTCAATTACCCATTTTTGTTTGCACAAAAATTACAAATTGGCAAGGACAAATTATAAACAACCATACAAACAATAAATGGAAAGATAACTACTCAGTAGTACTAGGAATTAACTGGCCTTAAATTCTTGAACAATGAGGTAAGGAGTTTATAATCATGCTGGAAAAGACACAAGTCATAATCACAAAGCTAAGGCATGCTGCATCCATATGGGGTAGGCGAAGCCCGTCAAGCGAATCCATCATAAATTTGGGTAGTGTAAGAGGGGTTAACTTGAGCCCACTAATTAATTGGGCCCAATCGACGCCCGATTAGAAAGCCCAAAAATTTGTGAGTTTGGAGAAATTATTGTCAAATGGGCCAAGTGAATTTTATTGAACAGGCCCATAAGTCAACAAATTAGGCTGAGGAAGACCCATCAAGCATATATCTCTAAAGAAAATCCAATAAACCCATCCGAAGAGGCCCAGATCATACGGGCGTTCTAGAAGGTTAACCGTTGCTTTCAGAAGAGATGAAACCCTCGGAGGAGATCCATTCTCCGAGGTATTGGCTTAATCTTGAAATGGTTCGAAACCACGAACCTAGAGACCTATTTGAGCTCAGACTCGAAAAGGTTTGGATCTACGAACCTAGAGATCTGAAGCGCTTGGCTTCGAATGGATTCGGACGCAATCTAGAAACAGCTCTATTAATGAGTCCCAGAACACTTGCGTGCTCGGAGCTTTTCAAGATCTACGCACCAGAACCATGGGCGTGTTAGAGTCCGAACAAAGGACCCGGTCCCGAAGACAGTGAGTGGAGATAAATTCACTCTTCGGTTAAACTAACCTATACCCGGGTCGAGGTGGCACGATCTAAGAGGTCCCTAAGACTCGACAATATTTGTGACAGAGCGTCCTTTGGGACTACCCCTGACCCTTTGGGATGATTGGGGATCACTGGTTAGGTGTGGCTAAGAAGAAGGGTTCGCCGAGAGGTTGATCTCCTCTTCGGGGTTTTCCTCATCCTCGGAGAGGTCATCTCCTCGGACAAGGTAGTTAGACGGAATATTCCCCATATGCCTTATACATGGGCTCCATCCTACATCATGAGGTGCCTATAAATAGCACCCACCCATATCTTTACGATGGATGAATTTGGAGAGAAATTTTTTGGAAAAGAAAAGAAATAATTTCCATTCTCCATTATCTACCTTGAGGGTGAAAGTGTGAGATCTATGGAAAAGCCTTGTCATTATTCTCTCTCTAATTACTTTCCCTTCTTCTTCACCCAATCTCTTATCTCCATCATCTCTTTGCTATTGTGTTTCTAGTTGCGACCGTCGAAGAATCTAAGCCTCTCAGCATTTCTAGAGAATTTGAGTTTTCTTCAAAGATCTTCAAATTTTTAGACCACATTCTTGAACCCTCTCATACATTTGGCGACTCCACTGGGGAGGCGTATTGGTTAATGGTCTCAACAAGATCCGGAATCTACACAACTCCGGTGAAGAGCTTTTGCCGAAGAAGGACCGCGAAGGCCCTAATTATTGTGTTTTCCACCAATCACTAGGATATCCTACAGAAAAGTGTTGGACGCTTAAGAAGATCTTTAGAAAGAAAGTCGAAATAAATAAGCTAGAGTTCAAAAAACATGGGCCTCATGATATCTTAGAAGACATGGCTATGATGGCGTATGACGGCCACAACCCGAGTAACTGGTGAAAGTTTCCTGAATGACCTTGCAACTCTAGGGGCAAATGTCAACATTCCATAGTTGAAGTCTATCTATGACATTTACAATTTGTATTTACTGCATTATCTAAGAAGTTTTATCTTTCTTTCTTATATTACGAAGAAATTTATTTTCTCCACATTGTGTATCTCTATTAGAAGTTTATTTTCTCCATATTGTGTATCTTCATTATGTTATGTTGCTTAAGACAATTTTTAATTTTTTATCGCCCCTTGAAGAAGAAGAAGTAGACTCGGTTGCTAGCCAGGAAGAATCTTTATTGCCAAAGAAAAGAGTGTGCTTCCACTCTAACTTCCGAGGGACAGCCCTTGCTTCTATTTGGACTTCCGAGGGACAATCCTTGTTTCCATCAGTGCGAGCTTCGAGGATCTTTCTTTTTGAAGTAAAGTGTGTGCTACCACTCAGACTTTCGAAGAACAGACCTCACTTCCATTAGTGCAAGTTTCGAGGATCTTTCTTACTAAAGTAGAGTGTGTGCTCTCACTTGGACTTCCGAAGAACATCCCTCGAGACTCAGTTGCCTGCCAGAAAGGATTTTTCTTGCTGAAGTAGGGTGTGTGCTATTATACAGACTCATGAGGGACAGCCTTGCTTCCATTCGGACCTCCGAGGGACATCTCTTGCTCTCATTAGTGTGGGTTCGAACTTCCGAGGGACAACTCTTGCTTCCATTTGGACTTCCGAGGGACATCCCTTGCTCTCATTAGTATGGGTTCGGACTTCCGATGGACAACCCTTGCTTTCATTTGGACTTCCGAATAGCAACTCTTACTTCATCAATGCAAACTTCGAAGATCTTTCTTATTGAAGTAGAATGTGTGCTCCCACTCAGACTTTCGAAGAACAACCCTCGCTTTCATCAGTACGAGCTTCAAGGATCTTTCTTGTCAAAGCACAGTGTACTACTACCCCGGACTTCCAAGAGATAGCCTTTGCTTCCATTAGTTGCCGAAGTAGAAGTGTACTCCCACTAGAACTTCCGAGGGATAGACTTTGCTTCTATTAGTTGCCAAAGAAGGGAGTGTACATCCACTCAGGCCTCCAAGAGACAGCCTTGCTTCCGTTTGGACTTCTGAGGGACAGCCTTGCTTTCACTCGAATTTTTGAGAGACAATCTTTACTTCTGTTGGTGCAAGCTTGGTAGACTCGATTGCCTTCCAGAGGGATATTTTTTACCGAAGTAGGATGTGTGCTACTATTCGGACTCCTGAGGAACAGCCTTGTTTCTGTTCGAACTTCCGAGGGATAGCCCTTACTCTCATTAGTGCTGGTTCTGAGGGCCCCGAGGTCGTGGACTTCGTACAAGAATTTATTTTCCAAGTATACAAGATTCAAGTGGGTCATTCTCTCTCGGATTACAGTATTCAATATTAAAGACTTGGTTTATACAAGGCTCTGACTCCGGACAGAGTAAGTTGAGTAACAAATTTTAGGCCCAAGATCTGAAACATTTTTATTTGAATATTATATTTCTCATCCATAGCAAGATTAAATAGATGGTCATACAAATTGCAAGAATATCTTTCCCAAGTCAAGGTTTCCAGTCCAAAATTTCTTTCGCAAAACAAAATTAGCAAGGATTCAACATTGATTGTTCCAATATTCACAACGGAAAAATCAAGTTCTCTTTATGAAGATGTGCAACAGCAGAAATTTATGGGTTACATTATCCAGAATTTTATTTTACACAAATCTGAGTTTATACAAATAAGGAATTCAAAAACGGGTTTCAACAAATAGTTACTCACAGATTTGGAGGAGCAAAATATATGAAGCTAGCTAGGAGAGGGGTTGAACCAGCACAAACTAAAATCGGCAAGCTAAGGCTGATGTCGATCAAGAAAGACAGTAGGGGGCAGCGTCGAAGTGAACTAAGACCGAGATCTCCGATGACGAACTATACGATGCGAGGCAAGACTACGCATGTGGCGTTGAGTGGGTGTGACGTGCATAGTCGGTGTTGGACAATCGAGGCCAAAAGCAGTGGTGATGTCGCAGGGGAGTTGGTGTCGGCACTGGTCAGCAACAACAGCGGCAGTGTGCAAGCCCAGCAGAAGCGAAAGAGAAAGGACAAAAAGAGTCCGGCCGCAGTGGTCTTCAGTGGGTGCAAAGGCAAGACGAAGGTCTGATATATTTGTTTCGAAATAAGGAAAAAAATATTGAAGTCTGGGTCTGTGCTTTTCTCTCTCAATTTACAAAGCAGGAAAATGGAGTTTTGGCAATATAAAAAATAAAAAATAAAAAAAGGACAAGGTCTTTGTCTTTTACTAATGGTCTCTCAAATAGGCTACGTATATATATATATACAGTGGGCCTTCAATACTTTAGTGAGAGAAACGAAAATGGGTATTGAATGTTGACTTGTTCAGAACAAATAAAATTTTAAAAAAAAAGAGTTTTGATGGTTGCTTTTTTTTATTATTATTATTTTATTTTTTATTCAGTCAAAACTATTGAGAATTGTTTATGGTCTTCAAGAGGAAGCTGGAATCAAAATGATGATGAAAAGTTAAGCAGGCCTAAGCAAAGGTAAAAATAAAAAAAATTCAAGTTTTGATTTTCTTTATAAAAAAAAAAAAAATCAAAGGCACAAAAATGTGTTTGCCAAACATGGCATAAGGATAAAAGATTCCTTCTTATCAATATTAGTTGACAATCTTATCCATAAAATTATGATGAGTCATTAATCTTATCCAAAAGCCACATGATGACAACATATTCCCGAGGGTGTGATGCGAAGCATAGCCGAAGAAGGGAAAATATGCATGTCTAAGAAATTCAAAATTTCTCATACATGCAAGGGGCAAAAATGTAAGAGGGGTTAACTTGAGCCCACTAATTAATTGGGCCAAATCGAAGCCCAAAAATTGGTGAGCTTGGAGAAATTATTGTCAAATAGGCCAAGTGAATTCTATTGAACGGGCCCACAAGTCAACCAATTAGGCTGAGGAAGGCCTATCAAGCAGATATCTCTAAAGAGAGTCCAACAAACCCATCCGAGGAGGCCCAAATCATACGGGCTTTCCAGAAAGTTAATCGTTGCTTCCAGAAGAGATGAAACCCTCGAAGGAGATCCATTCTCTGAGGTATTGGCTTAGTCTTGAAAGGGTTCGAAACCACGAACCTAGAGACCTATTTGAGTTCAGACTCGAAAAGGTTCGGATCTACGAACCTAGAGATGCGAATTCGGACGCACTCTAGAAACCGCTCTATTAATGAGTCCCAGAACACTTGCATGCTCGGAGCTTTCCGGGATCTACACACCAAAACCATGGGCGTATTGGAGTCCGGACAAAGGACTCGGTCCCGAGGACGGTGAGTGGAGATAAATTCACTCTTCGGTTAAACTAGTCTATACCCGGATCAAGGTGGCACGATCTAGGGGATCTTTGAGACTCGGCAATATTTGCAGCAAGGCGTCCTTTGGGACTACCCCTAACCCTTTGGGATGATTGAGAATCATTGGTTAGGTGTGGCTAAGAAGAAGGGTTCGCCAAGAGATTGATCTCCTCTTCGGGGTTTTTCTCATCCTCGGAGAGATCACTTCCTCGGACAAGGTAGTTAGAGGGAATATTCCCCATATACCTTGCACATGGGCTCCATCCTACATCATGAGATGCCTATAAATAGCACCCACCTATAACTTTACAAGGGATGGATTTTGGAGAGACATTTTTTGAGAAAGAACTAATTTCCCTTCTTCATTATCCACCTTGAGAGTGAAAGTGGGAGATCTATGGAAGAACCTTGCCATTGTTCTCTCTCTAATTACTTTGCCTTCTTCTTCACCCAATCTCTTATCTCCATCATCTCTTTGCTATTGTGTTTCTAGTTGCGACCATTAAAGAATATAAGTCTCTCATCATTTTTAGAGAATTCGAGTTTTCTTCAAAAATCTTCAAATTTTTAGACCACATTCTTGAACCCTCTCATACAGGTAGTGATTTGGAAACGGAAAGGAAAGTAAGCAAAATATTAATGAAGCATAAGTTACTTTTTCTTCTTCATTTCACTCATCTCTTCCTTTTCCTTTCCAATCCTTACTCAAATCATGATCCAATCATAACCTTAGCAACCAAAATTGATGATAACATATTTCTAAAAAAATCTATGTAAATCACATTGGGACATCCAGTATAACTACAGTGCTTTCAAACATTAAATCAGAAAGTCCATAATAAATATAAAAAAAAAAAAGCGCACACACACACACACAAGCCATACCCTTGAGCAAAAATCCTTCCAGCACCAAGAGCATTGTGACCCACTTCACTGTTTCCCATATCATCCTCTGTGGGAAGCCCTACAGCCTTACCATGTGCCCTCACCAATCTCCACTTATCAGGAGCACCCTTTTCATACAATAAACAGAACAAACATCAATACATACAAATATAGGGAGAGATAGAGAGAGACAGATAAAGAGAGAGATACATTTTTTAGGGAATCCATGGTGGGAGTCTCAGCGACATGGATACAGTTATACTTATTGGGATTTGCTTCGCCCCACCCATCCAAAACCACCATAGCCAAGATCTTCCCCTTAGGGAGCTTCGGGTGATCTTCGAGTTTCCATGAAAATCCAGAGCTACCCATTTCTCTCTCTATCTAGTTGACTCGAAAACCTTCACAATCACACTCAAAAACCAAATCTGAAAAACAAAAACAAAAACAAAAAAAAATCAAAAATCAAAAGAAACAACCGATCATTCAATCATCAGATCCAAAACAATGATGCATATATATAGCATATTTTCTATATCTAGAAATTTAGAGAGAGAAAAACAAGCACGAAAACCTTGGGTATGCAAACGAACAGCGCAGAGAGAAAAGCTAAGAAACAACTGCGAGAGAGAGAGAGAGGAGAGGGGGGGTGAGTTTTATAGTGGGAAGAGAAATAGCTTTTGTGTCTATGAAGTCTCGAACTCGTGACGATTGGTTAAAAAGTAGCTACATTGTCCCAAAGAAGGCACGTGTTGTAACATGTGATATCTAACGAAAAGAGAATATGCTAATTTGTTATGCCCTTTTTTGTTTGTTAGGTTAAATCAAATTAAGGTAAATTGTAAATACGTACCCTTTAAGCATGTGATAATTGCATGTTTTTCCTTTGTTGTATTCAAAATTGCAAATTATCTCCTTATTATAGTTTTGTCTTTTAACAAAAAATAATTGCATAGTTTTGCCTCATTATATTTGAAGTTTTTCTCAATTTATTTTTAAAGTTAATTTTTATTCAAAAATTAGATAAAAAATCACATTAGCTACTATATAACATAAAAATATATTATTATATTGAGATTTTGGTTTGCGTCAAATGTGTAAGTTATATATAATAAAATACTTTTATGTCATGTGACTGTCATTTTTTGTCTAATTTTGAACATAAGTAAATTTTTAAACTAAATTATGAAAATTTTGAAACATGAAATGCCAAAATTAAGAGAGAAAAAAACTTTCCAAATATAAAAAAGAACAAAATGTTATTTGCTGATTCATTTTTCCTTTCAATTTATCTATTTTTTTGTTCATAATTTTTTTTTTTTTAAGTTCAAATAAATATCACAAACAAACGGACTTGAGTGGATGCCTTCAAAATGAAAAGGTTTTGTATACTAATAGAAAGTAGCATGTGGCATTACTTTTTACAATTACAAATATATGTCTCTTATTGTTCTCTAAACACCAAACATAAATGTAGTGGATTATACTATCAAATCTAATCACAATTACAAAAAGTACCACATGACATATACTCTATCTGCATACAAAAATTACTCCTTCAAAATATATTAATCAAGTAAGATTGTTGCCAGAATGTGCATAGCTCATTTTATAGGGAGAAAATAAATTTATAAATTATTAGGAAACATGTTGTGACTCAATTATTATGTTTCTAAACTTTATTCACACTTTTGGTCTTCTAGTGGGTTTATGCACTAGTCATAATTTCATGTTTGCTAAATTTGGAAAATTTTAGACTTAGAATTATTTAGTTTCACATTTTATTTTCGGGCAAATTATAAAATAAAAAACCCAAGGTTTTGCATTCAAATTAAACTCCAAGGTTTTAATTGCATCAATTTAAACCCTAACTTTCTTATTTCGTATCAATGTTAACCATCCATCCATCTCTGTTAACTTGTTTGACTGGAAAAAAAAAATTAATGCACATGTGGCACATTTTCATTCGCTCATTTCACTTAATATTAATTTTATATTTGAACATGATCACACCATATCAATACCAATATATATTTATCATCTATTACATCAGAGCCATTCATCATATACTTACCATGAACTTCAATCCATTGTATCAAAATGCATGCAGTTTCTCACCTTCTCCTTTTTTCTTCTTCTTCTATGGGCATTGACACATAGTCACCACCCTCGACCTTCCGCCCCCACCCCTTGCTCAACTCCACCATCACCAGCTCTCTTAGATCCACCACACCCAACCCTCTACCTCCATCTACTTCCCTCAAATCCTTCATTAATAACCCTCATCTACTATTAATCTCCACTACTACCATTCCTTCCAGATCCATCACTCCATGCTACAATCTCCATCAAATCCACCATCATTAGCCTTCTTTCGCCACCGTCTCCCTTAGATCATCAACTACCAACCCTTCACCACCAATCTCTCTATCACATTTGTCATCCATCAAATCTGCTATCGCTAGTTCTTTCCAACCACTACTATCTTAGATTTGCCACCCCTATTTTAGATCCACTACCTCTAGCCCTAACAATGGAGAACCCCTCCCAACAATGGTGAAATAAAGAGAGAGAGAGAGAGAGAGAGAGAGAGAGGGAATAACATATATTGAGAGTGTAAGCTATTATAAACATAAATTAACAAAAGAACATATATTGAGGGTGGTACGAGAAGGAGATGAAGATGAAGATGATGGGCAACATTGGGGAATGGAGCAAAGGGAATGGGCGGTGATGCTAGGGAAGGGAGAGACAAAAACGGGTGGTATTGGAGATAGAGAGAGGAGTTGGCATGGGGACTGGGCTAGTCAGCTCTGTAAAATTGTTGTGACGAAGATGGGCGATGTTCAAGAGTGGCCGGAGAATAATTGGTCATCCATGGAAATGGTAAGCTACGAAATGATGAAAAGATAAAGAGAATTGATCTGGTGTGGTTCACACTATGGTAATATAGAAAATGGATGGTTCTGATATGTTGATAAGTAGAATTTTAATATGATCTGGTCAAACTTAAAATTAGAAATAATATTAATTTAAAGCATCAAGTAAGAACATGCCACGTGTATTATATAAAAAGATCCTGTTAAATGGTTTAACTGATATAAATAGAGGGTTCAAATTGTGTTAAAATTTAAAATTCAAGATTTAAATTGATATAATTAAAATATTGAAATTTAATTTAAAAAACACACAAAATCTTGGAAAAAAATTTTTTGTTTGGGTTGGTAATTTGCCGTTTAATTTTTAAGTCTGCTTATAGATCTTTTACTCTTGCGGAATAAGAAAGCCATACAACGCACGCTGATTTTGACCGTTGATAGTTGAAAGTCGTTTAAAGCGTTAATTTTAATATTACTTTTGTGAATTTTTAAACATATTAATTTATTTATTTAAACTCTCCAAAATAAAATATAGAGAAAACTCATCTCTAATTAGGCGTGTTGGGAGTCGAATAAGTGACGTTGCATTGCTATAAGTTGAGTGGGTAATATAACTAAAAAACATTTAAAATCGCTATAAGTTATTATATATATTTTTTTATAAAAAATTTAAAAATTAATTAAAATAGTCAATTTTCAAATAGACCATAGATTAAATTTAGTTGTTTTATTTATTTATTTATTAAAAAATTGTAGAAACATTGAATAAATGCGAAATAATTGCAAGAATGGTAGGAAAAAAAATTTAATTGCATTTTCACCCAATATATATTTGCCCTAACCATTTTATCTTCCCTTTATGTGTACCCTCTTCATCCCTACTCTCTCGCCTTTACCAGCTACAACCAACCAACCCCACCCTCATAATTTTTTGCCCTCTCTACATTTATTCCATCATTTGCAGCTCTCCATTGATCATTTTTTCCATTCCCAACCCTTTTCAACCGTCAACACCACCGCCTCCAATTATTTCTCAACTCTTTTGTCCTCTCACACCTTATCACATTCTTAGGGCTGCAAACGAATCGAGCCGAACCAAGCTTTATTGAACTCGAGCTCGGCTCGTTTACTTATCGAGCTTGTTTATTGAGCTCGAGCTTGGCTCAATAAGGAGCTGGGTTCGAGCTCAACTCGGCTCGATATTTTTTTTTTAATATTATTTATATTATTTAAATATAAATATTTAAATAAAAAATATTATTTATATTATTTAATATATAAAAAATGTATTTATATATATTTATATATTATTTAATATATAAATATTATATTTATTATATAATTTAAATAAAGATAAACAAGCCGAACTTAACGAGCCGAGCTTATGCGAGCTCGAGCTCGGCTCGTTTACTAAACGAGCCTAATATTCGAGCTCGAGCTCAGCTCGTTTATTAAACGAGCCGAGCCGAGCCGAACTTGTTCATGAACAGCTCGATTCATTTGCAGCCCTACTCCTTCTCTATTGCCACCATCGCGACACCCAAGACTCTCAAATCCTTTTCCAAAACCCTTTCGTTCAACTCAAACTCCTTTCCTCATCCTCGCCTTGATACTAGCCCACTTTTCACACCACTCACTCAATCCTGAAATCCTATTAGTACGTTTGGTTTTAGTTTTTTGAATTCAATTTTTAAAAAATTGAGTTTCTTATTTTTTATTTTTTATTATTAGTAAATATTTTTCAAATTTTAAGCAATTTTTTTACTTTTTTAAATGCATCTTACTTATATGTATCTAAATAGTAAAATATTTGTGAAAAAATATTTTTAAAAATTAATAAATACGCAAAATACGAAAAATATACTGTATTTTTTAATTTTTTTATTGTATTTTTAATATTTAGTGAATTTTTTAAATATTTTTTCACAAATATTATACTTTTTAAGTGTATTTATGTTAGGTGTGTCTAAAAATTTAAAAAATTGCTTAAAATATTAAAAAAATAGTAAAAACAAAAAAATACAGAAAAATAAAAAATAAAATCTTCTAAAAAGTGAACTTTGGAAGCTAACTTTTGACTTTTAACCTATTTTGAGTCATATTACTTCTCATATTTTTTACTCACTAAAAAATAAAAAATTTAGAAAATCTAAAAAGTCAATTTTTAATCCACTTTTTAAAATATCCCATAATAAAGATAACGCATGGACTACAGATGGGCGAAGTTGGTTCGGGATGGCTGGGATGTCGGTAAAAAAGCTGTTGGAGGAGGGAAAGTAGATACGAAAACAAGAAGTGCTTTTCTTAACATTTTTTTTATAGCATTCTTTTAAAAATGCTATGACATATTATGCATTTGTGACATTTTTTAAATAAATTAATACTGGCTGACAACATTATACTTTTCATAACATTTCTAAGTTTAATAGCTTTTTCAAAATGTTGTGAAAGATTAAATGAGTTATGATTTTAAGGACATTGGATAAATGTTATAAATGAAATTTAAATGTTATCACAAATATTATTAAAAGAGTAATGTTAAAGATACTAAATATTTTACTAAATGTCTCATATGAGTATGAGATCTATATGGCATGAAACTCATATAGTGCGGGTCCCAGACCTATGTAAGACATATGAAAAAATATTTGATGGCATGGAACTCATATAGTGTGAGTCTCACACCTATATGAGACATATAATAAAACATTTGAGTCCTAACATTTTTCTTGTTAAAATAAAAAGACTGAAAATTTTGGAACTAGACATATCCCACCTTTCAATTTATGACAAACCCACAACAAAGTCATTAACAAGGGTAATACTAGGACTCTGCTGCTTGTTTTGTAAAAAGTTCTTATGCTTTTCATCGTATAGTTATTTGATACATTTTAAAGGTAATGATCTCTCTCTTAAAATTCTACTAATCAATTATATATACAATATCGGTAGATTATAGTTTCTATTTGTTCTTATTTGAATGACTCTAAAATAATTAATCAATCTCAAATACAACAGAGAGGAGAACTTTCTGGGAACATTTTGTAATTAATTTTCCTTGATTTTCTTGGAATGCTTTGATGCATGCATGTTATTTCCTGTTTATAATTTATTTATTACAAGGGCATGACTCCAAAGAGATTAATTTTCCTTGTGTGTTTATATATATGGTTGGGTTGATTTTGCTTGTATGTGTGTATCCATCTATCTATAAATACATATAGAAATGGGTAATGGCCCTGTTTGGTAGGGCTTATTTCAAGTTTATTTCAGCTTTTAGCTTAATTTAAGTTATTTTGATGTGTTTGGTTCAGCTTAACAATACAGCTTATAGCTTTTTGTAAGTCAAAAATCAACTTATTCTTTAAGTGGGGGAGGAGAAACTTAATTTATAAGTCAAAAATCAGCTTATGTTCACAGTTATAAGCTATAAGCTGTTAGGTTATAAGTTATAATCACTTTCCCACAGCTCTACCAAACGGGACCAATATATAATTCCATATCTCAGACCAGAATTCAAGGCTATGTTATTAATGTAGTTCTTTGGATTAAAATAATTAATATTAATGAATGTTAAAAGAAATTGGGTATCTTAATTTTTTTTTTTAAAACTGGTTTTTGAAAAATTGAATTTTGATTTGATTTATATGAACGTTTTCTTTGATTGGGAGGCTTTGCAACGTGTTTAGATAGAACTATGAAATTTGAAAAAAACTACTTTGAAAGTTGTTCTATTGCATATTTATGAGAATCTAATTATTGAGTATGTAAACTTAAAAAACGTACATCAAATTAACCAAGAAAAGTAAAATTGTTTTTTACCTTAAGTAGCTTTGCCTAATAGCAATGATTGATAAACAAAATTTGTATATATAACAGACATCTAGAATGATATTTTATTACAATAACAATTTTATAAGAGTGATGACATATACAAATAAAAAAATCATACAAAATTTGTAGATAGTGGTTCAATGTGGACCTTCGACTTAAAAAAAATAAAATACCCATGACGTTGATTTTTATTTACAAAAATAATATTGTCACATTATTCTTGTGGGGTTTTTTATATTAATTTTTTATTATGAATGAAACTTTCATCTCATAATTGTGAATCACAATAATAGTGTTTTTATTTGAATCACAATAGTAAAAAGTGTGCATCAATTCAGATTTTTGATACAAATACAAAACTAGAACTATTCCTCAAGCTCATTCCAATTTAGGTAATCAACTTTGCAAAAAGGCCTTTTAATTTCTTGACTCCTTCCAAACATCTTACATGGTCTGAAACAATATATTCATTGATATAGTCCAAAATAATATGCTCATTGAATGAAACTTTGTATTGAGACAATATACATATGATCCTCAAATTGTCTTCTATCATTTTATTAATTTGACATCTAGTCTTTGTTCTTTTGAGTTTATGTAGCTTCAGTGCATTTACAGTTTATATACTATTAATTATGTTGTGTTTCTGTTTATCTTGCTTCTTTCAATTATGTTTGCTAACTAATTTTGAAACCTAATGCTAAGTTATTGTTTTCTTGGAATAGGTTCGCGACCATGGCTATAGGTTGTAAGAAGAGATCATATCACAGACAAACATTGAGTGAGGGGTCTTCTCAAGTACCTGTTGAAAAAATAGTTTAATATAAGTATATTTTCCTAACGTCTTTTGGGGTGGGTCTGAAGAGGTGAAGTGTTCCTTGCCGCGTGGCAAGTCACACAGTGAAGATGGTACGTCAAAACCATTTATGAGTGAATGGGAAGTTGACGTCGTTTTCGGGTCTAACATTAATTTTTTAGATAAAATTCATTTGAATTTTTTCAATAAAAAATTATTGTGGGAATTTAATTTAATTCTAAATTCAAATTTTGGGTTCCTAAGTGATTTCCTAAAATTTGTAATTGTGGGAATTTAATTTAATTCTAAATTCAAATTTTGGATTCCTTAGTGGTTTCCTAAAATTTATATCTCTTACTTTATTTATTAAACTATTCAATTTGTTTAATATATATATATTTAATAGTTTAATATATATATATTCAAAATAGTTTATTTAAATAAAATGCAACAGATTTGAATTCCAAATAGTTCTTGTGTTTGACCAATGGTTCTTTTCAAATGTTTGAATTTTGGTGCAACCGTCAGAATTATTTGGATACAACTATTGAACCTGTTCATAAACTGGTCACATCTGTTTGGCTTGTTTTTGCACCTGTTCGGGTTGCACTTGTGTGCCTATAAATACCAAATTCCAGCAAGTGTTTTGGATCCGAAGGAAAAAAAAAAGAGTCTGCATCATAGAAAAACTGCTGTCCAGGTTTTTTTCTTTTTTGCATTTTTTTTATTCCTCATTCTAGTTTTAGAGATAAATTAAAAAGAGTATTAGAACACAAGGTTTGGTTCGCCGAACAAATTGTTTGGAATACTACTACAATTTGTGAAGATCATTGTATCCTGGGAGATAGACGCCACTCAACCGTAAGTACCGTAGCGGGGCGAATCTGTCTTAAGGATAGAGTGTCACACACTCGACTTGGTCTTAATTTTAATTCGGTTCGATAAATAAATCCGGTATGTTATTTATTTATTTTGTTTGAATTTATTTCAAGTTATTTTATTTACACAGAAGATTGTTCCAACAATCTTAAGACAGATTCGAATTATTCTGTTTATAGAATTTTTCGTTTGTTTCCCTTTTTCATTCTTCGTAAATAATTTCGGAAGAAAATTATTTTCTGTGAATTTACAAAATAATATTCTGGTTGGAAAAACAAATAGTGATTATATACTATTTGACAGATAGTAGTAATATACTGTCTCTTTTCTTTGACAACTAGTAGTACGATATTGGTGTCATTAACAATTCAGAATATATTTTTGTGGAATTTTGTCAGAAAATTAATTTTGGTTTTCTAGAAATTATTTTATGAGTTTTCATTAATTAAAATTCTGTTTTCAGTATTTTAATTATTGAAGTGTTACTGAAATTAATTTCTTGTGTGGAATTAATTTGGTTCAATAAAATTTTATTTTATTTCCAAATTAATTGAAAAATAAAAGTTATATTCTTATTTTTTTTATTTTACAGAATTTAATTTCTTGAGTGGAATTAATTTGGTTCAATAAAATTTTATTTTATTTCCAAATTAATTGAAAAATAAAAGTTATAGTTTTTATTTCTTTTATTTTACAGAATTTAATTTTCTGTGTGGAATTAATTTGTTTAAATAAAATTTTATTTTATTTTCAAATTAATTGGAAAATAAAAGTTATATTCTTGTTTCTTTTATTTTTACAAAATTTAATTCTGTGCATTTGGTTAAATTTTCTGTGTAGTGTAAATTCTAATTATAAATTTTGTTTTATAAATTAGAGTTAATGGCTACTGAAACAAATGCCCAAACAAGTACTTCTGTGGTGGCTGCAATTGCACCAACCCCCTCTCCTGTGATGACAGTACTAATAAATCATGGAGAAAAGCCAGAGAAGTTATCAGAAACTGACTTTAAAAGATGGCAACAGAAAATGTTGTTCTATCTTATAACTCTGAACCTGACTCGTTTTTTCCGTGAAGATGCTCCTATCCTGAAAGAGGATGAAACCGACCGGCAAGTGGTTGCTGCAGTTGATGCTTGGAAACATGCCGATTTCCTTTGCTGGAATTATGTCTTGAACGGACTTGACAACACATTATACAACGTCTACAGTCCAATCAAGACAGCAAAGGAACTTTGGGAATCGTTGGAGAAAAAGTACAAAACGGAAGATGCCGGCTCAAAGAAATTTGTGGTTGGCAGATTCTTGGATTTTGTAATGGTTGATTCAAAAACTGTGATCAGCCAAGCTCAAGATTTCCAACTCATTTTGTATGACATTCACGCAGAAGGCATGTCTCTCAGTGAATCCTTCCAAGTTGCAGCCTTAATTGAAAAATTACCAAAAGGCTGGAAGGAATTCAAGAACTACCTTAAACACAAGCGCAAAGAAATTTCTATGGACGAGTTAATTGTGCGTTTAAGGATTGAGGAGGACAACCGTAATTCTGAAAAGCGGGCAGGTAAGAATCCTATGGAGTCTAAGGCAAATGTGGTGGAACATGCTTCAAAAACCAAGAAACGTAAGTCTTTTGGAGAAAGTTCATCACAAGGCTCTAAAGTGGGGAAAAATAAAAAGTACAAGTTTAATGGCAAATGTTACATCTGTGACAAAGAGGGACATCGGGCTAAAGATTGTCGTAGCAAAGGCAAAAGCAAAAGAAGAACAAGCAAGAAGCCTGCTCAAGTCCATATGACTGAAGTGAACAATATTTCCAATGGTGTCGATGACATCAATCTTTCTGCAGTTGTTTCCGAGGCAAATCTTATCGGAAATCCTAAAGAATGGTGGGTGGACACTGGTGCTACCCACCATATTTGTGCCGACAAAAAGATGTTCACATCTTATTCTATAGTGGACAATGGTGAACAACTCTTTATGGGCAACTCCTCGACTTCCAAAGTTGAAGGACAAGGAAAGATTGTACTCAAGATGACATCTGGAAAAGAACTCACTCTCAACAATGTGCTGCATGTACCGGACATTCGCAAGAATCTTGTTTTCGGATCTTTGTTGAGTAAGAATGGGTTTAGGCTAGTATTTGAGAGTGATAAATTTGTACTTACTAAGAATGGGATATATGTAGGAAAATGTTACATATCTGATGGCCTTTTCAAATTAAATGTAATGACCGTTGTACCCTCAGTTATTAATAATACTACATCTTCTTCTTACTTACTTGAGTCTTCAAATTTATGGCATGGTAGACTAGGACATGTTAATTATGGATCTTTGCGTAGATTAATTAATATGGAATGTTTACCTAAATTTGACATTGATCCAAATCATAAATGTGAAATTTGTGTTGAGGCAAAATTATCTAAAACTCCTTTTCATTCAATTGAAAGAAGTACGGAACCACTTGAATTAATTCATAGTGACATTTGTGATTTTAAATCAATTCAAATCAGAGGTGGGAAAAAATATTTTATCACTTTTATAGATGACTATACTAGATATAGTTATGTTTATTTAATTCAAACCAAGGATGAAGCTTTGGAAACTTTCATTCAATATAAGAATGAAGTTGAAAATCAACTTGGTAAGAAAATCAAAAAACTTAGAAGTGATCGAGGTGGTGAATATGAATCACCTTTTGGTGAATTTTGTAAAGAACATGGAATAATTCATCAAACCACCGCTCCTTACTCACCTCAGCAAAATGGAATTGCTGAAAGGAAAAATAGGACCTTAAAAGAAATGATGAATGCCATGTTAATCAGTTCTGGATTACCTCAGAACTTGTGGGGGGAAGCAATACTTTCTGCTAATTATATTTTAAATAAAGTACCCCGAAAGAAATAAATCAAACACCTTATGAATTGTGGCATGGAATAGTACCATCCTACAAATACTTAAAAGTGTGGGGGTGTTTGGCTAAAGTGGCTATTCTTAATCCTAAAAAGACTAAGATAGGTCCTAAGATCATTGATTGCATTTTCATTGGTTATGCCAAGAATAGTAGTGCATATCGGTTTTTGATTCATAAATCAGAACATTCCGAAATGCATGTAAATACTATTATTGAGTCTCGGAATGCATCATTCTTTGAACATATATTTCCAAATAAGACTGGACAAGAGACTAGTAATAATAAGAGATCTTTTGATGTTATTACTAGTAATGATCAAGAGCAAGAGTTAGATCAAAATGAGGAAGAGGAACCTAGGCGTAGTAAACGTGCTAGAACCTCAAAATTTTTTGGTCCAGATTTCCTAACATTTTTGTTAGAAAATGAGCCTTTAACTTTTAAAGAGGCTATGTCAAGTCCTGAAGCTCCTTTATGGAAAGAAGCTGTCAACAGTGAAGTTGAATCCATCTTGCAAAATCACACTTGGGAATTAGTGGACTTGCCACCAGGTTGTAAACCTCTTGGGTACAAGTGGATTTTCAAAAGAAAATTGAAAGCGGATAGATCAATCGACAAATACAAGGCAAGACTTGTAGTCAAAGGTTTTAGACAGAAAGAAGGTCTAGATTACTTTGACACATACTCACCGGTTACTAGAATAACATCCATTAGAATGCTAATTGCCATAGCATCTCTATACAATCTAGAAATTCATCAAATGGATATTAAAACCGTTTTCTTAAATGGTGAGTTAAATGAAGAAATTTACATTGAACAACCAGAAGGGTTTTCTGTTCCAGGGAAAGAAAAAAAAGTGTGTAAATTGGTTAAATCATTATATGGTTTAAAACAAGCGCCAAAGTAATGGCATGAGAAATTTGACAAGGCAATGATGTCAAATGGATTTAAAATTAATGAGTGTGACAAATGTGTTTATATTAAAAACACAGATAAAGGTTATGTCATTGTATGTCTTTATGTAGATGATATGCTCATCATTGGTAGTAATAATGACATGATTAAAACTATCAAGAAAATGTTGAATAAACATTTTGACATGAATGACATGGGCATTGCTGATGTAATTCTTGGTATAAAAATTACCAAAACATCAGAAGGATATACTTTGTCACAATCTCATTACATTGAGAAAATACTTGACAAATTCAGCAAAGATGATGATCATCTTGCTAGAACATCTGTAGATGTTAATTTGTATCTTTCTAAGAATGTACAGGAAAGTATTTCTCAATTAGAGTATGCCCAAATTATTGGAAGCTTAATGTACTTGATGAACTGCACTCGCCCAGATATAGCTTATGCAGTAAGTAAATTAAGTAGATATACGAGTAATCCGGGAGTAGAACACTGGAAAGCAATTATAAGGGTTCTAAGATATCTCCGATTTACTCGTAACATTGGGCTTCATTATACTAGATATCCAGCAGTACTTGAAGGATACTGTGATGCAAATTGGATATCGGATACTAGAGACTCGAAGTCCACCAGTGGGTGTGTCTTTACTCTTGGTGGGGCGGCTGTATCTTGGAAATCTTCCAAACAGACTTGCATTGCTAGGTCTACTATGGAATCAGAATTCATAGATTTAGACAAAGCAGGGGAAGAGGCAGAATGGCTTCGCCACTTCCTTGAAGATATTCCAATTTGGCCAAAACCGGTGCCTGCTATATGCATACATTGTGATAGTCAATCAGCTATAGGTAGAGCACAGAGTCATATGTATAATGGTAAGTCACGACACATTCGTCGTCGACATAACACCGTGAGACAACTACTCTCTAATGGAATTATTTCCATAGAATATGTTAAGTCTAAAGACAACATAGCGGATCCACTAACCAAAGGGTTAGCAAGAGAGTTAGTTGAGAATTCATCGAGGGGAATGGGACTTAAGCCTATTAAATAAGAGTTACTACAACGGCAACCCAACCTAGTTGACTGGAGATCCCAAGATCTAGGTTCAAAGGGACAACCGAGTTGTGATTGACTCAGAAGGATCACTGGGGAGTCAAACTCCTACCCGTTTCTATGATGAAATAGTGATGACTGCAGCGTTTGAGGTTAAGTAAAATTTTAATGATTCTTATATCTAACTAAATCTAGTGGAGTATGGCAGGATACTCTTCATAAGAATCACCTATGTGAGTGTGAACTGGGCCGGTTCTATAAGATTTGTAAAGGGCTATGAGTCTTTAGAGCACTCATGAAAGACCAGGTTGTTCAGGGCCAAAATGAACACAATAGTGAGAACTAAACTGTGTCTGGGGATAATCTGTGTGAGTTCTATTGTCTTGATTTACACAAACGGCTGAACAGTTCAAGACATCATGTTCACTGGTTAGCTAGTAAATCCGATAGTGTCTCACAAGGAAAGGTTCAAAGCCAAAAGCTACCTATCCTTTGCAGAATATTTTCAATTTCTGTACTTTCTGTAATTAGGTCATGTTGTTGTATTTTCTCTCCATCAAATTCCATTCATGTGGGGGATTGTTGGAAAAATGGTTTAATATAGGCATATTTTCCCAAACGTCTTTTGGAGTGAGTCCGAAGAGGTGAAGTGTTCCTTGCCGCGTGGTAAGTCACACAGTGAAGATGGTACGTCAAAACCATTTATGAGTGAATGGGAAGTTGACATCGTTTTCGGGTCTAACATTAATTTTTTAGATAAAATTCATTTGAATTTTTTCAATAAAAAATTATTGTGGGAATTTAATTTAATTCTAAATTCAAATTTTGGGTTCCTAAGTGGTTTCCTAAAATTTGTAATTGTGGAAATTTAATTTAATTCTAAATTCAAATTTTGGATTCCTTAGTGGTTTCCTAAAATTTGTACCTCTTACTTTATTTATTAAACTATTCAATTTGTTTAATATATATATATTTAATAGTTTAATATATATATATTCAAAATAGTTTATTTAAATAAAATGCAACAGATTTGAATTCCAAATAGTTCTTGTGTTTGACCAATGGTTCTTTTCAAATGTTTGAATTTTGGTGCAACCGTCAGAATTATTTGGATACAACTATTGAACCTGTTCATAAATTGGTCACATCTGTTCGGCTTGTTTTTGCACCTGTTCGGGTTGCACTTGTGTGCCTATAAATACCAAATTCCAGCAAGTGTTTTGGATCCGAAGGAAAAAAAAAAAGAGTCTGCATCATAGAAAAACTGCTGTCCAGGTTTTTTTCTTTTTTGCATTTTTTTTATTCCTCATTCTAGTTTTAGAGATAAATTAAAGAGAGTATTAGAACACAAGGTTTGGTTCGCCGAACAAATTGTTTGGAGTACTACTACAATTTGTGAAGATCATTGTATCCTGGGAGATAGACGCCACTCAACCGTAAGTACCGTAGCGGGGCGAATCTGTCTTAAGGACAGAGTGTCACACACTCGACTTGGTCTTAATTTTAATTCGGTTCGATAAATAAATCCGGTATGTTATTTATTTATTTTGTTTGAATTTATTTCAAGTTATTTTATTTACACAGAAGATTGTTCCAACAGTACCATCCAACCTTTTGCCACAACATTTCGCAGAAATACCTACAGTCCCTACAGAAGGATCACAAATGTTAAAGGAAAAAGAGGCCCCGCCAAATTAAATACTAATGGTGTGGATGGTAGTAGCAGGATTGAAATCAAGTTTAATGAGAAAGGTCAACCAATTGGTTATAGATCGGCTAAATTATCCTCCTTCTTAAGTGTTCTCGTTCGAGAGATCATGTCTGTAACACTTCCTAATTGGAAGCAACTTCCTCTAGAGAGATGGGAGAAGTCATATGGAAATCTATTTAGGTGTAGTATAAAATTGATAAAAAAAAATTTCCATCGAACATGAGCAAATCATAACATTGATGCTAATACAATATGCAAGTAAGATTCAAGGTAGATGAAGAGTGGCAAAAAAGATCACATATTTAAGTTGATGGAGGATCTTTGGAGGACCTCCAAATCAAGATTAGTTAGAAAAATCAGAAAAGCACCAAATGAAGAAGAAATGCTTAAATTGCGCCCTAATAACATCAAATCAATTCAGGATTGGAAGAATTTCCTAAAGGAAATGGCAAGTGTAGAATATAAGGTAAGCAATTCATTGTTATATAATATGATGAAACATTCACAATTGTATCAATTGAACTTAATAAATTATTTTAGGCTATAAGTGAGAAATTCAAAAAGATAATGTGAGACAGATAATAAATCCATGACATGTGTTTTGCTTTTGTTTGTTGGATTAGGTGATATATTGGCAGTGGATTTGAATGCTGAAATCCAACTCATTTTTGTTTGCTCGTTCATGTGGCACCTTTTTACTTCATAAATAGTTCACACCCTAACCCAAATCAAGTGTCAAAGCATTAACTCTAGAGAGGATACTCTCCATTTTGCACCTATAACCATATATATATATATTTGTGTTGATTGATTTACTCAAGTAATCTCATTAATTTGACACTCTTTTATGTAAGCAAAGTTATTGACCTGAAAATTTAATTATTTGTGTATTCTTGAATGATATCATTTTTTCTTTTCTTTTTTTTTTTTTTCTTTTTTTTTTCCCATTTGGTATTAAACCAAAGTCGAATCCCTTGGGATTATGGATTGTTTAATTATTCACCCTTAGTTTTTAAATGCCTTTAATTATTATTCTTTTGCAGTTGCTATTGCGAAGAGAGATCAAATTTGTTTAAGAAGTAAGCTTGAAGGATGAGAAGTTTGTAGGTGAAGAAGTGGGGTGTTTGATAGAGTTGGTTATTTTGACTTTTAGGTGGCTACATTTGGAACTTAAGTTGTCTATTTATATTTTGGTACATTACAAAGACAATGTAATTACTTTGGATGGATTTGTTTTCCATTAATTATTATGGTATTGTTTTTTTATAATATTGTGAGTTCTAGGCTTTTCAATTTTGATGTTGAACGGAATAGGATATTTTTATAATTTATTTTTTAATTGAAAAATACTATGCTATCATGGGGGCTTTATATAACATCAGCAAAATGCTAACTCTAAAAGTGTTGTTACACTTTGTTATAATTACAAAAAATTATGATACGATATATAATAACGTCGTTAGATTGGTAGGAAAGAGATTTTATAACTAGCATACATTGCTATGGTTATACTTGTTAAGTAATTTTCAACCCTTACATAACGTTCCAGTAACGCTATAATATATTTTTCATAGCACTCATCCATAGCATCTTACGAATGTTATAAAAAACACGGGCTAACATGGCATGCCAACGAATGTTGTTGTTTATATAAGATAGCATTTATTGCATATTGTAAAAAATGATATTTGTTGTAGTGGAGGGTCGCAAAGAATAAGAGATGTTATGAAGAATGCGGAATAGTGGAGATGGGTCTAGTAGCGATTGGGAATGGTAGGGAAGGAGTGACTGGCAGAGGGAGAGAAAAGAGGAAAGGAAAAAAGAAGAAAGAGGACAGTAAGGGAAAATATATGAGATTATGACAAAAATGAAAAGGTAAAAAATATAATGTTGATCATGTTTTTTCATAATTATTTTTAAAATTATCTTGTATACTGTAATTATTTTTTTTAAAAAAAATTCAATGTTTTTTTTGCAAATATTTAATGTTCCTCGGAATTTTCTTTAATTTCCTTTTTTTTTAAAATTAACTTTTAGTTTCAATTATGTAATTTTTGTAATAGGTCTTGTTGTATATAGTAGAGGGTGTATGCCCATCCGTTGGGTGTGCTGTTAAATTTGTAAAATATAAATTTTAATTTTAAATTAAAAATATATATAGTGTGTATTGCTCAAGTGGTAAGTATTGTTCATTATACCTCATGCTTTAGGTTCAAGTCTTATTTACTTCACTATATATATGTATATATTGATAAAGAACAAATTCACTTGGTAAAAGAAGAAGAGTAAGTTTAGGATATCAATAGATTGTTTTGAGTATGACTTATAAATTGATTTTTTTACTTATCATAAAAAGGCGTGCAAAAAAAGAGAGAGGTAATGTGATATAAATAAACCAATAAACAACTTATTTTTGGTATCCCCAAAAGAGACTGAATTGTTCACTTTATATATAGTATAGATAGATATATTATTAATCTCCATGAACACATAAATCAAACATAATGCTAATAAAACTCGATGAGAATTTGATAGAACACATTGTTTGGTTTTCAAGATCAATCTATATCTTTAATTTTATTTTATTTTTTGTATTTTGTATTTTGTTTTTATTTTGTAAAAGCATTTGATATAAATACACTTAAAAAATAAAATATTTTTGAACAAATCTAGAACAAATTTACTAAAGATTTTTTTTTTTTTGGCACATTTCATATATATTTTCTTTGTCTTTAGTAGATTTAAAAAAAAATATTGTAGATATTATACTTTTCAAGAAGTATTTGGATTAGGGGTAGACATGACTAGACTTGGGCAGGTTTAGGCTGAACTCATACTGCATAAGAACATTTGAAGTCTTTTCCTGAGCTCTCAATCTAAGATCAGGCTTATTCTCTATTCTAAAGCCTGTACAAAAACAAAATAAAAAAATTCCAAAGCCGTTCGCATGACTCAAAAATATTTAATATACATATTTTTTATATTTTGAAATAAATTATTAAATCATTGAATAATTCAAATTTTATAATTAATTATTTACATACCTAGTAATATGTGTGTGTCAATTTCCGACCACACTGCCAACTTAGTACTCAACTAGAGAACACCGGCAGAATAGATGGCACCTGTCTGACCTGCAACAGAAAAAAGAGTCTCCGGCGGTGGCTCGTCCACCCGGGGGTACTTCAACGATCAAGTTAGTACTCAATATCTCTCAAAGATAATCAATAGTACTTAACTCACTAGACAGAATATCAAAAGCATACCTTAGACCCATGGGGTGCCTTTCTTTTATAGCCAATACAATCCTAGTCCCAATAGGAGCCTAGCCCTAATGGACTTAGGATTACTGCTAATCCGGGACTCCCAGTGGGATTAGGATAAACTCTCTAAGAGTCTTATCTTTACCCAAACTGAAGTCTTCTCCCAATCTAGGACTCTTGTTCCATATCCGCTTATCTCGGATTCCGGTATCCTCGCAGATAACCTCGGCATAGCCGAGATAACCTCGGTATCATGACCAGGACATGTGGCATCTCGGCTGACACGTCGGCGTCACCTTGGCCACGTGTTGGTACTCAGAAAATATATCCCCACAACTACCCCCTAGGTTCTATTACCTTGACATTCTAAGGTGATGGAACCTATATCGATATTTTCCAGTATGTCGGTTTAAAGTATCGCAGCCGAGATCATCGTTAAGGCCGACATGTCTCTTTAGAGAACAAGAATTCCAAGAACCTGTTCACGCGTATGAGTTGTCATACATAATCTCGATTTAACTTTAACTTGTAAACTTTTCTCAAGTTTCAATAAGTGTTAAACAATGATCTCGGTTTAACTTCAACTTGCAAATTGCTACAAATTTCAACAAGTTTAAACATAACATCGGTTTAACTTCAACTTGTATATTGCTACAAATTTCAACAAGTGTTAAACATAACATCAGTTTAACTTCAACTTGTAAATTGCTACAAATTTCAATAAGTGTTAAACATAACATCGGTTTAACTTCAACTTGTAAACTTTTCTCAAGTTTCAACAAGTGTTAAACAATGATCTCGGTTTAACTTCAACTTGCAAATTGCTATAAATTTCAACAAGTGTTAAACATAACATCGGTTTAACTTCAACTTGTATATTGCTACAAATTTTAACAAGTGTTAAACATAACATCGGTTTAACTTCAACTTGTAAATTGCTACAAATTTCAACAAGTGTTAAACATCATCTCGGTTTAACTTCAACTTGTAAATTGCTACAAATTTCAACAAGTGTTAAACATAACATCGGTTTAACTTCAACTTGTAAATTGCTACAAATTTTAACAAGTGTTAAACATCATCTCGGTTTAACTTCAACTTGTAAATTGCTACAAATTTCAACAAGTGTTAAACATAACATCGGTTTAACTTCAACTTGTAAATTGCTACAAATTTCAACAAGTGTTAAACATAACATCAGTTTAACTTCAACTTGTAAATTACTACAAATTTCAACAAGTGTTAAACATCATCTTGGTTTAACTTCAACTTGTAAATTGCTACAAATTTCAACAAGTGTTAAACATAACATCGGTTTAATTTCAACTTGTAAATTGCTACAAATTTCAACAAGTGTTAAACATCATATCAGTTTAACTTCAACTTGTAAATTGCTACAAATTTCAACAAGTGTTAAACATCATCTCGGTTTAACTTCAACTTATAAATTACTACAAATTTCAACAAGTGTTAAACATAACATCGGTTTAACTTCAACTTGTAAATTGCTACAAATTTCAACAAGTGTTAAACATAACAACTTGTAAATTGCTACAAAAACATAATTTATTTATGCTTAAAAAATAAGGTTGCAATGTCAAATATGCATATGAATATATATTTATAAAATATATTATATAATATAGTTTGTGTCACGACTCCAACCCGACCTAAATAGGATAGCATTGTGACCGATGAGTAGTCGGATAGCATTTTCAAATATAACTTTACAATAATATTTCTCACAAATAGCTCGCGAATAATGAGGTTTTCCTCCCTCTGAGTGCTTGACCTACACAAAGCATAAGTAAGACATTGAAAGCACTTAAACTAACAAGTTTCTAAATTCACTTAAGGTGTTATAACGTAATTTAGTGTTTCCTAATATTTTCTTAGATTATGCAAACTTTTCTAAGCCTAATTCAAGTCTAAATCAAATGACAAACATGTATTGAATGCATGCCTAGAAGCATCCTAGGTGATTAAGACCTGAAGAATGTTGAAGTGTGTCGAAGACGTACGTTGAAGGGTCCTAAGTATCCCACATCAATTTCATATACTTTGCATTGAAAAATATCATATTTAGATATTTAAGGTTTAACAAAATAGGAAGAAATGATAGGAAACTAAGTTAGGAGAAGAATTAGCATGAAATGGTTAGGAAGAAAGCAAGCAGACTTCACTAATTTAAACATATCTTTTTTTATACTTAGAATTTGGATGCGTTACCGAATTCGAATAAGAGAGATATGTTTATTTGAAATTGTAAGACATGAAAGAAAGGGGACTGAAATAGGGGTTGGCTGCATGTGTGCCAGCTTTGGCTACACGTTCGGTGGCCTCGCCGCTCAAGCGATGGCTTAGGGAGAGACATATTTGGTTCTGCATGCTCGTGTGCCAGATGGTGGCTGCTTGTGATAACCCTCACCTCTGATTAGTGTTAAACTGTGATTGAGCCTGATAAGTAATTGATTAAGTTGAAATTCTAAACTGACTGCATGAGTATGTTGCTCTAATTGCGTTTTCTATCTGTTTGTCATTTAATGACCCGTTCATGTTTTGTTTTCGAACTGCGAATTGGAAGCCTTATCGGCGACCGAATCGGAAATTGATTAGTGTTTTATGCTAGTTAGAATTTATGTGATTTTATGGTAGGTTTAATTAAAATTTGATTTAGAATGATTAAATTAGCATTGTTAATGTTAAAATACATCAACTTGAATTATTTGCATTTTTGCCACTAGTGGACATTTTAGGCCATTAATCGATTTTATATCATTTTATTGCATCATCTCATCCATTTCCTCAAGACCAAAACCGGGAGAGGGAGAGAGAGACGTGAGGGAGATTGAATTCATCTAGAAATTTGGCTTGGATTTTGAAGAATTGTTCATTTGCTCTAGGACCTTGCTTAAGTAAAGTTTAATTGAAGAACCTAGGTAAGAGCTCAACCCTTTAATTTTGTTTTTGAGCCATCTAGAGCTTGTATATTAATGAAATAGGTGAATTCATGGTTAGTTGAGTTAGAATTTAAGAGAGTGAAGCTAATTCATGCATGCATGTACATGTTTTTGAATTTTGAGGTTGTTTTCATAAGAATTTCTTACATGCATGTTCATATTTTTGTTGTGGTCCATGAATTCACTATGATTTTGAGCTCAATCTTGCATTTGATCTTGTTTTGGAACATTAGAGTTCATGAGAACTCATGCATGTTAAGTTCTTGTATTGTCCTTCAAGTTTCTTTGAAATTGGTGTGCAATTCCTTACTTTTGGGCTTTGATTTTATCAAATGATCTTCAAAACATATTGTATTATGAGTTTCCAAGTGTTTTTCCAGAAAATTGGCCCAAAAGATTGAGTTTTGATGCGTTGAATTCTTGGTTTGAGCTTTGAAGGCAAATCTGGAAAACCCAGATTTTGGCTTCCTCGCTCGAGCGAAGGATGCCACGCTCGAGCGAGCACCTTTGTTTTCTGAATTCCGCTCGAGCGACGGAATGCTGGCTCGAGCGTAGATTACAAGCTCTCAGGTTTTTGTGGACGCAAACGCACGCTCGAGCGACGAGACCTGCGCTCGAGCGAAGCTCTGTGTCTTACACTCGAGCAAGAATCGAGCGAGCATCGAGCGGAGAATTTCAACAACCACTACTTTTGCATTTTTACAGACCGCTCGAGCGAGGGAGTCTACGCTCGAGCGACCCCTCTGTTTTGGTAAGCTCGCTCGAGCGTAGAAAGCCACGCTCGAGCGAGACCCCTGTTTTCAGCAAATTTTGAAAAGTGTTTTAAAGTACATCTTTACATCTTCATTCCATCATAGGTATTCTTAGGCCAAGTTTAAGGCATCTTAATGAGGATAATGTTATAGAACCACACCGAGTCAAGTTAAGGGGCTAAGTTATTAATCCCAAATGTGTAACTTAGTATGTGCGTTCGTTCTGCAACTGTGTAGGGTTGGCACCCGAAGACGCTGACTAGCTTGTCTATAGCCCAGTACTCTGTGAGTAACAATGTTGTAAAGATATGTTCAATTATAACTATTTCTGAACGATTGATTATACTTCTTTCTGAAATGGCATCGTTTACTGAATGAATATTTGTCCTATTTATAAACTGTATTCGTGGCATCCATAGCAACTTACTGTTACTGTTACTGCTACTGTTACAAAGATCTCTGTCAGTTCCAATGTTTGGGACTACTACTGTTTACTGTTCTGATGGCCATCAACTGACTGTTCGGTCTGTTAAGACCTACTGTACTGTTTTGCTATTGGATGTACCACATATGACTACTATAGCTCCTAAATAACTGTATGGCATGAAATATGAGCCACTGATTGGATAACCGATTTACTGATGCAAATGATTGTTTTAATTACTGAAGGGACATTCATTCTTAATCCCTTTACGCATTCGTTATTCACTGGGTTTTAATTCACTGTTTATATTTATATGTAGGTGTCCAGGCACCGGACCGGAGCTAATAGCGTCGAGTTAAGCTCCTGTTTTGTCAAGCCAACCACTGTGCCTCACTTCGAGGTTCCGAGTTCGTTCAAGCTTAGGTTGTTTTGGGGTGTTATAGTTTCCCCTTTTTGTCTCTGTTTTGTATCGACTGAATAAGTCTTGACTGTACAGTTATGGTGAAAGGATTTGGTCCCTAACCTGGATGTTTGTGTATATGACGTATGTATATATGTTTTGATTATGAATGAGGCTTGTTTATAAAAGTCTTTTTGCATTCAGTTTGTCACAGCTCATTGGACATCTTTTATTTACTGTTTGGCTTCCGCCAGCCCCTTACTCTGTATTACTGTCATTACTGTTAAGCAGGCTTTTGGTAATTACGGGTTACTGGCCGGTTGCGATGCTAAATCCATAGGGGCGGGTTTGGGTCGTGACACTGCTTGAGCGCCCAACGAGTATAATTCAAGTCTAGTGCATGTTTTTGGTGTTTCAACTCCATTTTCGTCACCCCTAAGCCTCACAACATGTTGTATGATGTACTAAAACATGAAAACATGACGCGAAGTTCATGAAAACTCATTTAAATGCATGAATTCAAAGTTAAATTAATCAAAAACAAAGTTCAATTTAAGAATCGCTAACCTTAGCCTATTTTCAATACCCTTTCTTTCTTTCCCTCATTTCAATACCTCAAAACAAGATTTTGAGAGTTCAAAACATAAACAAATGATGTGGGTTTTGTAGGAAACAATCATATGTAATGAATCCAATGTAAAAACAAACCAAAACATGTTTTCCTTACCAATTCTTCAAACCCTTCCTATTTCTCAAACTCTTTCCTATTCTCGTAAATTTCAATCTCTCAAAACTTAGTTTAGATGATTTTCTAACTAGATTATAACAATAATGCAAGAAAGAGAGTTGAATTATTTACATATTGATAAATTTTCTTGAATTTCTAGGCTTAAATTTGAATTCCCTTTTATTTTTTTTCCTGTTTCTCCGTATTTTCTCATTACTTCTCTCCTATCTCCCCAAAACAAAAGTTTTTCTCTAACTTTCTTCATCTTTCTCTTTCATTTTCTCGTTTATTGTAGAAACTAATTAGCTTAGGCCACTAATTATTTCATCAACTTAATTAACCAAGTTTAACTCTAATTAATCATGCTTAGTCTCTAATTATTGTTAGCCTAGTTAATCCTCCTTAGGCTCTAATTAATCTTGCTTAACTTTTGCTAACCTTACTTAATTTTTTTTATTTAAGTACTCATTAAATTAAGATCATTAAGCTCTTTACTTAAGGTTTTTTAAATTACCTAAGTGTTCATTCTCAAGTCAAAAAAAGATTTTCTAACTCTTCAACATTTACCCAAATTTTCTATATTCCATGTTCAAGTTATTCTTGGTTACTTAAACTCTCTATCAAGCACCGATATTCCTAAGTTTTCTAACTAATGTATTCATCTCCTAAATTATTATCCTAACAGTTCAAATTTTTATCTATAGAGTATTGGAAGATAATTAAATCAGGGTGTCTTGTGATATAGAACAGTCAATGGAATAGTTATTTTGACCTGAAGTATTTTCAAAGATGAATGATAATATAATTATACGTGACATTCTTTGAAGTGTCTAGGGGTGCAACTCAGGCAGATTCGATTGGGTTGAGAGGTTATCCAAGCCCAGTACAAGTTGTGCTGAGACTTGCCCATGCTCGCCTAGTCCCGAATTGTAACCCGAGGTTACATGTCCAAGCCCGACCCGAGTTAAACCCGAATTGCCCAAATTGTAAATGAATTTCAATTTTTATTTTTTATTTTTTTTTATTACAGTTACATTATTAAATTATTAAAATTTGACTCTATTTACGTTTTTTTTAATAGAAAATCATTAATACCATCAAAACAAATAATTTATATAATGTAAGAGAGTCCGCTATAGTAGTCTTTACAATTTATGAGTGAAAATAAATTTTTTTTTTAAAAAAAGAAGTAAGATTTTATGTTATTTGTATATATAATATATATTCAATATGATTTAATAATCTAAATTATTTTAATATCATGTAATGGCTAATAATTTAGATGTATATTTAATTATTTTATATATCTATATATGTATAATTCGAGTTTCGGGTTGCTTGGATTGTTTGACGTCTTTGCTCAAGGTGGCCCAAGTTTAATTCGTGCTTCTGAATTTTTATCTAAGCTCGTACCGAATTTGAAAATATCTTGTCTAAACCCTTCAAAAATTCGGGCTGTGTTCGGGTTGCTCGGGTTGAGCCCACCAAAATTGCACCCCTAAGAGTGTCACAGTTTGTGTCAAGCCCAGATTGGGTTTGAAGAACTCTTTCCAAGCCCAACCCATATTATAAGTGGGCTTATAAAATTTGCTCAACCAACCTTCTATGATCATCACAAGCCCTATAAACCACGGACAGATCATCAGGTCCAATCCATTCTTAGATTATATGCATTTAAAAAGTTAAAATAAAAAATTTCAAAAAATACTAAAAATTATAAAAATTTAAAATAATTTAAAAAAAACTAAACCAAATAAAATTAATTTAATTTAAATTTTCAACAAACTAGCACTAAAAAAAATCAATAAAAATTTAAAAGTAAAATATTAATTTAAACACACTTATTAAATATGTTTTACCATAGATTTAACTAGGGGTGTACGCGGATCAGATTGGTCCAGTTTTAGAGTAATCTAAGAACTGGACCTTTTTTTTACGGTTTCAAAAAAATTAGACCTGTAACCAAACCGTTAACCTGTGAAACCGAACCAAATTAGAACCAGACCATAGGATCCGGTTTGGTTCGGCTCGATTTACGGTTCGAGAAATTTTATATACCAATAAATATAATATATATTTTACGTTAGTAAACAAATTAATAATAATTAGTTTGATTAAATTGGTTAGAGTTTATCAATGTCACATTGATGGCTAGTTCTCAAATCTTGTAAGAAACATTTTACATTTTAATGTTTGTATATAAAAATAAAAAATAAATATGTTACGGTCCAGTTCAGAGTCGTAACCAAAGCCTTGGAATCGACAACCTAACCAATTTGAATGATTCCATCATTTTTAGAACTAGAACTAGAATTGTAACTAAAAAAATCAGACTAAACCAACGATTTGAATTGAATTAGATTGGTTTATTGATTCTATCGATTTTTTTGACCACCCCTAGATTTAACATTAGTTATAGTCTAAGGTAAAAAAAAAAAAAAAAAAGTTATAAGCCCACACACTTCTGGATTAAAAATAGGAGAAATAACGCTTTAGTAGAAAATTTACAAAATAATTTCACATACATAGAAAAAATTATAAAATTAACTTTTAATGTTGTAAAGTTCATCATTAACATATAAATATTTTTTTTGATAAGTTGCACTGAAATTAAAATTTTCCTTAAAAATATTGGGTTAAGTTTATCTTAAGTTTCAATTTAAAAAAGTTATATGGGGCACACTGTTGATCTCATTGCAATGATCCAAATTGTTAATTTTATATGACATTTTACGTATACCATCCATGGAAGAAAAACGAGGATTTTTTTCAAGGTCTCTAATATTAAGATTTTATAACATAAATGACACCCAATATTTTCATAATGTCTAAGATCCCTCAATATCGATCCAGAGAAAATTCGATCTAGAGAATTTTTCTGGATGAATTTTCTTTGAACTTCATAGAGAAATTCTGGTTCACAGAGAATTTCTCTGGACGAATTTTCTCTGGACTTCACAGAGAAATTCTGGTTTATAGAGAATTTCTCTAGTCGAATTTTCTCTGGATTTCATAGAGAAATTCTGGTTTACAGAGAATTTCTCTGGTCAAATTTGTGTGGCTCTATCCAGAGAAAATTTGTGTGGCTTTATGTAGCTCTATCCAGAAAAATTTGTGTAGAGAAAATTTGTGTGGCTTTGTGTGGCTCTATCTAGAGAAAATTATGTAGAGAAAATTTGTATGGCTTTTGTGTGGATCTATCTAGAGAAATTTTTGTGTGGCTTTGTGTGGTTCTATCCAGAGAAAATTGTGTAAATAAAATTTATGTGGCTTCATGTGGCTCTATACAGAGAAAATTGTGTTAGAAAAAATTTGTGTGGCTTTGTGTGGCTCTATCCAGAGAAAATTGTGTAGAGAAAATTGGTGTTTTTGATCAAGCCAGAGAAAATTAAACAAAAACGAAAAAAAAAAAAAGATAAGAGAATTTCTTTGGTTTAGGCATGGAAATATACTAATCAAGCTCATGAACAGAAAGTCAGATTTTACTCACTATTGAATCTTCAACAACAATTTTCTCTATGTTTTCAAATTCATCTATATTTTAACAAAATGATCTACTGCAATTCAAATTTGCACAAATAATAAACATAGACCCAACTATATACATACATACATCTTAACAGCATCACCAGTAGTAGCAGCAATTACTTGACCAATCAGAAACTCTGGTCCCTCACACATCGATCTAGAGAAATTTCAATCTAGAGAATTTCTCTGGACGTCCTACTCTCCAGAGAAGTCCAGAGAAATTCTCTCCAAATTTCTCTAGTTTGCACAAATTTCTCTGGTTTGTAAATTTCTCTAATTTTCTTGGGGCTTTCTAAAAAAATTCTCTCAAAACCAAAGAAATTTCTATTTCTCTAAACTCCCCAGAGAAATTCTCTAATTCTCTCCAAACCAGAGAAATTTTCTTTGTATTTTGAACAAACTAGAGAAAATTGAATTCTGAAATTTCTCTGGCTTTGTTCACATACATACCATAATTACTAGATCTAGAGCTGGGCAAGACTCCATATCCATTCGTGTCAAATAAATGAGGGTTGAAGACAATCAAACAACCCATTAACATCAAAAGTTTAAATTTAACAACAGTACCCACATTGTAATCAAACTATATTATCTCTAGAACATAGTTATAAAAACAAAAATTCAAAACACTAAAAACAGAATTGAACCATAATTTAGAGAATCATGAAAAAAAAAAAAAAGGACAAAATGGTTGAATTAAGGCTATTGCTGAGCATCTATAACCCCAGCATCAACAAGCACTTTTTTTCTCTTAGCCAATTCCACATCCTCATCAACTATCATCTTCACCAACATCTCAAACCAACCTTAGGCTTCTAACCCGCATAGTCCCCAGCAAAACCCCAATCCCTCGAAGCCATAAGAGAAACCACTCTCGGAAGCAATTGATTCCTAAGGTCTAGACGGAAGCCATGGATCTTCCAGCTTCAGGTTCTCGAACAGTGAGGCGAAGTTCGTGTCGATCGCCATTTGAAGATCTGCAAAGACTTTCCAGTTTTCGAATTGAAATTGATCACTCTCTCTCTCTCTGTGCAAATCAAGTTCTAGAAATTCCCAATTCTTGTGTGCGTAAGATGTATCAAATTTCTCTGTAAGAGACCTTCGATATCAAAAAAAATATTGTGGATTTCTGTCATTACTAAAAATGGGAGAAGGACCTTAGATTAATTTTCTCAAAAAAAATATATTGATTCAATAAGAGTAACATTTTTATTTTATCATGTTTATTTTTTTTAAAATAAAAATGTTACGATTATTAAATCGACCTATTTTTCTTATGAGTGATATAGATAGGGAGTTTTGTAAAAGAAAAAAATCTGGAGCTCTAAATTAAAAGTTCTAATAATTCTAATTGGTGTGTGGATCTCATGTGATGTGATGTTTTGGCCTTATTTTTATTTTTTAAAATTTTTTTTACATCATTAATACTTTTTTAGAACTCTCAAATTAGAGAAATGTATTTTGTTTATAAAAAGAATAATTCGGATCATTAAAACAAAATTCGTAGGGAGTTGCGCATGATTTTTTATTATTTTTGTGACAATTATTTCTTAAAAAATAGATATCTAAACGATAAAAGAAAGAAGAAAATGATGTAATAACATTTAATAATTAATTTTAAATATAAAATAAAAATAAAAATAAAAAATAAACAGAACAAACGCCAACTGCAAGTCCATGAGACCTAACAGCCCGAAGAAGTGAAAGCCAAAACCCCAAAACTCCACATTTTCCCATTTCTCTCTCTGATCTCATCCTCCCTTCTTCTTCCATGGCTTCCAATGGTGCTCCTTCGGTCAGTCTCTCTCTCTCTATATATATATGTAGATATATTTATATGTGTATATTATTGTTTATTAAAAAAAAATTTGTTATAGTAATGTAAGTTTGATTGTTTTGTAGAGAGATGGGGATACACAGACCAGCTTGGAGAAGATCAAACGACAATTAGCTTCCACCTCCGGTAGAAATCTGTTGCAGGGTCCTCTTCTCAAGCGATCGGAAACGGTAACCCCTCTTGCTCTGTCCTGTTTATTACTTGTTGAATTATTGTAAAGTTTATGAATTTTCGTTACGATTGTGCAATTGATTGAGAAATGTGGAACTTTACGAAGTCAATTTAGTGTGTATGACCAAGATAGTGAAAAAGAAGAAGATGAAGAAAATTAAGTTAATAGATTGGGTGATCAAATGGTATATTTTGTTTTTATATTTATTTGTATATTAATATGTATTTGGGGTGTTCTGGAGTTTGGTGGACTGTGAGTGAGTGGTAGGCAATTGAGTTTGCTAGTGTTTAGTAGCCTAATTGAAGGCCTCAGTGAAGGTGCAATAACCCTACCTAAAATTTTATTGCTGGTGTGTGTTAATATAAATCGTATTAAAGCAATTTGTGTCAAGTTCAATTTGTAATTGAGGTTGTATGTTTAATTCTCAGTGGATTGTTTGTAGCCGAGAGAGAGAGAGAGAGAGAGAGGGAATCAATGGATATATTGAGGCATGTATTTGTATATATTTATGTATCAAATATTTGTTGATATAAAGAAAGTGGAATGGCATGGCCCCTTTTTCCATGTTGCTCTACCCGTTATTTTATTTTATTTTTATCAATAATAAAATAGAATTGTATTAGAGAATGTGATGAGGGGGCATAACCCTTAAACAATGAAGTAAAGAGGAAAAAAAGAATCCCTGGACAAAAACTATGCAATTGAACACTCGTAACCTCCTCCGACTCCTTCTCCTCAAAACCCCCCTTTGCTGCACTACAACTTTCCTTCTCGACTATAATACCAGTATCCATGGACAAAACATGCCCAGCCTCGAACATCCTTGATCCCTCGCCACCCTGACCCAATTCCCCAGATCCACCCCCTGTTGCACCCTCCCCACTACCCATACATACACCTTTATCTCTTAGAACCACCCCTCCAAATCGCCAACTCCTTCATGGAAACTCTGTATAACTGCATATTGGTCTATCTTTAAAGCCTGCCCTCATGCCTGAATAGTGTCTCCTGACATAACCTTTCCAGCTCCACTACTGTTAGCCTCAGCCTCCACCAGCTGATCACCTATATTACTCTACTACAATGCTTCACCACCCAATTTTCTGTGATCCCCATAAATTGAAGTCAAAGGTTTGGGAATGTTACAAGATTGAAAAAAAACCATGCTTAACTCAAAGCCCCTTTTGAGTTAGAAACTGAATTGGCAGCCCAACCAAACAATTAAAATATCCTTTCTACTAGCACTAGGCCTTCGACCTGAATACCCACACTTGGACTGTTCCACCGAACCAAATATGGAAAAGAGAGATCCAACAAAAGTCTTGCCAAGTCCACCGTTAAAATTCCTACTTCACCCATATCCGATCGAGTCTGTGCCCTTGATAGCCCAACCCAAATGATTATTAAAAAACTTTGGTGAGGCCCTATCCCAACTTGTAGGTCCATTCATAGAACAACCATCAAGTCCAACGCTGCTATATCTCTCATTATCCATTGACATACCCTATGGACCAACCCATTACTAATATGCCCATCATCTCAACATGAGCTCCTCCACCTTTAACCATCTGTTTTCATCCATGTGGTCTCAATTGATAGCACTACCTACATAACTAATCATTCTCAGTTTTAAAATTAAAAAAATTCCTTATTGAAAAATCCCCCATCCCCTTTTCCAAAACTACCCAAGCCCTACACGTGCTTACGTGTGTAATCCACACTTTCTCCCTTGGCCCCTAACTTCTCCATCTCTGATCATGACAGAGACACAAAATAGAGACCTCACTGCTACCACTGCTCCTATTGCTCTTAATCTTCGACTCCATCCACAACCTTCTCAAACTCCTCATTCACCATCCCATTCTCCACCACACTGCTTCCAATGCATTGACGAGTGAAATTGAGGCCTGAAGATTTGGCAAAACATAATGCCCTGTGTGAAAATTCAATTCATATGTCTGACCAGAAGTAGTTGAGGGAAGACTTTGTTAACTTCTTTTACCTTCCATGCCTTGTAATGTATGGAGAATGCATGGGAATTTTGAGTTGGACTATGGATAACGTGGGGAAGTAATTTTGTTCATATATGACATTGCCTTACTTCATATGCGTTGGAAATTTTGGGAGATTGTTGTTATATTGCTACTTCTTGTAATGACTTACCTTTTTCTTTTAAATAGCTGAGGAAATGGAATGAGAGGTGGGTAATCTTAGACCCAACAACAGGAAAAATGGAATACAAGTAAGTTAAATGCGTGGATCAAATTTTTTTTCCTGGCATTATTCTGTTCCTCGAAATGAATTTCTCTTAAACTTTCCTGTTGTTTCATTCTTTAGGATCAGGAGAAATGAGCCAACTGTTAAGGGAGGCATTACATTTGATGCAAATAGCACGATTACGATATCTCCTGTGAACTTCCAGTAAGATTGGTGCTTTTAAATAACCTGTTTTGTTATATTATAATCAACCAGGTTATTCTGTATGGGTTTTAGTGATTATTAATCTGGTTTCTTGTTTTCTTTGCTTCAGTGGACTACCAAAGTATGATGGGTGCTGTTTCTGTATCCTTGTTGACCTGCTTCTATTTTTTTTAAATTTTTTTTCCCTTTATTTCTTTCTGTTCATTATTATTTTCATTTTTAGTGGGCTTGAATTGGTGAAATTTTGGAATGCATTGCTTGGTTGACTTTGATTGTAAATCTTTGAAAATATTGCTGGATTTGGAAATGTTAATACTTGCATGATTCTTAACTATGCTGCTTAGATATTGGGACACCGCAGAAAAAAGATTATTTCCTCTGTGCAGAAACTCCTGGTGCAGCTAGAGCTTGGGTATCAACTTTACAGTAAGTTATTGGAGACTTTCCCTGTGTAAAGTGCTTCAATAAATTGTTTCTCTAATTTGATTGAGTGATGAACTTGGTTATTCTTTACTTATAAAAAGAAGATGAACTTGGTTATTTTTTTCCAATGGTTTTTTTATTTTGTGCATGTCTTTATTTGACACTGTGTTTCTATGTCTTGCATTTAGAATGTAGTCCTATCTAGCAGGGCCTAGGCAGTTCATTATGAAAACTGACACTATACATGGTAAACATTTTGTATATTTACGAATGTTTGTAGTATAGGGAATTCGCCACTGAGTTTATTTGTTTATTTTGGTGAGCATGATCTGATTAGAAAATGGAAAAGTTAATGAAATTACCATTTAATCCTTTTTCCTGACACATCTCCATTTATTATCTGAAACATGCCTTTTTTTAACTAAAAATCTTTACATACTGTTTGTCTGTTCAAATATCTGGGGTGAGATGTCACTTCCAGTATTACAGTTTCGTGGTTTTATAACTAAAACAACTAAATTTTACATGTTTTATTCTAAAGTTTCTATATTTTGTTTTTATGTTAGTATATAAATAGAG
Source organism: Camellia granthamiana (assembly GCA_036172215.1). Taxonomy (NCBI): domain Eukaryota; kingdom Viridiplantae; phylum Streptophyta; class Magnoliopsida; order Ericales; family Theaceae; genus Camellia; species Camellia granthamiana. The sequence continues at coordinate 4,580,959 of CM069907.1, forward strand.
GCTGATGAACATGTGAAGTTGTCTTTCCCATTCATGTTCACATCTTATGTTGTTGGTGTGGCAGTGTGTGTTTATACATTTGTCTCTTTCTCATAAAAATGCTGGTTCGAGGCCCTTCCTAAAACGCTTATGTGAATGGTGAAGGAGCTAAATTAAGCTGAATATTTTGCAAACAGAATACAATCCTACCTATTATCAATGATCTTCTCAGATGTTATTTGACTTTTTGATGTTGCTTTCATATGTATTAAAGTCTTCTCTCTTAATCAACCATAAAACTCCCTTTATATGTAATTATTGTGTTTGTTTGTTTGTTTTTTCTTTTTTTTGACTTACGTATTCATTACTTTAATTGAAAAATCAGTGCAACACAGTTGGTTCTAAAGGCACATAAAGAGGCTGTGAATTCTTTAAGCGGGAATGGTTCTGCAAAGCTAGGAACAGTTGCTACTGTAGTTGCTGCCGCCAATTCGACAGCCCTGGAAGCTTCTAAAGAAATTGAAGCAGCTATGCAGATTGCCATGAGGAATGCTCTAGGAGCAATGATGAGTCGACCAACTGATGGTCCGATGGATGATCTCACAATCATGATGGTAGACTGTTACTTTCCCATTTATATATTTTATATCAGAGGTGAAGGAACTACCGAGTAGCAACACTCATATGCCACTAAGGAATACAAGACTTTTCTAGTATGCGTGATTCCTTGGGGGTCTCCTGATAAAATATAGCCCTTGCCTGCTGTTAATTGATAAGATGGAAACTACTTAATTTTCTTCTCTTTTTTGTTTTTTTGGGAAGACAGCACCAAGTGAGGTAGAATATGCCTGTCTACGGTTGAGTTTTTGGTGCTTTTAAGGAGAGCTTGCAGTTGGGAAGACCAGTTTATGCTTATCGAATTCCTTTTCTTCCTGCTGCACCCCCCTTTCTATCCCCTTTTTTTTAGTAAGAGTTTTAAGTTGATAATGGACTTATGAGGTGTTTCTGGGTTATAATAGATAGATATATAGGATTTCTTGCGTTATCCAACAAAAATAAATTCTTTATAATAGAAAGATCAATATCCTCAGGTTAATAAAAGAGATTGGGTCAAGGTTAATTGCCCTTGCAACCTCATTAAAAGATATAAGAGACTATTGAGTTCCCTGTAAGCGCCATGTAAGAGAAAGACAAAAGTTCGGGGCAAACACTTTTATTTGTATATAGATGATATATATGATGTGATTATTCATTTTGCAGGAGACACTACGAGTCAAGGATGAAGAGCTACAACATTTAGCGAGGGACCTTCGTTCTCGGGATTCAACAATCAAAGAGATTGCTGATAAACTAACTGAAACTGCTGAAGCTGCTGAGGCTGCAGCATCTGCCGCTCATACCATGGATGAACAAAGGAGAGTTGCTTGTGTGGAGATTGAGCGCGTAACAAAAGATTCAGAAAAGCAGTTAGAGTCATCCAAGTTGAAGGTGCCAATAAATTCTGGTCTTTTGTGATGATTTCTTGTTTAATCATATTAATGTACGCAGTCATGGTTTTATTATTTTGTTGATGTTTTTATTAATTTAATGTTGTGGATTTCTTTTGTAGCTAAGAGAATCTGAAGAAAAGGTTACAGTTCTAAGTAAAGAAAGAGATCAACTTATTAAGCAGAGAGATTCTGCTCTTCAGGAAGCGCATTTATGGCGTTCTGAGCTTGCAAAAGCTAGAGAGCGTGTTGTGATACTAGAAGGAGCTGTTGTTAGGGCCGAGGAAAAAGTCAGGGTTGCAGAGGCAGATGCTGAAGCTAGAGTAAAGGAAGCTACACAAAAAGAGGCAGCAGCTTTAAAGGAGAAGCAAGAGCTTCTTGCATATGTGAACATGTTACAAGCACAACTTCAAAGGTTTATTGTCTCACCTGTTCCAATATTTGAAGTGAATACATGTGTTGTGTGCTGTTGATTACATGGTACACTTTGGGATGCAGTTGTACGAGGAAAAAACTTGGATTAAGGGTTGTGCCTCAATTTGAGGTGTATTATGGGCTTATTTTTATGATCCGAACCAAAAATCATATTAATCGGATATCAATAACTATATGATCGAATTGCATATTTTTTATGCTATTTCTCAAAAGAAAAACTTATTGTTTATTTTTTTGATTATCGATCATATAGTTATTGATATCCGATTAATATGATTTTTGGTAGGCACAAAGTACTCAACAAATCCTACAAAATGAACGGTTCGGATCATAAAAATAAGCTCATAATACACCTCAAATTGAGGCACAGCAGTGACCCTTAATCCCTGTTCAAAGTGCATTTATGTACATTGTCCTGTGGGGTCACCCTAGCGGCTTAGTTTGCATTCCCCAATAAGGAGACTCAAGTTCAAGTCTCCTTAAACTACCTATCAGAGAGAAAAGTACAGTACATCGCTGCAAGAATGAAAGAAGGGAATATGTTGTCCCAGAGCACCATGTGGCATTAACTATTTGGTGCTCCAACCAATCACATAGCGGAAAATTTTACGAGTGGGACATGTTGACTCACCTTTATTAGGTAACTAAGAGATAAAGGATGGTCCACTTAGTGTGTGTTGTTTCTTTTTGGCCGGGAGTAACATGTAGACAATGCCACATGGTACTCTGGGAGTATCTAATAATTTTCAAGGATGTGGACCCTTTGTCAATAATGCATGCAGTACAAGTAGAATTTCGCCTAGCTATGCAACGTAGAGTAAGTTCATGAGATATTGTAGTCCCCTTTTTATTATCGGTTTGACTGCCCCAATGGGAGGATAGACCAAAAGCAATAATCCCTGTTGCAATTATATGATTGAAATATCATACCATCCTATTGAAATGTGGAATTTACCTCCTTCATGTAGAAGCATGGTATGGTTTCTCAATAATTTAGTACTTTTCTACAAATCCTCGTCCCTTCTTACCCTCCATTTCACTCTTTTCTGCACTCCATTTGAATCAGTGATGACATTTCTAGTTTTGAAAGTGCGTTTACTTGTTACGTTCAGTGTTTGAGGATGAACAAATTTAAATCAAAGATTTTCCATTTAACAGGCAGCAGATTGATACGAAGCAAGTTTTTGAGGCCGAGTCATGTTCAGACACAGGTAACACTCTGCCACTGACAAAGCATGTGGATCCGTCAGATGAGAATGTGGACAAAGCATGTCTAAGCGTTTCTAGGGCAAGGATTGGAGATGGTGAATGGAGTGATATTCAAGCAACAGAGGCAACTATAGCTGATGTCAGAGAAATTGGGCCCGAGACAGAAGGGAGAAGCTTGGATATACCTGTGGTTAGCCAACCGATTAATAATCACCATGAGCAAGAAGCAAATTCTTTCCGTCAGCCATAATTGAAACAGTCGACCATCTCAGTTACAGAAAGGAAATTTGAACTTTTCTTGATCTGAAACATTATTCGTGATTAAGCTATTTCTACATGTTGATTGTTGTCAACACTATATGTTTCTTTCTTCTTCTTTTTTTATTGATGGGAAATATGAAATTTCTTCTTGTGATTTTTAATGCTTCACACACAATATAGTCCTTATATATCTCTGTAGAGTTCAGTTCCTGACGCTTATGCTATAAAATCATATTTGATCTGTCTTGTGGACTTTATTTGATAGCGTTCTTGGTTCCTTATTCATGATTTGATTATCTCTCTAGTTAGTTTGCTGTAAAACTGTTGACTGTCATGCGGCCTGTTGAACCGAAGTCCGTGCATTCTTCACTGGCTTCTGTAGCATTTGCCCATGGTGTGGCATGGATATCGTTGTTGTTTTTCTTGTTCTTTTTGATGCTCTTTGGACAAGCGGATTTCAACACACTCATCGTCTGGTTCCATGTGGATTAGTTTTTTTAACTCTGGACTTAAGACTAGTAGCTTGTTTGATGACCAACAATCCCATCTGTTTATTGTATCTTATAGAGAGTTGCTTACGACTTTTTAAATTTTAAAAATTTATGTGTTTACTGTTGGATGTATTTTTTCTTTATAATTTATGAGACATAAATAACTTAAATTAGTTGAAATTATTGTGAAAGAAGAGTATATGTGCTTTTAGATTTTACTTTTTTATTATCAATTTTTAACTTATAAAAAAAATTGCACCAACATAACCATCTTCAACCATTTTATGTTTTTAAACTAAAAAATAGATGAATATATATGAACTTATCAAATTATCGTTAACCATTTTAGGCTTGAGATAATCTTTTTTTTCTTTCCGGACTATTTTAGTCACAAAAAGATAAAATAGATTAAAAAGTTAATAAGATAAAATGTTACATCTAAATCATAGTCATTTTATTTTTTCTCTCACAAAAGTAAAAAAAAACTGCAAAGTCAATCCCAAATAAGATTTTTTAGCCTCAGGCTAAAATAGTCATATCCCAAACGAAGGCTTACTATGTTTTTTAAATAAAAAATAGATAAATATATAGATTTATCAAATTACAATAAAAGAAAAAAGAAGTGTGACACCTATAAAATGTTTATTTTAGTAATATGACATGAAATAATTTTATTTGTTTTCTTTTATTTGTTTTACAAGTATAGGGTGGTTGGCTTAGTGGGTGACGAAGAACCCTGTGTCGAAAGGCTTGTTCGGGTTGTAGGGATTTAGTCTGGTGCGCATATGCTGGCCCAAGATACCCTACATAAAAAAAAAAAAAAACAAACAAAATATGAAATAAATTATTATTATTATTATGTTATATTTTTGTCCATCATGAGTAAATGTTTGAAACCTCTAAATGAGAAGCTATAGAGATGGGTTCCACTTTATGATTTGATGTTTTAACTTGTGATTTTGTAATTTTTTTATGCATGGCCACATCATTCAACTCTAATACTCTCTATTATCACTCTTTTTCGTGTAAACGGAAAAAGATTGAGAACTCTAAATTAAAAACTCTAATAACTCGATGTATAAATCTCATGTGATATGATATTTTGACCTTCATTTTTTTTCTCTCTTCTTTTTTACATCATTCAATATGTTTGATTTGAGTTTTTTGGATTAAATTTTTTGAAAACTGAGTTTTTTAGTTTTCGTGTTTTTTTATTTTTAGTGAATATTTTTAAAATTTTAAACATTTTTTTTTATTTTTTTAGATGCACCTTACTTAGATGTATCTAAAAAGTAAAAAATTTGTAAACAAATATTTTAAAAAATTAAAAAATACATAAAAATGTACTGAATTCTCATATATATATATTTTTATATTTTTGGTATTTAGTTAATTTTTTAAAGGTTTTTTTCAAATTTTTTTACTTTTTAAATATATTTATGTTAGTTATGTCTAAAAAATAAAAAAAAATGTTTAAAATATTAAAAAAATTCAATAAAAAAAAAAAAACGAAAAATAAAAAAATAAAATTTTTAAAAAAAGTGTTTTTTTGAAAAACCTGCAAACTTTATAAACATTTCAAATCATATGTACGCTGCTGAGTCGTTGGATCTGAATTTAGACACGTGGCTTACGGAGGGAGATGCGAGATGAGATCTGGTGGAGGTCAAACTGGTACCAAACAGAATAAGTCGGATTAGAGGGTCGGCCCATATGGTCTTACTTTTGCTGCTAATCGGTACCGTAACATTCACGTCACTATCCCGGGGAGAGATCCCGGAAAACCTAACGCAGAGGGGTTCGTATTTTCATGTGGCATCTCATCAAATCGCAAAATCCAAATTGATATCTGTTAAGTTGTTATCTGTTCTGTTTTTTTAAAATTCATATATATTTGTTGTTAGATCAGTCAATTCACTTCCATTTTAATTGCAGGTTCTAAGCTACATTGTTCCATGTTTGGTTGAGGTCTTGTGACAGTCCTCTTACCACTCCTCATCTGGAAGCAGACTTGTTGTCTCTGATATTGGTACCCAAAATTCTAGTTTTTTTAATTTTTTAATTTTTTGGCATTTTGAATATCTATATTTATTGGGTTGCCATTGTTTTAACTAATTTTTTTTTCTTCCCCTTGGTGGGTATATATATATGTATGTATATGCATATGTTATGTAAGCACCTAATTGTTGTGGCATGTCTGTGTTTCTGATATTGGTACCAAAAACTCTAGTTTTTTAATTTGCATTTTCGATATTTGATATTGTTATCTAAGAGTATCTCCAACGGTAAACTTCTTTTTTCACCAAATCTGAGTAAAAAATGACTCATTTCACCAAATCTGATATCACTAGCTCTAACGGTGCATCAAATCTGTGGGGGCAACCGGTTGGTCGACCGGTAAGTGTAAATTTTTTTTAATTTTTTTTTACCCTTTTGAACTGTTTGAACCCACCTTTGTGAACCGGGGAAAGGGGCGACCGGTTGGTCGATCGGCCGGTCGACCGGTCAGCCAAAATTTTTTTTTTTTTCTTTTTGTTTCCCTCCATTTCTGTTCCCAATTTTTTTTCCTATTTCTATTTCCCTCCATTACATATATGTCTGGCATAGGGATTATGTTCTCATATAAACCCATTATCCATATGCCAGACAACTCCACACAACTGATACGATCATAGCTTAAACAAAACAGAGCATAATGAATACCTTCAAATTCAAATCCATGATATTGACTTCATTTTCATCCTCTTCTTCTTCCTCTTCCTCTAATGATAGTTACTGAAAAATATTGTAATGATATAAAGCTCAAACTCAGAATCAGATAATATTAATTAAAATTTCAAGGGAAACAAATATCTAATGACACAAAAGAAAAAATCTTCTTCACAACATATAAATGTTATTCTGAAAATGAAATACTCTGTCAGCTTGATATAGAAATCAGATCTATTTTATAGAGCACATCATCAATGGTAAATTTTCAAAATACTCTGTCCATCCAACGGTAAATTATTGTAACGGCTAGTTGTGAAATATGTATGTCAAATATATAGGGAATTTAAATTTATATCACCCTTCAAATTATTCATAATCTACAAATTAACCTATGTCCAAATAAACCAGCTCAAACAAGTTGAAACCAACCAGTTCAAACCTGTTCTTGCTAGTTGTGCAGTGTATCCAAATTGCCCAACCCGGTCGACCGGTTGGTCAACCGAGTGGTTGACCGGTTGCTCTCCAACGGTTACGCGAGGCAGCAGTTCAAACCAACTAGTTCAAACCAACCAGCTGAGGATTCAAACGAACCAGTGGCTTAAATGGTGCACCGGTCGACCGGTTGGTCAACCGGCTGGTTGACCGGTTCCTCCCTCCAACGGTCACACACAGTGTTTTGGTGAAATCTGTATGTTGTCCTCAGTTTGATGAATTGTTTGGTGAATTGTTTGGTGAAATCTCAATTTGATATCGATTTGGTGCAACCGTTGGAGCACCAAAAAGTAACTTTTTCATCAAAATTTAAATTTGATGTCAACTTTGGTGAACCGTTGGAGATGGTCTAAGGCCCCATTTGTGAAGTTGGCTTTTTTAGTGGATTTTTTGCTTTTTTATGAGATGAAAGAAGTTAATTTGTTTGGAAATGATTTTTTTAGTGGAATATATAGTTGTGAGGAAAAAAGTGATTGATTGATGTGTGCAATGTGATCTTTTGCTATTCGGGTTAAACTTTTGGCTTTTAGACTTTCTGGTTGGTTTTTTTAGTCGCACAAAGTGGATTACCATTGTATATATGTGTTAAATTGTTGTAGAATATCTGGGTCTCTGATATTGGTACCAAAAAGTCTAGTTTTTGCATTATTCATATCCATATGGGTTACCAATTTTTATCCCTTGGTGGGCATATATGTATGTTTGTATATGCTTGTATAAGCACTAAATTGTTGTGGAATATCTGTTAGGTTCAGGTGAGCTGGGAAATAGCGCCAAGGGAGGGTTCTCGCATTTATTAGATTCAAATGAAATGAAGGGTGTGAGCACTCCGTTGAGCACTGCCGTGATATTGCCTTCTCCAATTTTGCTATGGAGATTCAAGGTTCCATTTGCTATATTTAATATTCTTTTAAACTCACTTACCTAAAGTAGTATAAAAGCTATAAAAAACTAAATATACTGGATCTCTTATTTGTAGTCCAACACTACTTTGCTTTTTTGTTTTAGCTTACTCTAAACTAAAAGCTGATAATTTGCAAGAAATTATATATCCTTCCTCTTGCTTCAGGAATAAAAAGTTTGGCACAAAAGCCACACCATCTTAGCCTATTATCTCTTTAATTTATCTCTAATTGGTGCTACTCTTTCCATTTCACGAATATATTCATTTTTGATTTTGTCTTTTCTAGTTTTTACCACACATTCATCTTATGCATTCTCATCTTAGTTACACTCATTTCATTAATATGTTGTTTATTAGTTGCCCAACATTGTGTCTCATAAAGCATCACTGGCCTTATGACTGTTCTATAAAAATTTACTTTGGTTCTATGGATCACATCATCTCTAACCTCTCCATCCTTATTAATAACCGAACATAGTTAGAGAAAATGTTCACTCTTTGTTACTTCCTAGTTTACAATCTTCTCTTCTCTATATATCTACTTCTATTGGATCCAGTGGCACTTTGACTGGTGTGCCTGGAAATTGTATTGATAAATGGGCTTTAGAAACTCGATTTGTTGCAACTAGAGGTATTTTCTCCGCCTTACTAAAGTTACATTCCATATATTCAATTTTAGTTCTAGTAATTTCACATTCCATATATTTAGACATATTGAAATTTTGCGTTAATCATCTCGTGTTTGTTTTATATCTGAGCTTGCACCATTTTGAAATTATTCTTATCTGGGGCTTTACATACTATTTGATATTTTAACTTGAGTTTATATGCAGGTATTGTTGTTTTTCATCTGGGGTTTTGGTTGTTCCAAGGTTAGTTACAATTTTTTTTTCTTCATTTCTTATCAGAACTTTAGTCTTACAATTTGTGAGGCTTTTGGTTTTGCTTCTATTGTTATTATTATTATTCTGTGATTGGCCCCATATTCATAAGTTTCAGATTGGATGGGATTCTGTAATGAGAATGAGTGTGGACTTGCGGGATCTATTTCTATATGAGGCATTTTTGTATTATAATCCTCTTCTTCTTGTGGTTAGTGAATTCTATCTGATTTATTTATTTTCATGTTGAATTAGTTTTTGTTTTTTTTCTTTCCTTGTATCAACACATTTTCTTTTTGCTATGGTGATGTAGACTATGATGGTTTGGCTTTGGGGAGTAAATTTATGGGTCTTTGCCCTGGCTAGTGTCCCTTATTCTAAGATTTTTGACCTTGATCAAAATCATCTTACTCACAGAGAAATATGGAAGGTACCTATATTTACAGCTAGGGAAATGACTTGCTAGCCATGCAATACTTATAACATATGAATACTCTCTCTCTCCCTCTCATATATGTATGTTCTTTCTTTTTTTTTTTTTTGGGTGACTTTGTGTTAGTATGGCTGTTAAACCAATTGTGAGGTCAATTTGGTAGTTCTCCACTATTTGAACTTATATCTTGTTATTTTCCTATTTCATATTTTACTTTCTGTGGTAAATTTGTTTCTTCATTCCTTATATTTTGAATTTTAACTTTGAGTTAATTGTTCACCTATCAGAATATTTATCTTTTGGTTTTATTTTTCCCTTGTCTATTTTACAAAGTTCTGTCCTTTTGAGTTTGAACCGTATTTAACCTCATTCCAGTGCTGGTTTTAGGATCTCTTGCTGCTTAGTTCAGATTTGTAAGAAAATTGTGTCTAGAATTTTGTTAAACCTCGGACTGCCTGATTTTCTCCTTAAAAACTTTCTACTTCCTCTTTGGAAAATGTCTTGAATGTCTCCAACATCTAGGCTCATCTTCCTTCTAATTTGCATCAAGGTTTTCTATGCCTCTAAATTTTAATTATCCCCTTTTTCGTAGCAGTGTTGTATCACTGCATGTTAAGTTAGACAAACTGTTGACAAGTAAAGTAGTTGGACTCTTCTTCTAATTTCTTTTCTAATTAGCAAGATGCTATTTTTGAAACAACAGATTTTACCCCTTTTTTAACCCTTGCTCTGGATTTTTGCTTTGCAGAGCTGGTCTTATATGATAGTTTTATGATGGATTCAAATTTGTGACCTCCTTTCTCTGCTGAACCTTTAACCCTGTCCTTTTCTTTTCATTGTGAAGTACATTTCTTTCTTTTATTCTTATGGCTATAAAAAGGAAAAAACTTTATATCTATGTACATATTGTTCCTTCTTCTTCCCCATCAACAGATGAGGTCAGTTTTGGGAAAATTATAATATTTTGTTTCTATGAAGTGCTTTATATAATTTTTCTTTGCCTAAAAGTTTTTCTGTGATATGTATATGCTGCCAGGCTTCTTCATAGATTTCGTTTGATATTGCAGTGTGCCACCTGGATGACGATTGTTGTCCCAACTAGCATGACAGCATATCTCTATCTTTATTCTCATGGAGAAGTTTTATTGGCTGCATTCCAACCAGTGTAATAGATGCCTCCTCTTCCCATTAATTGCTGTGAATGGTTATGCTCATTGAAATTCAATATTTGAACTTTGTTATCTGTTTTGTTTGACTGTAACTACATTAATTGCAGTACATTTTTCTAATTTGCATTATGAGATTGTTTTGAGTTTTATTTCTAATATTTACCAGATCTGCTTACATGTTTTGGTCAGCACTACAGGCAAAAAACAATGCTAAGGCTCGCTCACCTAATCAATATGTCATCCATGTTCATCAATTGACCAACTTTCTTTTTGTTACTCTTGTTCCTTGCCTTTGCTTCTTGTCATGTTATGTTTGTTTGAGAACATGGTGAATATTCTAGTTTATAGAAGTGAGAACCTCAGTGAGAAATTTTGGTTGCATTGTACATTTGGATAGGATGTGAATGTGTAGTGTTGTTGTTTTGGTCCTAGATGGATTAAATCATCCTAGTAATTCCCACCATCAGTTTTGGTATGCTTACTGGTACATAGTAAGATGGCAGTGTTTGAATCGTCCCCACCCCTACTAACTCCACAAAAAAGAAAGAAAAAGGAAAGAGAAGCTTAATGGTATTTAATTATGAAAATTTTATTGGTTTTTGGTGTTCATGTTTATGTTTTTATGCATGCGAACAATTTCAAAACCCTATATATTTTTATATTTCTGCAAAAGTTACTGTTGGCTAATATACTGTGGAAAAATTGTTGGATGATCCATGCAGGCGTTGTTTTGTAATAATAATGGTTATGAATTCCACAGAAAATTGGATTAATTTAGTATGATGGTGAGTTTGCACGACAATAATTTCCTATTGAAAAATATTCAAATGGATACTCAATGGCTATATGTTGCCGCATAAGGTAAAGACTGGACTAAGCAAGCCCTTCGTATGAAAAATGCGCCAAAGTCTAGGTCTAAAGTTTGCTGACCGCATCCAGCAGCCTGCATTGGTTGGACTAATTCTGTGCAAATGGCCTTTTATAAATTATAGTGAGGATATTATTAAATGTCTGCAATTTTCAATAGTCCTATATAATCATGTTTATAACTTTCTCTAGGTATGAAATATACCACATTAAACACAACACAGATTGTTATTTTATGGGTAAAGTTTTGCTGGTACTATTAATTATCCAACTCTTGTAGGGAGAGGAGAAATCTATTGATCATTTAATCTTGCATTGTCCTATGGCTATGCCATTTTGGAATAAGGTGTTTTAGCTAGATGGACTTAGCGGCTCTGAGATCTTGTCTTCAGATGTTCTGGACTGACACTACAGGGGCTTTGGATCTAATATAAAGATTCGTGTTCTTTGGAGATGTGTACGTTGTATTTTACTTTGGGTTCTTTGGTTAAAAACAAACATAAATGTTTTTGAGGACAATTTGAGGGATATGGGACAAAATTGTCTATTTGGCTTCTTCTTGGGCTTCGTCTTTTTCTTTTTTAAGGGGATTCCTTTTTTTCTTATTTCTAGAGATTGGTGTTGTGAGGACCCATCCCACGTTGCTTGGTGATGAGTTTGTGAAGTGCTACATATGTGGGATCTTGAACCTTCTTAGTACAAGGCTTTTTCCAAAGGAAACTTGAAAAGAACAAAGCCGTGCACTAGCCATGTGGACATGCTTGTATGGGCACATACGTTGTGCGTGGCGAGCAAAGCAGACAATATTATACTAGACATGGTCAAGTTGTTACAGAAATGATATCAAAACTTGCACCAAATGAGGGGCGGGTCCCACACAAGGATCTGTGGTCCTAGGGAGGTGGATTGTGAGGACCCATCTCACATCGCTTGGTGATGGGTTGTGAAGTGCTATATTTGTGGGATCATGAACCTTCTTAGTACAAGGCCTTTTCCCAAGTAAACTTGGGAATAACAAAGCCATACGCAGCCATGTGGACGTGTGTGTATGGGTGTGCATGTTGTTTGTGGCGGACAAAGCGGACAATATTGTGTGTACTATATACGACATGTCCTTTTCCTTTACCCTCTCTTTTATTAATAAATTGTTATGTTGCTATTTGGAAAAAAAGAAGAAGTTATTTGGGTCCATTGGCAGGATGGCGTTCCACAATGGAACTGACACTTCTGAAGTGGAATCCTGCAAAAAAGAAAGGGGGGAGGTGGCAAGGTGGTTTCCTTTGTTTATTATCGCATGCAATGACTGATGAAATAATATATTGGTACTTCTATTCCCTAATTTTGTTAGGTTAGATAGTGTTTGTGTTGGTTTTGCATTCTTTAAGACCATCGTATACATATTGGTAATGGTCATTGTATGCTCTCACTCAAACACATCAGGAAAAAAGTTCATGTATCTAGACTTGCATGTTTAGAAGTGTTGACCCAATCTTTGAGATATCAACTAGTATATGAGATTTGTTCTAAGTGTTACTTTCGATCTACTGTAGGTGCTCCTGTATGCCGCTGTTGCAACGCTTCTATTATTTCCATTTGATATTTTTTATTTGTCATCTCGGTACTTCTTATTGAGGACTCTCTGGCGGATAGTGTTCCCATTACAGGTTGGTGTGTAATTTTCAGTACTTTCAAATACACTGTTCTTGATGATTCTCAAATTAAATTTATTATGTTCTGATGATGTTTGTTCTGTATCGTGGAAAACTGAAAGTAATTGATATTTGAGATGTAAAATTTACCAATCAGTTAATAGAGCTCACTGGAAGATAAGTTTAAATATTTTGCTTTTTCATGGTCCCAAGAATCTGAAATGGGTCTGCTTTTTATTTCCTCTTAAACTTGGTTGGAGAACTTGGTTGGAGAAGGTTTCTTGACTTTTTTTTTATGGGTGTGGTTAAATAGTGGACCCCCCCCCCATCTCTCTGAAAATTGTGATTAATATGGTTTGATTGTTAAATTTTTTTGAAGTTGATACTTTGTCATTGCATTAGCTTGGACTTTTTATTCCAGTGGTATTTCTTTTCAATTCAATTCTGATGAATATTGCTTAAACTACTTATTGGCCGTAGATAACATGCACCCACAATCGAAGGTGTTAAGCAAGTAGCTGGTAAAGTCTCTTGGAAGTGGTATCAAAGACCTAGAATCAGATCTTGCGTCATAATGGTTAGGGCAGTGTTATGGGATTTGGGTATCAAAGACCTAGAATCAGATCTTGCGTCATAATGGTTAGGGCAGTGTTATGGGATTTGGGGGGGGGGGGGGGGGGGGGGGGGGTTTACCACATTGTGTAGTCTATCTTTGTTGGAACACACCCCCCCCCCCCCAAAAAAAAATAAAAATTACCGTCACTCCTGATAGCATGTACACATGCTTGCACACACAAAAACTTGCAAACAAGGTATCATTTGTTAACTATGATTGGTGACACCCTTGTGAGACTTTATTATAAACTCCTCAATGATGCCACTCTAGGATACCATGGTAGAGCTATTAGCATGCTTTGCAATTAGGTTGTCTTTTATTGACTTGGCTAAAAAGAGATAGGCAGTTGTTAATCCAAAAAAACTCTCATGACATGCTAATGATCCTATTGGGCCCTTGGTGAAATAAAGTTACCGTTTGTTATCAGTGATTTGTATTTTGGGATTAATTTGGTTATTTTCACTTTTTACCTGAGCTTGATGTTACTTTGGTGGTTACAGGCAATATCATTTGCTGATTTTTTCTTGGCTGATATTTTAACCTCTATGGCAAAGGTATGCATCCCATGGTCTATGTCATTGTTATCTAAGTCTCTACTAATTGCTTATAGCGACCTCATCCTCACAATTCTTAGCATTACAGAAATGGATGGCAATGTTGTACGAGCATTTTGTCACATTCTCGTGGTGAACGGGATTATTCTAGTACCTAAGAACCAAAGGAACTGATTGATGAATCCAGTGTTTCTCTCCTAAGGGCTGAGGTCGTAAGACTGAAAATCTTGATCAGTTGATGGCTCATGTGGTTAAACCGTTATGGTTTGTACTGTTTTGCTAGGAATGAGACTCTAAAACATATCTGATATGGGAGTCTGGTACACAGTACCTTCTGGACTTGTGAAAGATCCTAAATATCTCTGATTGTTAGCAGCGTCTTTAAGCTGCATTGCACAAAAGGGTTGTCTCTCTGTATGAATTCTTCTAGAGTATATTACTTTGAAGCAAGGTTTCAAAAAGCCGTTGTGGTGGTGCGGTTGCAGTTGCGGGGTGTAAAGGCCGTAGCGTAACGGTTCCGGTAGCCGTGAATTTTTTATTTTTCACACAATTTGAAAAAATTTACCTGATATGCATATATTTTTTTTTTAGAATCACATTTATTGGGGTTCAAAATAGATTTTGATCAATTTTTGTTAGTTTTTAAGTATGATCCAATATATTTCATATTTTTAAATCACTATAAAAGGAGTTTTTTACATTTTATTTCAATAGTTAATAACTTTATATGTCATAAATTCATATTGTACCTCTTATTTTTATTTATTTTTTAAGAATAATTGATTTTAAATGTTTACAAAATTATTTTTGACCAATACCTAAACTAACTAAATAAAAAATATTTGCAATTATTAAATGAAATGATTATAAAAATAAAAATTGAGGCATGAATAAAAAATTATTTTTGAACTACTAAATATTGTAGAATGTGTATAATGTATATTTTGTAAGTTTTTTTTTAAGTTGTTCAGAATATTGTAAATGTGTGTAACAGTGTGTAACGGGCCATTATGTAATTTTGAAACGGACGTTACACGTGTAAATTTCTGTCACACTGCAAAAGCGGGTGTAACGGGTAGTGCCTACCACCGCAACTGTCACGTAACACGGCTTTTTGAAACCTTGCTTTGAAGACATGAAGTCATATGGTTCCCTTCCATTAGAATTCAGCCATCTATATAGTTGAGTTGGCAGCCCAAATTGGTTACTGTCTGTGGCTTACAATAGATCCAACATCAAAGGCTTGTGTGATTTTGGATTTTTCACAATCTTATTTTGTCCAATTTACGAATTTCGCTCTTGATGGACCTCAGTGGTCTATTCCTTCACCGTTCTTGATACCCCACGGAGGCACCACACTTCCCCTTGTAGAAGTCTCTCCAGTTAAGGTCTGGAAAATAGTAATAAAATGATCCTGCATGATTTTTGTATTCATCTTAAATGTCAAATTATTATTTTTCATACTTTTCCTTGGCATGCTTGTAACTTTCAGTTTAAATGCAGGTATTTTCAGATTTGGAGCGTTCAGTCTGTAGAATGGTCCATCAACAGGTCAGTATATCTTTGTTGATCCTAGGCCTTGTTAATAATTTGTGATTTACTCCAATTAGGATTAACATTTGGATTGTGTCAAGTTCTCCTTTTTATGCCAGCCATGCCTGACTGATTGTTTGTTTCTTCATTTGTGTTCTCGGTTGAGTTACATGTAACTACAGCTTTATAGACAGTGGAATGGTGAACTAGGACACACATAGTCAAGCCTCAATAACTGAGATAATGCTAAAGTATATAGTCATTGTTTGGTGCAACTTATTTTGTTTGGGGGGGGGGGGGGGGGGGGGGGGGGTGGTCTTTGTTTTTTTACCTTTTATTTTGGAAGTCTGTGACAGAAGTTTGGTGCAGCTTCTTCTCACAATTTATGACATGAGGCAAAAATGACTTAAATAAGCTTGCTATTGGGAAGCTGGAGAGATATACTTAGTTGCTGTCTGATAGAAGAGTTGATGTTGAGCTCATCATTGGTGCACGAGAGGATTTTGTTCTTTTATGTTTTGGTTTATTTTAGGAGGTTATAGCCTTTTGGAATATGCCTAGTTGGCCCCTCATTATACTTCATGTGTACATGTGTTTTGCTTCTCTTTGGTAGTAGTATAACCTTAACCCAAAAAACAAAAAAAGATTGGTCCTATTGTTTAGTAGGATGTTTGAAGATCAGTTTTAGAAATATTTTCTTAAAACATTTTAGGATTTTGCAAATCTCACAAATAGGTCTTCTTGGATAAATAAATAAGATTGCAGACCGAAAATGGACCCTCACTCTCCTCTTTTTCTTTCTTTTTCTGGCAAAGAGTTTGTAAAGCTGCTCTGAATTTAGCCTGGCAATTTTTCTTCTCCTCAGTCTTCTTTCTTTTGTGATGTTGATGTAGAAACTTGGAAGGCCATTTTATCAAATCCACCTCAGAAATCTCTTCTTCATAGTTCTAAAACCCCCTCTCTCTCTCTCTCTCTCTCTCTCTCTAGTTTAATTATCTCATCATTTCAAAAGTTACGAACGGTAGTGGCTTTCTGGTGGTTACATCAATTTCAGATGTTTCAGAGTTGAGAGTTCTTTGATTGGCCATATTTCCTCACACACATGAAACTATGTGGTCCGGTGGATTCCTTAACTTGTATATTCAAATTAAATTGCAGTGGATGTGGTCTTGGGATTCTGGAGACTATGGGATCTCAGGGAATTTGAAGTTGTACACGCTTTTGTTTTTGCTAAGTAGTTTGGGAGTGGTAATACCATGAGAAGTACATAACCTTGGTCCCCTAGAGTCTGTAGACTATGGGATGTCAGGGAATCTAAAGTTTGGACACTTTTGTCTTTGCTAAAGTTACGGACTGGTAATACCATGAGAAGTACAGAACCTTGGTCCTCTAGAGTCTTGGTTTTTGGAACCTGTGAGGTGACTCAGCCATTGTGATCCTCTAATGGTGGCAAATTCTATTTTCACACACTTAATTAGCTCAGTGCACATCTTCTCTCAGTACACACACTTATTAATTTGATTATTAATTAATTTTCTCAATCCACACACTAAAAGTTACAATTATACCTTTTACTTATAATCATTGTACACACACCACTCAACCCTCCTTTCCACACACTTGTTGAGTGACCTTGTTTCCAGATTTGTAGACCCACGTGAAGATCATTCAAGACTACAGTGTGAAGTGAAATAAAGACAAAATCTTCCATTGAAGACTCTATTGAACCTCCATTAAAAGCGCCATTGAAAACCCTCCAAAATATTGTTGAAGATGAGACATCTTTCCATTTTGTTATTGCATTTACCATTTTTAGATCTCTGTGCACTCCATTGCCATAAAACCCTCGTTTTTTTTTTAAAAAAAATATATTTTTTTTTATTGTTTTTTATTATTAATTTTTTTTTTATGTTTTTTGATTTGGGGATTTCGGCACTGGTATTTCGAAATTATACATTTAATTCGAAACTTAACTTCTAAATAAAAATGATTGGTTGGACAAATTTGTTCTAGAAAAAAATAAAAAAAACTTTCGGCAGATGATGTCCGAATATAATGAATTCAACAGTTGATGTCCGAATATAATAAAATAATTCGGCACTGGTTGTCCCACTGAAAACCGCGAAAGGGAAAAAAAAAGTTTTGCACGAAAAAATGAACATTTTTATCCCTAATAAAGTATAAATCTAGATATTAAAGTAATATGAGAGTTGGTATGAGAGTATTGCTTTGCAAGCAATAGAGGAGTATAGAGTGTGTAGCAAGTAAAGTGACAACAATGGAAAAATTAGGGTTCAGTTTTTTTTTACTCAAAAGGTGTACATTGAGATTTTTTTTATTTTAAAAAAATGTGTACAAAGAATATTTCTATATAATATTATGGGTGTTAGTAGATGTCCATTATGGTCATTTTAGTTTAGGGTATGATTGCCATTAAAATAATATTTCATTAAGTGTGTGTACTGAAATAATTAGGTTTGTGGAAATAGAATTTCCCTCTAATGGTGGTGAATTGTCTTGGAGTCTATCTTCATCTCACTTTGAAAATTTATGAATTGGATGTACAATTCGTCTTCTAATGGTTACCAGGGGTATGGAAATCAGAATCAGATATTTTGGTTGAGGCAGACACAAAAATGGTAGAACTATCTATTGGTAACTCATGTCCCTGGGTCGTTGGTCTTCTTTAATGTTGACATTGCTAATGAATCCTAAGGCATATTCTTTCTCATAATTCTAGATATTAAAAAATGCAATTGTATTGTCTGACCTTTCTGTAAATGGATCGATCCAATGCGTTGCTTTTCTGTTGTTGAGAGATTGTTCCTAAACACGTGCAGGTTGCCACTATTGCTTGGTTCGAGGCTGATTCTGTTTGTGGCAGCCACTCTGTTGCAATCCCTGTAGTTCTTGTTTTGCCTTATCTCTTCCGTTTTTTCCAGTGTCTTCGACAATACAAGGATACTGGGGAGAAAACCACCCTTTTGAATGGTAATAAGTTATAGTCTCGTGTTGCCAATTTTGCGTAGCAGTGAAACTTGTTGATTGGATTGACTACGTATATCTCTTATATTGTTGGGAACCAATTCCGTGCATTGACTTTCTCCTGTTTTGAAATGTGGAATTCCTTTCCTTTGATTGATTATTTGCTGTTATGGCTCTTTATTATGTAATTATGGTTACATAAAGGCCAACACTAATTTTTTTGTTTTTTGTTTTTTTATAAAGTTTTCAGAATACAGAAGGCTTTGTTGCATTTTCTCTGTTCTATAGTAACTTTATTTCCTTATGGTTTCAGCTTTAAAATATTCGACCGCAATACCGGTGATTTTTGTTTCAGCCCTCAAATATCATGCCTTGCCTGATAGGTGGATGAACATTTATCGGCCTTTGTGGCTTTTTTCGAGTGTTTTGAACTCTCTCTACTCTTTCTACTGGGATGTGACCCGAGATTGGGACTTGAGGTATGTTCGACCGTCCTTTTACCCACTTAGGAATGTTAAATGAATGACATAGTTGTCATCTTAATGCATTTCACTAATTAACACACTATTGAGATAAAACCTAATTACTGAGAATTCTTTTACATGTTTGCATCTGTGCACTTGTGCTCATGTTTTAACACTTATTAATTTCTTTATTTTTAATAGTGTTTCTAAACAGGTAAATTAGTAGTGTATTCAGATATCATTAAATGCAATCACAGTGATTAGGGGAAAATTTTTTGTTCAAAAGTAGTTGTCATACTAGATTAGTTTGGAAAATGAATTGGGTTATTTTAGAGTTGTAGAAAAATGTCAATGCATCTTTATTATTCATAACCTTTTGAATTTTTGATGCTTGTAAGATGTCGACCCTGAAATGTGTACATTCAAATCAAACCATATTTAGCTCTGGCACAGATTTCTCATCAAGCACTTAATCCTAATTTTCTCCTCTTATGCCAGTGGCTTCACTAGGATTTTCAAGTTCAGCAAGCCACATATCTGCTCGCACTTGTTGCATGGGCAGACATGGGTAAGGATGTATTTTATATGTTTTACATTTGTCTTTGTTTACGAGATTAATCTTTCTAGTTGAACCAGGAACCCATCCCCCTCGCATGTTTGGTTCAACCTTTGGACTGAGGCATGGGATTTCCCTAGTTGTTAACCGTTGGTCATTGAGGCGTGTATTCTCAAGTCTTTAAGAGGTTTATCGAAAAGATAACTAGGAATACGTAGTTGCTAAGTAATTTATATTTATCTTATTATTAATCAAGGATTTATTATATGGCTATGGATTTGGATATATTGTCCAAATGGTTAACTCGGTCTATAAATCTTTTACATTAAAATTCGAAAAATTCTTTGAATTGGTATGAATTTGTAAGAGATGCTATTTTTTCAGTCGGTATATAGCTTATTTCAGATAGAAACTATTTCTAGGTATTAAATAATAAATATTCTATGCTTGGGTATGTGCAGGTTTATTTTTGGGTAATAGGAAGCAATTTGGTCCTGCGATGCACGTGGACATACAAGCTCTCCGCCCATCTCCGCCATAATTACCTCACTGTATTTGCCATCACCGCATTGGAGATGCTCCGTCGCTTTCAGTGGGTTTTCTTTCGCGTAGAAAACGAGTGGAATAAAATGAACGCCAAAACAAGCGTTCCGCTTCCGTTGAGTGATTTGTCAAATGAGGAAGATAAATTACTTAAATCCAACGACCACGATGTATAGAATAGACCGAAGAGAGTATTGCCATGCCACGTTTGCAGCAGCAACATTTTATTCTTCTTCTCCATACATTGGTAGAAGGGTTAATACCCATTTTGAATTGCAATCATTCATTTATAAGAATGTTACTTTTAAGCTTTTTTTGTTGTTCATCATAGTAGTATAAGTTTATTGATGATTACAATATCAAAATATGTTATGTAAGTCCATTTTAATTGTTCTGATGATGCTACTTTGAAAGTGTCTTCTTCAGTAGGTGGTTTTGTTTACTTTGCTTCTCTCTTTCTTCTCTCTTGATAGTACCACTGAGTTGAAGCCCCCCTTTGTTGATTTCTTTTTCTTTCCCCCCTATAAGATTGGATAGAGGAATGATTTGTAGAAGGAAAAGAAAAGAAAAGAAATGGAAAATGTTACAAAAATTTAGCTTTTACTTCATTCACTTTTTCCTTCATCTTTTTCTTCTATTTCGGCAATTTATTCTTCAAATTTTTGATCCAAGCATAATTTAGTTGTACATAGCACACATCAAATTTCATATAGTTTAATACAGTAATTTTAACAGGGCAATATAAGTTTGGGCAGTGAGAAATTAAATTTCTCTTGGGATTTTATTTATTTATTTATTTTTTAATAAGTCTCATATTATCAAGAATGTTTGCCAAGTTCTAGAATTTTTTGCTTTGTTAATAGCATCATCATTTCTGTCTAAAAAATTACAATTCAATATAAGCTCCAGCAATTAGTAAGGGGTTGTTTAGTAACGTTTTTGTTTTCAGTTTATATTTATAAAAATTTTAAAAATTATCATAAAATCTTGTTTGATAATTTTTTTTGGATTTATAAATGATTGTCTCAATTTGTAAACTTGAAGAAAAATTGTAAACTCAAAAAATGAGTTTACGTTGGTTTTTAAATAGAAAGTGAAAGCCTAAAAACGCGGAGCTACAGTATACACAGACCATGGTTCGAATTTGCGGAGGAGCATTTTTCAAATTTCTAACAACGGTAATAAATATGTTATCTCTAACTCTATTCGTCTTCCTCTGGCACTTTGTTGTTCAAAGAATCCAGAAAAGAGAGAAAGGGAGAGGGGTATCGTCAATCGAGGCCGGAGGAGTCACGATCGAGGCTGGAGGAGAAGGATCGAGGTTGGATTGAGGTTGGAGGAGGAGGATCGACACTGGAAGAGTCACGATCGACACCGGACAGCTCTCTTTCTCTCTGTCTCTCTGTGTGTATAATAACTCTTGAATCTTCTTACATCTTCCAGCAAAGAGGACCTTATTCATCAAGGAAATTGAACCCGTACTCTCTTGGAGTTCTCTCACTCTCCCTGTTTTCCTCTTCCTCTTCCCCTTTGTCTCTCTCTCTCTCTCTCGGTTTTCTTTCTCTTTTTTTGTCTTTCTCAGGGGTTGTTTGGAATGTTCTAAATAAGTGTATTTTTTGACTTTTTATGAAATATGAATTGGGTTTGAAGTGATGTGGTAGAGAGGTGATGTAACTTAAATAGGGTAGTGACTTTATGACTTTTTTTGAAGATGCCAGCCTCAATTGTTCTAGCAACTTCTCATCTTTTTAACTTCACTGATCCCTTCTGTATTATTATTATTATTATAATGATATATTTATTTCCATAAACTAATCCATATGATTGTAGATTGACTTATATTTTAAACCTTAACAAACATGTTTTTTAATTTATGTTTTTAAAATTTTTCTAATATTTTGTCTAAACCAAACGTCTTTATAATTTTTATTTTTTTAAAAATAAATAAAAACTAATTTATAATTTTTTTGTAAATATGAACAAAAGGCGTAAACGTTACCAAATACTACTTAAAATATTTGGATTTTTTTTTTTTATGCACCCTCCGCAACCATTCTTGCCCCTCTCCATTCCCCACCCCCAACAGCCCCCACCTCGCCTCTCCGAGTCCCACCCCATATTTACCCTTGTAGCTACATTTGTTGTTGCTCCCAACTCCCTCTCTTCCTCTTCCAAACCTTAGATTTGAAAATACAAAAACCCAAATTTGGAGTGGGGTTTGTGATGGTGGTTGGTTGAAAAAGGAACATGCAGTAGTCGAAGACTTTCATTGAGATGATGAGTGGCAGTGGTGGTGGTGGGGATTTGGGATGCCTGCCATGCACCCAACATAGCAAGTACTGTAGTGCGGTTTTATGGGCTTATTTTGGAGTCCGTCTTAATAATCTGAACCGTTCACATTTTAGAGTATATCGAGTAAAATATACCTATAAAAAATAAAACTAATCGGATATCGTTAACCCTTTCATCCACTCACATTTGTATCTTCAAAAATAAATGACATTGTGATTTAAAGTATTAAAATGAATACAAATGTGAGTGGACGAAAGGGTTAACGATATCTAATTAATTTCATTTTTTCATTTTTTACAAGTATATTTTACTCGATATACTTTAAAATGTGAACAATTTAGATTATCAAAACGGATATCAAAATAAGCTCATAGAGTCACACAACAATGCCTGCTGTGTACTCAGCACAACAGGCACCCCAATTTCGGGTGGTGGTAGCACCAATTGCGACGGAAGAAAAGATGAATACATTTTGTTTAAAAGTTATTACTGATTAATTTCTTTTTGAATAAATCATTTTACTATTTACTAGGAAAAAAAATATATTATTAAACTTATATGAATTAAATTGATACAAAACCAAAATTATAATAAATTAATAATCAACTACTTAAAAAAGCAGGACTGATTGGGAGCTCGAATTTGAGCTCCCCCAAATGTCCTGAATTCCATTTTTTTTTTTTTTTTTTTTAAAGCAGAAGGAAGAAGAAAACGGAGGGGAGAGGAGGAGGGGGAGGGGGACTGGAGGAGGCCTAAAAAATGGAGGAGGAGAGGGCAGAGGCAGCGGAGGCGACGCGATCGGCGGAGGCGACGAGCGGGGCAAAGCCGACGAGGGGCGGAGGCGACAATCATAGCAGCGACGGCGACGATCAGAGCAGAGTAGCGAGGCGGCGATCAGCAATCGGCGATGGCGACGGCCTCTCCCTCTCCCTCTCCCTCTTTTTCTCTTT
Organism: Camellia granthamiana; assembly: GCA_036172215.1. Taxonomy (NCBI): domain Eukaryota; kingdom Viridiplantae; phylum Streptophyta; class Magnoliopsida; order Ericales; family Theaceae; genus Camellia; species Camellia granthamiana. The sequence continues at coordinate 4,604,421 of CM069907.1, forward strand.
CTCTCCTTCTCCCTCACTACGTATCAGACTGAGGAAGAAGAAGAAAAAAAAAAAAAGGAAAATGTTTGAGTGCTCGAAACTAGAGGCTCGAATGTGGCTCAAAACCCCAAAACGACGTTGTTTTGGGGTTTTGATTTTTTTTTTCCTTCTTTTTCTGCCATTTTCGTTGCAGAGGACGAGGGAGAAGAGGGAGAGGGAGAGAAAGAGAAGAGAGGGAAGAGGAAGAGGAGGTCGTCGCAGCTCGCCTCCGGCCGTCCGCCGGCCCGTCGCAGCTTGCAGCTCCGCCGTCGCAGCTCGCAGCTCTGCCCCGATCGCGTCGCCTCCGCCGCCTCCGCCCCCTCCTCCTCCCCTCCCATCCCCTCCCCCTCCATTTTTTAGGCCCCCTCCTCCTCTTCTCTCCCCTCCTTCCTCCTCTCCTCTCCTCTCCTCTGCGTCTGAAAAAAAAAAAAAAAAAAAATTCAAGCCTTTCGAGCTACGTAGCTTTCGAGTTACGTAGCATGGTCGAAAAAAAAAATTGAATGGCTGAAACGACGTCGTTTCAGCCATTTGGACAATCCGGTACATAAATTTTCGGGCACAAAATCATTTTTCTTAAAAAAAGTCACAGGAGATGCCAAAAATTCAAAAACCCTTATTAAAGTCCGGCAGCGTCACCATTTTCAGTGGCTACTCCAACTTTGCAGCGTCCCAATAGAAGCAGAGCAGATCAACATCATGTACCCACCACATCTCTCTCTCTCTCTCTCTCTCTCTCTCTCTGTAATACGCATATACATATACATATAGATATATAGGTAGATATAGAGCAATGGCGGCGGGGGTATTGAAGGCGGCAAGTGCATTCGCAATGACGCCGCACAAGGTGTCAGTATGCATACTGGTGCAGATATACGCACCTCCGGCTCAGATATCGGTGCCATTCCCTTTCTCATCCGTCTCTCAGCACAACCGCCTCGGTTTGTTCTTGTTGGCTCTCACAAAGGTTTCCCCTCTATCCTCTCTCTACCTCTCTCTCTCTCTCTCTCCCTCTCCCACACTTCACATTTCTCCTTTCTTTCATTCTCTATCTTCTCTTGTATGCCCTATTTTTCTTTTTCTTTTCTAAGAATGGTAATTAAGATGGGACAGAAATTCAGGAGCTCTTGTTTAGTTGCTGCTTCAGAAATTTTCATTGATTGGCTCATTCATATTTTTTTATAAGAAAAAAAAAAAAAAAAACCAAATTATGTCCATGAAATTATTGATTAAAAAAATTTAATTTCAACTCATTGTAATTTCCCATAATTTTAAAATCTAGGCCTTAATTTGCAAAAATAGAGTTAAAACTTAGTTTTATTTGATCAAATAATTCAATTATTCTATTCAAAATAGGACCCCCCCCCCAAAAAAAAATTATACCCATTCCATATGTTTGAATGATGCAAGTATGTAGGGTTTTAACCTTGGATGAGATTTATTGTGCAATTGTTTGTTTGTTGACGTTAAAATGTTTAACGGTAAGATTAGATTGATCCTAAGATTAATTTTTGTACTATTTTTCATTCACCTCTATGGGTTCACTGGAGGAATTTTCACTCAAAATTTATAAATATACCAATATTTAGTAAATTTTTTTTTTTTTTTTTAAAACAGTGAACTTGATAGTCTGCTAGCTGCTTGCTTGTAAATATGCTTCTTGGTAAGTGGAATCTGGGGTTATGTAAGATATTTATTGGCATATTGCATATGAACATTTCATAATAACTGAGCCTTTCAAGTTTGATTTGCATTTATTCCGTTTGGTATTCAATTATATTTTAAGGAATCACTTATGAAATTTAGTTTTGTATGCTAGTTGCTTCCTGTTGACCTTTTTTTGTTTTGTTTTGTTTTGTTTAGTTTAGTATTAGTCTATTGCGTTAGATTCTCATGTTTCATTGTGGTTGTGTTTGTTTGTAGTCTTCTGAGGACATTTTAGAGCCAAAACTATATGAACTTATTGCTCAATTGAGGGAAATTGGTGGTCCACTGAATGATTGGTTGAGCGATCATTTAACTAGTAGGCTATCGTCGTTATCATCACCTGATGACTTATTTAACTTTTTCAGTGATACACGAGGTGAGTTCATCATCTTCAAGTCCTCTCCTTTCTCTTCCTGATTTCCTTCTTTTATTTTCTTGCTTGTTTTTCATAATTATTTTTACTTATGAGTTCTCGATCAGGCATTCTTGGAGGCCCTGATTCAAGTGTTGTGGACGATGACCAGACCATTTTGGATCCCAATAGCAACCTTGGAATATTTCTTCGTCGTTGCTTACTTGCCTTCAATCTTTTGTCATTCGAGGTATTGTGTCTTCTATAGGTTTTAAGTTTTAACAGTTAATCATTCGAAGACCTCCACTATGTTAATTCTTATCTATAGTGGTTTGCTCCATTTGTGACTTTTGATTTAATTTATACTTTTGGATCAAAGTTCCATAATATTAGTGGTACCAAAGCATTATGTCCCAAATTGAACGTTAATGTGAAGCTCACTAATTCATAATATTACATCAAACAAGATCATTTATTTATTTTTTATCAAGATGTCTGAGTTCGTCTTTTCTCCTCTTTCTATAATAAAGAAGGCTATTATGTACTAGTATTTGTAATTTGGTACTAAAATGATAAAACTAAAATCTTAATGTTTTGCGACACTACATATAGAGCATGAGAACTTTGTCCACACTAAGTGTTTGTAGGATTGCAACATTTAAGTCATATAATTGCAAAAAGCTACTCAATGCTTACTTGATACTAGATTTTAATTGTAACTGGCAAAGTTACCATTTTTTTTTTTTGGGTTTGTTTTTGTGTGTATGGTTTCAGCTTGTTCCCTCTGCACCACAATAATTGTTGAGATGTAGTATACGTGGTTTTACAATTTCTTTTTTTGCAGGCTTGTAAGTGTATTGATGGTCTTTTTGCAATCATAGTTGTTAGGGACCTTAAGATCTTATTAATTTGTTGTAAATTATTAAGAGACTACAAGCTACTAATTAGGGTGCTTATACTAGAAAGGGATTGAAAATTAAGACTTAAGAAGTGAAATGTTTTTTGGTTACTTTTTTGTTTGCCATAAGAGGTAGTTTAGTATTTAGGGTAATTAGTTTGTGTTTGGATGGATTTTCAAACTATAATTCCATCCCTACATTCCAATGCCATGTTTGGATACATCTTTCAAATTATATTTCCACAACAAAAAGAAAACTTTGCAGAAAATTCTGTGTTAGGCGAGATTTTTTTTTTTTGAAATTTGGCTTAACCGGTTGTCCGGCTGATTAACCGGAATAGGGCAAGTTTTTATTTATTATTTATTATTATTATTATTATTTTTTGCAATTGGCGCTTGTTTTTTTTATTTTATTTATATTTTTAATAAAACAATATTTTGAATTTTTTAAATTTTTTGTTGAGCTTTAATAGATTTTTAAGTTGTTTGTTTGGTTATGAGTTGTAAGTTTTTGTATTAGATATCATATGTCACATCAAAAATTCTTCACTTAATTCAAAACTCTTTTTAAAACTCTTTTCAAACTCATAACCAAACAAATTTTTTACACTCAAATCATAATTCCAAAACACACAAACTCAAAATACAAGTCTATTCTCAAATCATATTTCCAAAACTTTTCCAAACACTGCCTAGATCTTTCTCTCTATTTATTTTGTGTAAATCATGTTATTATGTTTTTGAGAGGTTAATGGAATAATACACAGTTTTTAGTTCAATTTTTGAAAAATTAACATTTCCTTTTGCTTTCCTTATTACAATGATTATGATTATTGTATTTCAATAGCAAACACATAGACCTGAAACATGAATCTATTAAAATGAGATGTTGATCCACAATTTTGAAACTGTGCTGCACAGATGTACATTTCATTTCCCTATAGATTATATTGATTTTAATTTTCCCTCTTTAAATGCAGGGTGTCTGTCATCTTTTGACAAATATAGGAACATATTGTAAAGAAGCCCTCTCAAGTTGTTCTACTTATGAGTCACCTTGCTTGGATGATTCTAGTAATGATCTGCAAGGCTTATTAGAATATGAAAACATGGATTTGGAGAATTTTGTTTATGAGAAAGTTACTGAAGAAATTGAAGAAAGAAAAAGGGCCAGTGAAAGAGTTCCGTTTCATAATCATGCTCCACAAGCACTTCTTCATTTGGTTGAAGGTACAGTTACTGGGCTGCAACTTTCAAACACAAGTGCCGACATTTCAGTGTCAAAATAGCGCCTTTTCCTTTCTTTAATGGAGTGAGTTTTGTCATCAGTGGTATTAAGTGATGATTCATATTATAATTGATTCCGAAGGACAGAACCTGTCCTTTTAAAATCACAATAAAATGTTGACATTTGTTCATTATTTCCTTTGTTGCAATTCATTGAGGCTGGCCAAGTCATTATGGCCAAACGGTAAACTCATTATTGGATAATGTTTTTCTGATAAGTAAAAGTTTTGGCAGGATAATAGTGAGTGGCTGTGTGCCCCTTCCTGCTGTCACTCTTTAATGACAAATTGCTGGCAATCTTGTATACCTCACTATCTCTCTGCTTGATATGTCTTATGTTGTGCATGTGATCTGTCAGTTTATTGGTTCTCACTCCCTTCACAGTGTGACTCTCTTGAACATTGTTCATTATCTTTGTAGTCCTGGAATTGTGCATTGCTTTGGTCTTCTCTGCTTTATCTTTGTTATTTTGATGCCTGTTGGGCTATTGATGTTCCTGACTGCCATTATATTGGCTTTTAATTTTGCTCCAAGACTCTCATTTCTTGGAAGAGCAAGAAGCAAGATTTTGTTGCTTGATTATGTCCACAAGTAGCAGAGATTGTCTGGCTTTCACTGTTTGGCACTGGATTTGCTATTTCTATACTTGCACCTCTTCCTGCAATAAGTAGAGTGCCATCCAGATTGCCAATAACCTGGTATTTCAGAAGCTAGCCATGTTCATTGTGATTGACTGTCACTTTTTTTGTTACATTGTGGTGATTTTTTCATTTTCTTAATTTTGCTCATCACTCCTGGTTGCTTACATCTTCATGAAGTCCTATACACTTTTAACAGCTTTCTCGTAGTCTATGATCCACCAATAGTTAGAGAAGGTGAGTGCTAAGGCATATTTGTGAACTATACTTACTGTCTGCACTCTCATAGTCCCATGTTATGTTTTCACCTCATTGTATATATAGCATAATGTTTCTTTCTCAATAATTTGAAGAATATTTTTCATGTTTATCGCCTTCACTTAGTGACACTACTAAAAAAGGTGAGGCAGTTAGGTAGTTCCAACTTTTAGTGATTGATAAAAAACAAATATGCTTGCAGATTTTGAGGTTTCTGCTGGTCCAAAACTCAAACGTAATGATAGACCTACAGAAGTTAGTCCATTTCCAAATGATGCATTGAGAGGTGCTGATCCCCCAGGTGCGGTTTTCTTACGTACAAACTTGCAATTACAAGGATACTTGCTTGAGCAAGCTGATGCTATCGAAAAGTAAGTGATTTATTTAGTTGCCTCATGTGCATTTACCAAGACATCTTAAACTGTATCACAAAAGATTTCTTGTGGCAGGAATGGAAACTCTTTTCCTTTAAATGCCTTTGAATCTATTTTAAAACAGATTCAGAAGCTGGCCCCAGAACTACATCGTGTAAGTCAACTTGTTTATGCAGGTTGATGTTGTTGTCATTTGTTTATTTGTTTTGGACTAGAGAACGCATTCACTTAACTATCATTCTGTTTATTTTGTCTGTTTTGCACTAAAATGCAGGTTCACTTTTTGCGTTACTTGAATAGCCTTTATCATGATGATTATCCTGCTGCTTTGGAAAATCTTCATCGTTATTTTGATTACAGGTGAATGTTAAACATAAAGCTACTTGTTAAGTCATCTAAAGTTCCAATATCCGAGTTGATGCTGCAATGGCCAATTTGTTGCTTTCACATTGTCGTATGTTTGTTCACTAAACCTTGATTGAGATAGCCGACTTTGGCTTTTACTGGAAACTTAGCCCAAATTGTGGTTTCTAATCCGTTTTTACTCTTGCAGTTTGTTGCCTCAACTTCACTTGCACAATTATACTCTCTCTCTCTCTCTCTCTCTCTCTCTCTCTCTGTCTCTGTCTCTCTCTCTTCAGTACTCTTTTTGGCTTCACAACATATAAAGCTTTCCGATGAAAACACAGGGTGATAGGCAGGCACAATTCAACTAATTATGGAAGAGTGAATAAAGTTATGACCAAAATAAAGCCTTAAAAAGAATAGAAAATGTTGTTTGGTTTGAAGGTATAGAAAGGCTCCTAACCAAACCCAACCGTTTCCTGTGTCCCCACATGAATCATTTTTCACTATTCTACTAATCAAAGGTTATATGCTTACTTAAATTAAATAAATTTATGAGAGTTGAAACAACTCATTGTTTAGGTGCATTTTCGTATGTTCCAATGGAAATATTCACTGTGTTTGGTTTCAATTTTATGAATTCAATTTTCTGGAAATTGATTGTTTTATTTTTCATATTTTTTTGTTTTTAGTGAATATTTTTAAAATTTTAAGCGATTTTTTATATTTTTTTAAATGCACCTTACTTAGATGTATCTAAAAAGTAAAATATTTATAAAAATCAATAAATACACAAGAATACGAAAATGTACTGAATTTTCGTATTTTTTTTTTTGTAATTTTGGTATTTAGTGAATTTTTTAAAGATTTTTCCACAAATATTATACTTTTTAAGTGTATTTATGTTAGGTGTATCTAAAAATTAAAAAAATTACTTAAAATATTAAAAAATTCAGTGAAAACAAAAAAAACAAGGAAAACAAAAAATTTTAATTTTCTGAAAAGTGAATCCTAAAAAGTGAAACCAAAGTTTGGTAACATTTACGTTTTCAGTTTATATTTACAAAAATTTTATAAACTGGTTTTTGTTTATTTTTTGTTTATTTTTAGAAAAACATAAACTACAAACGCGTTTGGTAATTGCCAAAATGTTTAAAAAAAATTTAAAATATAAAAAAGAGTGAGAAATGGCAAGTGGTGGTAAGTGGCGGCGGAAGACGGTGGTGGAAAGTAGTGACGGTAGGTGGTGGGTAGCTGGTGGTGGTGGGTGGTGGCGGGTGGTGGGTGGGTGGGTGGGTGACGGTGGCGGGTGGTGGGTGGCGGCGGGTGGTAGCGAGTGAGTGGTGGTGGTGGTGGTGGTGGTGGTGGTGGTGGCGGCGGGTGGTGGTGGCAAGTGGGTGGCAGATGACGGGTGGTGGTAGGTGGTGGCGGGTAGGTGGCGGGTGGTGGTGGTGGGTGGGTGGGTGACGATGGCAGGTGGTGGGTGGTAGCGAGTGGGTGGTGGTGGGTGGCGGCGGATGGGTGGGTGGGTGACGGTGGCGGGTAGTGGGTGATAGCGAGTGGATGGTGATGGTGGTGGTGGTGGTGATGGCGCGTGGTGGGTGGTGGTGGCAGGTGGGTGGCGGGTGACGGGTAGGTGGCGGGTGGTGGTGGTGGTGGGTAGGTGACGGTGGCGGGGGGTAGGTGGTAGCGGGTGGGTGGTGGTGGCAAGTGGGTGGTGGTGGTGGTGGTGGCTGGTGGTTGGTGGTGGCGGGTGGCTGGTGGTGGCAGGTGGTGGCAGGTGGGTGGTGAGCGGTGGTGGCAAGTAGGTGGTTGGTGGTGGGTGGTGGTGGCGGGCGGTGGATGGTGGTGGCGGGGTGGTGGCGGGTGGCGAGTGGATGGTAGGTGGGTGGTGGAGGTGGTGGTGGCGGCGAGGGATGGGTGGTGGTGGCAAGTGGTGGGTGGTGGTGGCAGGTGGGTGGTGAGTGGTGGTGGTGGTGGTGGGTGGTGGTGACGGAAGACGGTGGTGAAAAATGGTGGCGGGTGGTGGCTAGTGTATGGGTGGTAAAAAAAAAAAAAAACTCAAAACTCAAAACGGAAACACATTTTTTGTGTTTTCATTTTTTGGCCAAATTTATAAACTGAGACCACTGATTTATAAATCAAAAATTTTACCAAACAAGTTTTTATTTCAGTTTTTTAAATTTTTGTAAATATAAACAGAAAACTGAAAATGTAAGTGTTACCAAACAGCACCGTATTCCACTAAGGTTTCGTTTTGGTTTCCTAGGAAAAGGACTATTTTGGCCATTTTGAAGGAAAAGAAATAAAATTTTGTTCCTTTGGTAAAACCAATGAATGTGGGTAAATTAATGCATCACTTAACAATTTTTGTGATATTTTCAGAGGGATCTTCCTAACTCAATGCTCTTGCACTAATATAGCCGGATTCAGAAAAGAGCTTGTATCCCTTGTGATTAGTATTACCTGAGCTACATATCCATCCCTGGGAGGAATATTCCCAGAACCTTAAATTTGTAGCCAGCTTTCCATCATAAGCTAATTCTTCATTAGCATGTGTTACACTGCTTGAGCATAACTTGCATAAATCCACTGGGTTCTTAGTCCAAGAAAATCCATTCATGCAAACTTGCAGCTCATGAATTGGATTTGGAACTACCCAATTTATCCCAATGAATCCTTGGCAACTGAAATAACTTCCACCGTAAACCTATTGTCACAGGACAATGCAAACAATCATTGCAAGGCTTGTCGATGATGAACCTTTAAAGATACAAAAAAGCTTAAAAGTTTGTTACAGATGAGCTAATATGATATATATTGGCACTAAAGTGCAGGGACTGAAGGATTTGATTTTGTTCCTCCATCATCTGGCGGCAATAGCTTTGGAAGATATGAAATTGCTTTATTGTGTTTGGGAATGATGCATTTTCACTTTGGGCATCCTAGGCAAGCTTTGGAGGTAAGCATCCTGAAGGGTTGCCTCCTATAATCCATCCACTTCTCTTTGCTTTCTTTCTCTCTGTTCTTGTTACACAATCAAAATTCTCTGAATTCTTTCTATCTAATGTTTACTGTCTAACTTATGATTGTTGTTTTGCTTGATATTGTTTAGGTTTTAACTGAAGCTGTTCGGGTTTCCCAACAGGTATTTTGTTTCAGGTTATATTTATTGTTTTTTGGAAAATTAAATTTTTTGCTTGTGTGCATGGAAAATTGTTTGAATTGATAACTTTTTCTGTTTGTTTACCATATGAATTATTTGATGAGTTGTCAAATGATAATTTATGGTATTAGAGCTCAAATAAAGGTGAACCATATTGATCCCTAGTTTTTTAGAAAAAATTAGACTATTTGCTGGAATGCCAAATGATACTCTTGATGGCAGAGATTGAATGGAAGTGAATCATGTGAATCCCTAGCTTATTAAGAACACAAGCATCAGGAAATAACTTAGATTTTGTGGCCAAGCGAAGCCTTGAAGCAATAACTTAAGTTTTTAAGGCTCAATATTCTGTAATTGGTGACTTAACAATGACAACCTATTACATAAAACATTTTACATTTCCTCAAATATCCACAGGTGAAATAGATTCCAGGGAATTTTCTTGGCTTACCCCCTTTTTTTGCCATTTTTTTTGTGACTTGACCATGTTGCTTATTTGAGTTTTGCCATGTGTAGTAGCAATAGTTCAAAGATTGCTATTGCCTCTTCTATTTGAATTAAACCTGATTTGGCAATTTTGCAGTTATATTGGATTTTAGTTTAATTAAGATGACTGTGTCAAATACCATGTAAGCATGTCAGAAAATGATGCCTTTGGGCGTGTTTTTGTTAATGTTTTTTTAATCTTTTGGATTGTATGTGCAATTTGTTTTATATGAGGCAACCACTTGGTTTTGTTCCCTCCCTCTCTGAATGGACTTTTGTGTACTGCAATCCTTTTTTAAAATAATTTTCTTGTTACTTATTTCTTTGCGAACTATTGAAGCCTTATGCTACTTTCTTCTTCTTATATTGCATTTGCAGCACTGTGATGATACCTGCCTTGCGTACACATTAGCAGCTATGTGTAACATGTTGTCTGAAGTAGGTATCTCAGGCACATCTGGAATTCTTGGAACATCATACTCACCTGTGACTCGTGTAGGGACTTCGCTGTCCATTCAGCAACAATTGTTTGTGCTATTGAGAAGGTCCCTAAATAGAGCAGAAAGTTTAAAGTTAAAAAGGCTGGTGGCTTCCAATCATATTGCTATGGCTAAATTTGATTTAACGGTAAGAATTTGAATTTCTGTGTTGGATTTTGAGTTTTTTCTTAGGAAACTCCCCCGCTATACTGCATGTGTGGAAGAGTGAAACAAGAACCCTTGGATTTTCAGGAAGAATGACCCCGTACTTCTATCTCTGGGATTCTGATTATATTTGTATATATGCCCACTCCAGTGCTGTGTCCACAGACCTGGGATGATTGGTCCTCTTCATCATCCTCCAACAAACTAGTGTGATATGTCCATTTAAGGGTTGATATGCCTGTATTGGTCCATTTAAACATATTGCAGCAAATCCTATGTTTTGTAGTTTAATTCTTTATTATTTTGGGCACACAAATTCTTGGATCATAACTGTGATGCATTTGTGGGAGTTTTTTTGTGGGTTAATGTTCATGGATGGGGCTACCCCAAGCAAGCTTTTTACATGCATAAGAATGTGGTTGATAGGGGTAATGTAAATTTTGATTTTATGTAATGTTCATGAGTTAAATAGTGGACAAGTTCAAGCAAGAGATTTTATGAATGCTTCATCATTTGCAGCATGTTCAAAGACCTTTGCTCTCTTTTGGTCCCAAAGCCTCTATGAAGCTTAGAACATACCCAGCTAATGTTTGCAAGGTAATATCGAGCTATAGATCGCTAGCCTTTACTTTACCCTTTGCACAATTTTATATATAATTTTGATATGTTTAGTGTTTTATTGTTAACACCTTATTTGCTTTCTATGTTTGTTGCAGGAACTGAGGCTTAGTTCTCATTTGATTAGTGACTTTAGCACTGAAAATTCTTCACTAATAACTGATGGTGCTTTTAGTACTGCATGGCTGAAGAATTTTCAGAAGCCAATGGGTTCCTTGGTTTTCTCCCAAGAGAATGGATCTGGAAGCAAGCATGATGCTTTTCATTTCTGTGCACAACCAAATTCTATTCCTGGGTCAGTACTGCAATTATTAGGTTCTTCATACTTAGTTCGTGCAATCGCATGGGAGATATACGGCAGGTGATCTTTGATAATGGCCCCTCTTCTCTCTGTGATTCTTGTTTTATGTTAACTTGGCTTAAACTTTTTTTTCATCTTGCTATGCAACTTTATTAACGTAGTTAAATACATGCTGAATTCATACAAGAGGTTTAGTTTATCTTATGCTGAAGGTACTTGGACCATATTAATGAGATGACATGTGATGAAAACTTCTTTAGTTTGTCTTATGCTGAAGATACTTGGTCCATGTTACTTGATAAGATGTGGTGAAAACATGTTTGATGGCCCTAAAAATAAAAAAAAAAATCTGGTTTATTTTAAATATATTGGCCATGGGTTCTGTGGCTTGCAGTTCATTTATGAAATGTCACCTGGTTTTCTGCCTTCAATTTATTGGTCCCACCTTGACAGTGTAAAACCTGAGCCTGTCATTTACTTTTCCTTTCTCCCCCACTTTTACATGCTGTGGTAATCTAACTCTTGTTGAAATTAACTTCCTGGACGAGTGAAGATTTACATCTTGCAAAACATCTTGCAAAACATCTTTATGTTTATGTCTTTCCATTGGTTACATAGCTGTTGCGATAAGCTGGATTCTTGTAGTTTCGGCTCTAGTCATAGTTGCATGATATTCTTATACTGCCTGCTAAGTGCCAAGTTTTGTTTGTCTTCTTTAAATTGTCTTTTTCTTCTCTTGCCCTTTCTTCAGTGCCCCTCTTGGTAGAATAAATGCACTGGTTTACGCAACTTGCTTCGCTGACTCATCAAGGTAATTATGAGCTGAAATGTCACGAGTTGTTTTATATCCTAGTGCTTAACTCTTATATGCCTTTTCTGTATTGTACCATTCATGCTTGTGTGCACTAAAGCTTTGACCTTCTTATATGACCTTCACAGTTCAGCTGACACTGCATTAGCATATGCCAAGCTTGTCCAACATCTAGCAGTATTTAAAGGGTACAAAGGTCAGTTAAATGCTTTGAACTAGTGTAGCATCTTTGCTATTGGATGATTGTTATTCTGTCAAGTGCATCTATCCCCTTCAATTTATATGGAAGTCTTGAAATTCAGAATTAGTTGATCAACTAAATCATCCTCAATGCACCTCATCAAGAAATCAGAATTGTCTACAATGTTTCTCTAGCTATTGGTTGGTCTCTAGTAATTAGATTTTCGTATTTTGTTATTCCAATGCAACCATCATCATGCCGTTGCACCTTGTATATTTTAAATGGGTAAAATTTTGATATGTCTTATAATCTATAGTTTTAGTAGGTTAAGTCCCACAAATTAATTTTTTTTCAACCCACCAAGTCCCTCGCATCACCACTTGACCGAAATGCCTTTATGTTATTAAAACATGAGGATGTGCATAAACGACCTGGAGGTAATTATCATTCTAGATTCAAAACTTTAATATTATATAACTTTCATTTTATGGATCTGCTTTTCATAATTTTTATTTTTTTTAATTTTTGAGGAGATCTATCAAACAAGATCTATATCCATCCAATATGAATTTTTGAAGGGGGAAAAAAGACTGGGAAATTTCACTGCAGAAAACTGAAAATTTTCGTAGTTGTTAACTGAGAAAAATTTCTATTATCTGAGAAATTTCTCACTTGCAGCATTTTGCAGTTTCTAAAAAAACTGAGAAATTTCGCAGTGAGAATTTTCTCAGTTTTCCATTAAATTTCAGTTTATGTACAAAACTGTAAAATTTCACAGTTTCTACACAGTAAATTTCTGAGTGTACAGGACTTGTATAATGTCTCTATCTAGGTGCCTTGCTCTCATCGAAGGACCCCAATTGGGAGTTTTTGGGTATATATGACACAGCGTAATGTCCATTCTAAAAAAAACAGAGCATAATGACTATTTTTATAATAAAAAATCCCATCATGTCGACCATTCTATTTTGTTGATCACAATGATCACATTCATGTGGATGGTCAACCATACTGTGGTCTGGTCATCTGTATTCTCTGGACTTTCACCATGTTCGACATCCATTAGGGTTGTTGACAATACTGTGGGATGGACTTTTCCTACTCTCTAGACTGGGTTATGGTCGACCACACTGTCAAAACTTAGGCTTTCCATGTTATTATAAAATGTTCTATATTTTAGTCTCTTTCTCTCTCTCTCTCTCTCTCTCACACACACACACACACACACACAAACACACACACACACACACAAACGTATTCAGTTTTTTTATTTTTTATGATGATGTGATAAGATATTATTGTATCTGCAGATGCTTTTGCTGCTCTTAAAATTGCAGAAGAGAAGTTTTTATCTGTCTCAAAGTCTCGAATCTTGCTACTAAGACTGCAGTTGCTCCATGAGCATGCTTTACATCGGTATGATTATTAATTGCGACCTAAGATCTCTCTTCAAACACTACACAAAATCATGTCATCTGCCTTGTAATTCTTGAAGATTTTTGGTATGATGCTGAGTGACTTGCAGGGGACATTTGAAACTAGCTCAACAACTCTGTGACGAGCTTGGAGTTTTGGCATCTTCAGTAACTGGCGTGGACATGGAGCTGAAGAAAGAAGCAAGCTTTCGCCATGCCCGGACATTGCTTGCTGCAAACCAGTTTAGCCAGGTCTAATATTTTGGGCTTACCAAATTTCTTAGCATATGGTTTATTTTTTGCATTTTCATGAAGAGTGAAGAAGTAAATGTATGATGGTCTATTGGTTGTTCGATGTCTTCTACCTATCTGTGTCTTTATTTAGTTTTTGTTTGTGGTGTTTACAATGGAGAAGAGGGTACATATACACACACAAATTACTTTAAGGGTTTGTTAAGTTGGGACATCTTGCTACACTATCCATTTGGGTATATTGTGAGATGCTGTAAAGAAAAAAGTTAAATGTATATCAAATGGTTGAAAATAAGAATCGATCTTCAGGTAGACGATCAATTACATTTAAGTGGGCTTTATTGATGCTGAATCTTCTTGTACTTGTGTATGTGGACTTTATTAAGGTAGTTGTAACCTTTCGAATTGGTGTTTCCCATTTACTGCCCAATGAGCTTGTGTCCTTGAAAACAAATCTAGGACTAAGGCTTAAAGCATGTAAAGTTGTATTAATATTCACTAAAAAAATTGCCTCTGATTTAGAAAATTTTAAGCTCATATTTTAAAGTAAAATTTAGTCAGTGAAATAGTTGCTCAACAGGCTATTTGTATTTAGAGCTTAGGTTGGGAAAGGTCTGGGGTTCAAGTCTATTTGTATTCTTCTCTCTCTATGTATGTCTCTTTGCATCTCCACATGTAAGAATGGGTTGTTCATGAGGGAGGGGCTTGGATAGCTTGATATACATTGGTGGGCTATGTTACACGGACTCTTTGGAATTTTGAAGGTACCCGTGTCGACACGACACGACACGGGTACGGGTGCGGGATACGGCTCCTTAGAAACGGATACGGCAGATGGGATCGTAAAGGGGAGAGAGAGAGAGAGAGAGAGAGAAACCTGGTGCGATCTGCCTTCGATCTGTCTCTCGCCTTCGATCTGCCTTTGATCTCTGCTCGCGATCGACCTCTTGCCTTCGATCTCGATCTGAACTCATCGATGTTCACGGCTCAGGTCTTGTCGCAGTCGAACTTGTCAAAGATGGAGTCGTAGAGACTCGTCAGCTCCTCCGGCGGCGTCGCCATGTCCTCGCCTTCGATTTGCCTTCGATCTGACTCTCTCTCTCTCTCTCTTGTCGCGCGTCTGTCTGTCCCTCCCGTTTTCAACCTAAAACAATATAATTTGTTATATATAAAATATATATATCTAATTTGTTATATAAAATATATATATAATAAATTATATTAACATATTTGTGTCTAATAAAATATGTATATATATAATACATATATAAATCTAATAAATAATATAATTTGTGTCTATCTCACCACTCTCTAATTTTTATTTATTTATTTATTTTAATATATTTTAACACATTATTTAAAAAATATAATAAATAAATAAAATAATTAATGTATATTAAAAAAAATATTTATAAAAAAAACTTTTAATGTGTATTTAACTTATCTTTATATAATAAATATATTTTAAAAATTAAATATTTAACGTATCCCCGTACCCATATTCTCGTTTGGATCCATATCCACGTATCCTCAATTTTTAATTTTGAAGTACCCGACCCCTAGATACGTACCAGCACCCAATACCCGCACCCGAGTCCGTGTAACATAGTTGGTGGGTACATTTTTTAATAATTTAAGCTTTTGATACTAGTTATCTAACAGCCCTAATAACTAAGTAGGTTTTCCATGTAACTGATCGAATTTGCTTCTGCTAGTTTCATTATCATTGTCATCCATGCTGATGATGCATGTTGTCCTTTGCAGGCAGCAGCCGTTGCACACTCCCTCTTCTGCATGTGCTACAAATTTGGTATGCAGGTTGAAAATGCGAGCGTTCTTTTATTGCTTGCTGAGATCCACAAGGTAACAAAATTTTAGATTTGGAGATTGTGTAGAAGTATTTGAGCTAGATTTCTTGTTAGTCAATCAGTAGTATGGCAGAGGTGGAACCAAAAATTGGTTTATGGAAGCTTCTATACTGAATTTAAGTGAAAAATATAATGGTGAGCTTTATAAATAAATAGACAAACAAATGAACATTCATTTACATTAAATATCTTGAAACATCCAGGCCTGAAGTGTTTAATGTTATCATGGTGTTCACAAACTGCATGCTAGATTCACTTTTCACTGGTTACAGTTTTGGTTGAATTGAAATGTTGTGGAGGTAAAGTTTCTCTTGTTATTTGTTATCAGAGATCAGGCAATGCTGTTCTTGGAATTCCCTATGCTTTGGCTAGTCTCTCATTTTGCCAGTCATTTAACTTGGATCTTCTCAAAGCCTCAGCTACTCTCACGTTGGCTGAACTGTGGCTCTCACTTGGATCAGACCACGCAAAACGGGCTTCAACCCTTATGCATTGTGCTCTTCCAATAATTCTTGGTCATGGAGGTTTGGAGCTTCGTGCTCGAGCCTTTATTGCTGAAGCAAAATGCTACTTATCAGACCCAAGCTTTTCAGGTATTGCATTATCTTTTCTTCTGTCTCCATTTGAACATTAATGTCTTGGAGCTTTTTTACATATTTAGTTACATTAACAACAGTAGTTCTTTAATAAGTTGTAGAATGATCAGTGCAAAAGGGGTGACCATCGGTTCAATAGTAAAATTTTGGCCTAATAACCTTGAGGTTATGGGTTCAAGTCTTAGGGTAACCACTTTGTGCTCTATGTCAAATGTTAGATGTGCATCCAATCTTTCCCCTCCCAAACACACATTAATGTGTATTATTTGGGCATTTTTTTTTAAGTATCAGTGCAAAACTTACTGAAATTTTTGGAAGACGGTGCTGTGTAACATTTTCAACTAGTTGAGATCTGTTGAATTTTAAGAGAACAGTGCAAGATAACGTTTTCCATGTAATTTTTGTTTGTTTTGACAATGGCTCTTTGTGCAATTCAGCAATGTAAACAAGCTCAGACATTATTTTCCTTATATTTTTTTAAACTTATACAAGTTCTGACAAGATTATTTTGTGGAGAACCAAACAAAATTTTTCTATGTTGTAATCAAACACAATTAGAAAGTCATTAGTTACATAAAAGAATGATGAAAGCAATCCAAAT
This sequence comes from Camellia granthamiana, assembly GCA_036172215.1. Classification (NCBI taxonomy): domain Eukaryota; kingdom Viridiplantae; phylum Streptophyta; class Magnoliopsida; order Ericales; family Theaceae; genus Camellia; species Camellia granthamiana. The sequence goes on from CM069907.1 coordinate 4,621,234, forward strand.
TTTAACAACCACTCAAAAACTGAATGACAAAAATAAAGAGGAGTTGACTGGTGCATAGTCCTATACTCCCTGCTTTGTACAAGTTTCTGAAACATACTTTATTCCTGCTATATTCCTCTCCAGTTTTTGAAGATGCAGAGGTGGTGCTCGATCCCTTGAGGCAAGCTGCTGAAGAGCTTCAATGTTTAGAGGTAGGTTGATTTCTTAGGTTTTTTTATTTTATTTTATTTTATTTTATTTTATTTTTGGTGAGCTTTGATTTCCTAGTTCAAGTATATTAATTTCTATGCATTTTTGTTGGCCAAAAATGGGTTGTGAATCTATGTCAATTGGGAACAAATTGCCTCCACTGTTGAGGACTACAACTCTAATGTAATCATTTCTCAATGCATTCAAGGGTGACCCACTGTTAGATTTGAAAAGCCCACTTAAATTGCACTGGTAGCGTCGCGCTGGAAGCATGTAGGACTAGGGAGTTTTTAACGAAATGGGTCATTTGACGTGTCTTCTCTTCTTGAACTATTAAGCCCACTTTGGAAATTCTGTTAATTTGCTTTGAATTTCTATTTTTGTTTTTGTTTTAATGGCTGGTGCGGGTGTGATAATGTTTGTGATGGCACAGTATCATGAGCTGGCAGCGGAAGCTTTCTATTTGATGGCTATAGTACATGACAAGCTGGGGCAGCAACAGCAAGGGGAAGAAGCTGCAACTTCATTCAAGAAACACATGCTCGCACTTGAAAATCCCCAACACTCTCTCTTCGCGTGTATCTTGTAAAGAAAACCCTCACATGTGCAGTCATGTAATTTTTCTCTCTATCTCTTATTATTATTATTTTTATTTTGTAAAGATACGTATGTTGAGCAGATTAGGTTCACAATGTACTTTATATCCTTGGAATGTGCATAAAAGCTTTGGTGCTTTTGCAGACAGCTTTGTTTGGTGTAGTTTTTTGAAGCTACTCATAGATTTTATATATTTATTTATTTTTAATTTTTGAGAATTTGTGTCATAGTATTTGATATAGCTTCTCTTTATAGTTTATAAAGCAAAAATAGTTTAAACAAGCTTGGGAAAAGAAAAACTGATTATTTGCAATTTGGAGAAAAGTTGTTCTTTTAGGTTCTACTTTTTAATTATCAATACTGCCATCTTGAGAAAAGTTGCACCATGTAATTCTAATGCAGAAGCTTAAAAAATATGAGTAAATTACATTAGTACCATTGATATTTTGAAAATTGTATCTACTTGTGTGAGATTTATAATTGTATTACAAATTACATTCTTCGATGGAAGTTACGAGTTGGGACACAATTCTTACTCGCACCTCTTTGAATTGTAAATATTCGTCCCACATCTTATTCATTTGTAATTCTTTATAAACAAAATTTGTTGATATTTATTGCATTATGATTGTATCACTTTTAGCTTCATGGTTGAGATATTTCTTCATGCCAGAGTTCAAGTGTTATAATTGCGAATGCAACTTTTCTTCAATTTTCCCAAAAGATAAATGCTTGAGATCGAATGCTATAGGAGTAATTGAGAATGCTACTTTTCTTCAGATTTTCCTGAAAACACAAAACAAGTAGTTAAAAAAGCACTTGACTTTGAAAATGACGAATTACTTTTTTTAGAGAGAGTATACATTCCCTTTTTATGTTGCAAAAGATAATAACAAAAGCCAATACAAAATTTCATGACAAAGATTGCAATTTGCATGAAAAACATATAATTTGTAACCAATATCAAAGTCTCATAACTTTTTCCTATGTACCATAAATTTCTCCATTAATGTAACACGATTACAATTGGTTTGACTTTGACTATTTTAGTTTTTTTTTAAAAGTGACGCATTTGATAATGACTTATTTAGCTACCTACAAAATAAAAAAAAAAAAATAAATAAGAATTTTCAAACGCATCGGCTATTTGTCTTCTTTGCATTACAGCTGTGGATGTCCAAAAAAAACTTGTAGTATCCAAACCAAAAACAAAAGCATAAACAAAGAAAAATTGAAATTGGCCATGCACTTGTCTTTGGAGGTTGGCATAGAATGGGATATATACACAAGCTTCTTTCGTCTCCAAATTGTAAACAATTACTAATAACTTTTTCATGATTTTGTTCTTATATACTATTGTGTTAACAAAATAGAAATTTTAATTGATTTAAAATAATAAAATTAATATACTTTTTAAAAATATGACCTACAATTTTAGAAATTAAATTATATATTTTATTTACACATGTATAAAAAATGTAGAGTAAATTACAATGATACCTCCTGAGATTTTCAGATCCCCTCCTCACATTTGAAAAATTACATTCCCCTCCTTGACATTTATAATCTCATTATAGATTACCCTTTGGATTGTTGATGCTGTGCTCTAGAATTTTCTAAATAACTATCTTACCATTTTTCTTACAATTTCTTCTTCCTATATCATGACTACATTCTACAATTTTCCATCATTAAATTCTACTTGAACATATTCTTATTGAGCAATGATATACAAATATAAATTTTATATAAAATTTTTATACACAATGATAATACCTTAATGGTGATCTTCCACTTTAAAATAAAATACCCATAAACATGATTTACGTTTATAACAAAATCACTATCACAATATTTTTGTAATATTTTTTAATATAAATTTTTATATATGAATATAATTTTTCATTTTTATTTTTGCCATTATATATTGATTAGATTAATTTAATCTAGATATATTTAAAAAAAAATAAATTTGTACAAATGTTTTGATAAAAATCAATTTAATATAAAAAAATAAGATAATGTATTGAATTTTTATATTTTTGTATTTGGTGAATTTTAAAAAAAAAATCACAAAATATTATACTTCTTAAGTATATCTAAATTAGTAGTATCTAAAAAATAAAATAAAATAAATGCTTAAAATATTAAAAAAATTTAGTAAAATAAAAAAACACGAAAAATGAAAAAAACTCAATTTTTTGTGTGAGTTAAATTAAAAAAGATAATTGTTATTTCTTTTAAAATGATATGAACAAAATTTCTATATTATTTTATTATTTTATATGTATAAAAATTAAAAGATAAATATACCATTTTAATCTAAAAAGGAAATAAGTGTTATTATTTAAATGTAAAGAGAATCTATATTAAATAAAAATTTTAAAGCCTCCGTTTGACAAGAACTTTTTTGGGTTTTTTTGGCTATTTTAGCCACAAAAGACAAAATAGGCTTTTTTAGTCATAAAAAACAAAACATCACATCTAACCCATAATCATTACACTTCTCTCTCACAAAAAAAGTCAAAAAAGCCAAAAAGCCAAAAAACCCTTCCCAAACCAAACTTTTAAGCCCAGGCTAAAAAAGCTAAAAAAGTCAAAAAGCCAAAAAACTAACCCACTTCCCAAACGGAGGCAAAGTGTCAGTCTAATTTACCCTAAAAGATGAATAAATTAATTTTTTTAAAATAAAGATTGAGAGTTCTAATTTTAAAACTTTAAAAAGAGCTTTAGTGATAAAGTAAAAAATGAAACTCACATGTAATATGATATTTATGTCTATATTTTTATTTTTATTTTATCACATTACTAAAACTTTTTTTAAAATTTCAAAATTAAAACTTTAATTTTTTTAATTTTTTTTTTATTTATTTCACACCTCTCTACCACCACCTGCCATGAGCCTGACATTCCAACCAACAGCCCACGCAGTCAGTCGATGACTTGTTTTATTAGTTACTTCGAAATTCTCCACATAAACTAATCAAAGGGGAAGTTTGGAAAGTTGAAAATAATTTATCTTTTTATGTTTTTTTTATTATATTATCTTTTTATTTTTTTTTGTATATTTTTTTATAAAATGATAAAAAGTGTATTTATTTAAGTGATTCCAAATAACCCCTAAATATGAAGCATTAATGTTCACAAGAAAAAAAAATGACTTAAAAATGGAATTTAAACATTTATTTTATTGAATATCAACATATTTAATAAAATAATTTTTTTATCTCTCTGAAAAAACATTTATTTTATTGAATACGATGATATAATTAAAAAATAAATTAACGAGTCCAAATTTAACGAGTTGATTACAAACAAATTTTTCGCCTAAAATAAAGAAGATAAATATGTATCAAAAAAATAAGATAAAGTTTGAAAAACCAAACATATCCTGTCAAATTTTTTTTGAACGAGTGTTTGTGTAGTAGAGATTAAATTTATATAATGTAAAATTCATATGTAAAATAAATCTGAATTAGAAAATAATAATTTTTAATAACAAAATTTGGAATTGTAATATTATTGAAAAAATGATGAAAAATGTTATAGATTCCAAATAATCTATCAAATTTTTTATCAAAACTTAGGTGTAGGATCCACACAAACCTACATGTGTATGAATTTGATAAAAATTTTGATAAATTATTTAAGTCCTAGCATAACTCAAAAACAATTTTAAAAAAAATTAGATAATAAGATAAATATGCCGACGTGGCAGTATATATGCATCCAAATCTCTAGTAAGAAAGAAGAAGGCAATTCAAACCTGCCCTCCAAATCCAACCACTCATATCCACCCACGTGTCACAGACCAGGCTCTGAGAAGTTATAGCTGCCTTATATAATCCAATCCACACACAGACATCCCAATTAAGCACAAGCACTGAAGCTGAAGCCGAAGCAGAAGCCAAAAATGGGGAAGGAAGCTGAGACTGTTATTAATGGCGGAGATGCGCAAGTTAGCAACTCTACGCAGGGGTTCAAGCTAGTGGGATTCTCAAACTTCGTACGCACAAACCCTAAAACAGACCGGTTCGCAGTCAAGCGGTTCCACCACGTGGAGTTCTGGTGCACCGACGCGACCAACGTGGCTCGCCGCTTCTCATGGGGCCTCGGCATGCCGATCGTAGCCAAGTCCGATCTCTCCACCGGAAACCTCTCTCACGCCTCCTACCTCCTCCGCTCCGGCCACCTCTGCTTCCTCTTCACCGCCCCTTACTCCCCCTCCATCGCCGCCGCCGAAAACCTAACCTCCGCTGCCATCCCCACCTTCAACTCCTCCGCCTGCCGCTCCTTCTCTGCCGCCCACGGCCTCGCCGTCCGCTCCATTGCCATCGAAGTCGAAGACGCCGAACTCGCCTTCTCCACCAGCGTCGCTCACGGCGCAAAACCCTCGTCTCCGCCGATCAACCTCGATGATCGTGCTGTCATCGCCGAAGTCCAGCTCTACGGCGATGTGGTTCTGCGCTACATCAGCTACAAAAACCCTAACCCTCCTGAAAACACTAATCATCCTGATTCTTGGTTTTTGCCTGGGTTTGAATCCATGGATGAAGGATCAGTTTTTCCGGTGGATTTTGGTATCCAAAGGCTTGATCATGCGGTTGGGAATGTTCCGGAGCTAGCTCCGATGATTGAGTATGTGAAAGGGTTCACTGGGTTTCATGAATTTGCAGAATTCACAGCTGAGGATGTTGGGACAAGCGAGAGTGGATTGAATTCGATGGTTTTGGCGAGCAACAATGAGATGGTGTTGTTGCCGATGAATGAACCGGTGTTTGGGACGAAGAGGAAGAGTCAGATACAGACCTATTTGGAGCACAATGAAGGGGCTGGGTTGCAGCATTTGGCTCTGGTGAGTGAAGATATATTCAGGACTTTGAGGGAGATGAGGCGGCGAAGTGGGGTCGGTGGTTTCGAGTTTATGCCATCGCCGCCGCCTACTTATTACCGGAATTTGAAGAAGAGGGTGGGGGATGTGCTGAGTGATGAGCAGATTAAGGAGGCAGAGGAGTTGGGGATTTTGGTGGATAGGGATGATCAGGGGACTTTACTGCAGATATTCACCAAACCTGTCGGAGATAGGTATGTAAAAGACTCTGGTTCATCATCACTCTTTTATGCTTTACTATTATTTCTCTCTTTGAGATTATATATATCTTTTTGGAATTGTGAGTGTGTTTGGATTCAGTGATTTGGTGAGAAAGGAAAATAAATAATTTTGAATTGGTCATTTTTAAAAAGGGAGAGAAATGGGGGGTTTTGTGTAGTCTATCAAAAAATAGAAGACAAATACTCTTCTTTTCTCTCCTGGTTTTAACCAAACCAGAGGGAGTTACAAATCATTTATTTTCATCTCACTTGAATTCTCAAACAGACTGATATCCATACTATGAATGGTGATATTTTTATTTTTATTTATAACCCTGACGAGTGAGGGGATACCCTTCAATCTCAGCATTATATTGAATAAATCTGAGTGAGGATTCCAGTTTTGGTGTTAATTTGAGGAGAATAGATTGAGAATATGCTGCTGAATAGCATAGGCTAGGTAATTTTGTCCTTTGTTAGCCTATGGCGTGTTAGGCTTCCTTAAGGTGGTAATAATAAAGAAGTTGCCTTTGCATAATGGTGGGGAAGGTTTGGAAAGATTAATGTACTGGAAAATTCACAGTGCGAGGCAAAGCAAAGGGCAGAGATTCGAATCTCCAACATTGTATCTTTTTTTTTTTTTTTTTTCCTACTAAATTTGAGTAAAAAATTCATCTGATGTCACGCGCTTCAACGGAGGATTTTAAACTTTCATTAAGACATTGGTTGATTGGGTAGATAACCAGGCGGATGTCTGGCCTGTCAACTGACCAGTGTAATTTTTTCACAAATTTTTGCAAGGAGGTGTGGTCATCCGGGGGGGACAATTGGCCGGATATCTGGCAGGTCGTCCGGTGGTGAAAATGACCTGCAGCTCCAATGGCTATGAATAGTGAAATGATGAAAGGTCCCAGCCATCCTCAATTTGATGAAAAATTTATCATATTCTCAATTTGATACTCATCTGATGAAACGATTGGAGCAACAAAAAAGATGTTTTTTCATTAAATTTAAATTTGACGAAACAATAAATGATACGTTGGAGATGGTCTTAGGACTGTCAAAGACCAAAGACTAAAGTCACTCATATTTTGAAATGAACTAATCACAATGTATTAAGCAAGTACGGGGTGATCTAGTCACAATGCTTTGAAGATGATTATTAGTGATGTTCTAACTTCCCTTTGTAGAAGGTTGCTTGGGACTTTGGAGGGGTAATATGATGCTTGAACTGTTCTAGTTTTTTTTATCCTTCAATATGTTTATTTTCTATGAGAAAGCAGCTCCACATTACACTATTGTACTCCCATGCTATAGGTAATTAAATTTTATTTATTTATTATTATTTTTTATTGTGTTTTTATATTTTGTGTCATGGGCAGGCCAACCATATTTATAGAGATAATACAGAGAGTAGGGTGCATGCTCAAGGACGATGAAGGGAAGGTATACCAGAAGGGTGGTTGTGGAGGTTTTGGAAAAGGAAATTTCTCGGAGCTCTTCAAGTCCATTGAGGAATATGAGAAGACACTTGAAGCAAAACGAATCTCTGCCGAACCAGCCACTGCATGAGAGAATAACACCCCATCATCCAGTGTTGTGTGTAGCTGGAGTGGAGAAAGAAAGTGTTGTGTGTAGTTGGAATGGAGAAAGAAATCAAACAATAAAAAGTAAGTCAATAATATTTTACTGTTGTGGAATATAACTGAAAAGTAGTAGTAGTTTGGAAAAATAAGGAATTGGTAAAAGGAGCACTAACTTATTTTTTCTTCATGTTTTATTGATATATGAGCTTGTGATATAGAAGAAGCCTTGTAAACCACAATCATCTGTGGCATATTCAATATATGGAGCAGACAATCTGGTATAATAGTGTTCTTATTTGAATTTCTGAATGATGAAGGGTAGCAGTGAACAATCTAGTGCAATTATGTTGTATTTCGTTTTGTGATCGGATATTGGGCATGCTGGCTAAACTTAACTTCTCATTTTTCAAACATTCCACTTATCTGTTTCTTGAGAGAGAGAGAGAGAGAGAGAGAGAGAGAGAGAACAGAGGCAAAGAAGGGGAGGCGTGACACTGAAAATCTGCTAGAAAATGAAAAATTAGCAGTTCTATGTGCACAGAATTTTGGTATAGAATTGTACATAATTTTTTTTATGTGGGATGAGATTCACAAATTTAATAGGCACGTCATTTTGGAGAGTTAATTTTTGTGATCAAATTCTGTGTGTTTGAAGTTTTTAAAAAAATGATTGCCAGAGAGAAAAAGAGATGACAACCAATCTTGGAGAAAATTCAAGAATTAGATTGCTGAATTTTAAAAAAATAATATTTATCACTCATTATTTAAAATACAAATAATTAATAGTAATTAACAAAAACCCTATGTGGGCACATATCTAACAATCAGAACATCTTCATCCATCATACTGCCATAAGCTTCTCCTCCAATATTATTCCACACACAAGAAACAAAATCTAAAATCTTGTAAAATCTCAGTGTCTACTTTATGCGTTCATAGCATAATTGATCCTTTTAACACGAGAAAATTATTATTACTTCAACACACTAATCTATCCATTCTAGTTAGCGAGCAAGCTTTTTAAGTCATCAAATACCGGCATGAACTTGGAGTGCATCGAAATTAGTGTTGGTTAGGTGTTTTTCAAGGTATTCAGAATAAACGAAGGGGCGATAGAGGAGAGGATGGTCTTCGTCAACAAGCTCTTGAGGTACTTCAATGCCCACTCCATCCTTTGGTATTGTATAGAAAGCACATGAATATCTCTCTTTCTCACCACTCATTATGACCCTGTGTTTCGCTGCTTGAAGCCTTCCATTGCTCAAAACCTAGCACAATTTTTCTTTGAATTAAAACATTTGCACATGTATACCAATTAACCAAAATAGACATATATGTGTGTGTTTGTGTGTGAATGTTGTATATAAGAGGATTATCATATATACAAAGATTAGTGATATACAAATAAAAATAATATGTATATATATATTGGTACAGAATGATGTGGCAAGTTTTGATTTTATCATTTTAAAGCAAAATATCCATTAAAGTAATTTATATTTTTAAAAATATTACTGTCATATCATTCTAACTTTAAATTCTACATAAAATTTTTGTAAGAATATTAATTTTCCGTATCATACCATATATATGTACAAATTTTCCACAAAATAGAAAGAGGAATAGAAGAGAAGGTATGCAATGCACAAACCAACCTCAAGGGCATCACCAACCATGACCAACAAGGCACCCTTGGGAATGTGAAGTGAAATCCAAATTCCATCTTGAGTGAGGGCCTCAAGACCTCGCACTGAATTATCACATAAAAAGGTAAGGATGGTTTTGTCAACATGAGGCCCAAGCCCTATTCCCTCTTCATTCTTGCTTTTAGGAACTTTGTACTTCATCGCTCTAAAATTGTTTACTGTGTTGTCACCAAATGCCTTTGACTTGTAGTACTCTCCAACCCCATAACTCTCCATGATCATTCTCAATAGTAGCAAGTTCAGCTCCAACATCTTGGCATTCACACACTTGAGAAACTCACTATCAACACCACAAAAAATAAATAAATAAAAATCTATTTAAGAATTTATTATAACCTCTCTTCTGAGACTAAAATTTTTTATCTCAAAAAATAAACTCTTTTTAAGCTAAATTATTTTGTCCCTAAAGTATTTATTAGTGATATTTTCAAAATTTTATTACTAAAAATCTTTTTTTTGACTTTTCGAGACAATTTTTTAACTGTTATTCTCGCAATAACAAGAATTATTTACAAATATTTTTTACAATAAAATTTTCAATTTTGCAAATAAAAAAGTTTAGCTGTTGTAGTCGATGGAAGTGTAACATGTGCACAGGTGGAAGAAGAAGAAGAAGGAGAATGAGAAATCACCAGAAACCGGGTTTGCCATGTTTGGGCCACATAAGGTTTTGGAAAGCCTGAACCTGATCATCGCCATAGATGCCAAAGCTCTCATAGAGAGGGACAAAGGGGTGGTTGCCGATGTATCCCCCTTCTATAGGGTGGGGCTTTGTGTACTGCAACTTCTTCTCCTGAGGAAGATCAAACATTTCTTTAGTGGTTTCAAACAACTCTTCATGCAACTCTATAGGGCTCTTCTCATAGTTCTCCACCAAAAAACAACCATATCTCTCGCAAGCCTCTCTTACTTTTCTTGTTAAAGCTTTCCACGCTTCACTTTCTCTCTCCATACCTAAAACCTCACCACTCAATACAATCTTGGGGATTTCATGATCACCCATCTCTCTCTCTCTCTCTGCTTCTTTGTTTCTTTGTGTGTATGTCTTGTGTGTGTTGTTTTGGAGAAGTGGGTTTAGAAATGCCTCAACACAAATATGCACACTAGTAGTGTTGTTTATAGATTAATTCTCCGATCTTTCCTTTTTACTTGCTCAATCTTTTTATTTTTATATTTTATAATTGGTGTCCGATATAACTTATGAGCACCTCAATTAATCTTAGGAGACCAATCTTACCGAGTTTACTTGCAAGGGTCTCGACTAAAGCCTCGTTTGGGAACAAACTAATTTAGTAACTTTTTGATTATGTGGTTAAAATATGAGCTAAAAAAAACTAGTACGTTTGAGATGATTTTTTGAGTTTTTACGAAAAGATGTGCAAAAAGTAGAGAGAAAAGAGAATCTTTGACTTTTTGGTATGGGTTGTTGACTTTTTAATTTTTTTAATAACTTTTTAGCTTTTTGGCTAAATGGGCTAGTTCCCAAACGAGGCCTAATTGCGGTGGAATTGACTAATCTTAGAGGATCAATCCAACCTTTTACTTGCGAAAGTCTCATTTTAAAATCAAAACAAACGCCATGTATAGACTAGTTCTAAAAACTAATTATAGTTTGAGTATTGAATTTAAGACTTGAAAAGAGCACATCACATGTCCCAAGCCGTATCCACTAAGCTTCCGTTTTGGCTTTTTTTTGGCTATTTTAGCCTGGGCTTGGTTTGGGAAGGATTTTTTGGCTTTTTTGACTTTTTTTGTGAGAGAAAAGTGTAATAATTATGGGTTAGATGTGTTGTTTTGTTTGTTATGACTAAAATAGTCTATTTTGTCTTTTGTGACTAAAATAGTCTGAAACTAACTTGCCAAACGGACCCTAACACTACAAGAAAAAGCGCTTTTCGCGACTAAAAGTTGCATTTTCGTCGCTGAAACTCGTAGAAATGGCGACTAAAATTGAATTGGTCGCCAAAATTGACAACTTTCCCCGACTAAAACAGTTTAGTCGGCAAATGTACGGCTTTTGGCGACTAAGAGGCAGTTTAGTCGCCAAATGTGGGCTTTTTAGCGACTACAGATTGTTTAGTAGCCAAAACTCGCAGTTTTTCGCGACTAAAATTATTTAGTAGCCAAATGTTCCGGATTTGGCGACTAAATCTGAATTTCGTCGCCGATTCCAGGAGTTTTGCCGACTAAAAACTCTTTCGTCGCTGAAAGCAAAGTTTTTTGGCTACAAAAAAAAAATTAGTAGCTAAAAATCAAGAATTGGCGACTAAAATATAGTTTCGTCGCCCAAAGTAGAGGTTTTGGCGACTAAAATTTAGTTTAGTCGCCAAAAGTGCTATCCTTAGGCGGAATTCAATTCTTTTAGCGACAGAAAATAAATTAGTAGCCAAACAATGAAGAATTGGCGACTAAAATTCACATTTAGTCGCCGAAAGTACTAAAATATTTTTTTAATAAATAATTTATTTTTAACATAAATAATATTAAATAAAAATAATTATTTTTATATATATAATTTTCTATTCATACCAGTAAAAAGTAGTATATAAATAATATGTGTTGCAACAATAATCATGTGATATAGTGCTGGCGTAGTGGGGGGCGAAGTGTTGGGCTGGGACGTTGTGTTGGGAGTGGGACGTTGTGGGTTCAAACCTTGGGAGCGCAGAGGCAATTCTTTTTTTTTTTTTTTTTTCAAAAAGGGTTTTGGCGACTAAACTCTTTAGTCGCCGAAAGGTATGCGTTTGGCGACGAAAGTTTAGTCGCGGAAAGGTGTCAATAATTAAAAAAAAAAAATACTATTGGCGACTAAAAGTTTAGTCGCCAAATGTAAAGTTTCCAAAAATGAAATTGCATTTGGCGACAAAAATTTTCGTCGCTGAAGACACAGCATTTGGCGACTAACAGTTTTTTAGTCGCCAAAGGCATCCGCGACCATGTTTTGGCGACAAGATGGGCGACTAAAACTTTTAGTCGGGGAAAGTCGAATTTTGACATTTGGCGACTAAAATGGGACCTTTGGCGACTAAAAATTTAGTCGCCAAAGGTGTTTTTTTTTTGGTAGTGTAAGTCAACTTCTTACAATTACTTGGTCAATCCTTTAATAATGACAACATAAACTTTTTTGTATAATCCTTATCATGCTAGTTAAGAATTTCTCGTTACCTATATATATACAACTTATTATTTCCATCAAGCAATATTATATTTTTTGAGTGGTTGTTCACAACACACGTCTCTACTTATCTAAAGATTACCAATATAATTTCTAAAACCATTTCTAATAGCTTTGGGACCACTGAATTAAAGACAAAGACTTGCTGTTGTGAACTTGAGAGTCATCATGGCTGCCGTGCTTTGAGTGTTTGTATGTAAAGGCTAGATAAAGGGGAATTGAAATTTATCGGATTATAATTTTGGAATTCATAATTTTGAGATTATTTGATTGAATATGATAGGTATTTTATATTTGGGATTAGATGTCAGGAAATGACTATTTAGTTGGATAAGATATGAATCATATGTTTGTTTGAGATTTATGGAGAAGGATAAATACTTAAATGACTATTTTATCATTTTTAATTATTTACTAAGTAATAGCAATATTAAATATATCTTTAATAATTTAATTATTTTTAGTTAGATTAAATAAAAATTTATTTTATTTTATTTTTTACATAATTAAATAAATTTTTTTAAAAAAATTAAATAACAATAAAAATATATGTTATTTTTTAATTAAAATTTTAAATAAATTTATTTTTAAAAATAATAATTGTTAAATAATGAAATTAAATAGTAATAGTAAAACATCTATTAAAATTTAAATAATGAAATTAAATAAAATATAAAAAAATTCAAAAATAAAACATAAATAAAATATCTATAAAAAATTATTTAAAAAAATTAAATACATAAAACATCAATAAAAATTAAATTAAATTATTTTATTTTTAAATTGAGACGTTTAAATTTTATTAAATTTTACTAAATATAATACATAATTAAATAACAGAGGGTCAAAATGATCATTTTATCACCTAATCCCATATCCCCCTTATCCCCCTATTTGTGTCCCTCCCCCTCCAATGAAACACAATAGTCCAACATATTTGGGACTAATAGTCCAAACGAACTATTAGTCCAGAGCAAAATTGAAAAACTAAACAACGGATATAAATCCTATCTCACCCTCTAATCCTATTCCACCCTCTAATCCCTCCAAACAAACAACACCTAAGTGTACTCAAATGAGGGTGATTATTTAGTATTCTCGGAGTATAGACACGTGGTGCTCCATAAGATTTTGATTGGTAGAAAGGGGTAAGAGCCCACAATTTATATTGGAGATGAGAAAATAACATGAGGCTAAGTAATTGATAATTAACTTAAAATATGACCACGTAATATTTCAAGATTATTGAATAATTTGCCCTCAAGTGGAATGAAATATTCTCTTGAGATCAAATGATAAAGAGTTTTGGGTCCCGGTTAGACAATTGTTTGAGGCCAACTTCTCATTTGAGAAGGTGAAATTATCAAATTTGACCTCTTTTTTCCGTGAATCTTACACTCATGTAAAAGGATTGTGCTCAATTTCATAACTAATTTTTGTATAAGTAGAAGAGTTTTTTTTACCGAGTTAATATATGTGTGTATACAACTATGCTACATATCCAAGAAATTTGGGTTAAATTCATTTGATCTCCTCCTAATTTGAGACTTGAGCACTTTATCCCATATGATTCAAATATAGTTAGAAAATCTTTATGTGATTTTGGACTAAAGTGTCACTGTTAATTTTTTTATCCAAACTAACAGAAGGTGTATCATACACACTATTTTTTAGAGTGAGTTTAATTTTTTGAAAAAATTAAGTGAATTTAATACAACAAAAAGATAATTTTGATTCTCATTTTCTCCAAATGTAAAATTAGATTAATGTATTAATTAAAATATAATTAACAATTAATCTAAAATCTAAAATATAATTACAGATTTATTTAAAATATAATTAAATAAAAAAACAAAATAAATAATAATTGAGAATCGATCTAAAATATAATTAAATTATAATTAGATTAACATGTTAGAAATTACGATAAATAATTAAAATTTAGAATTAATTATGATCTAAAATTAAATTAAATTAAAATTAGATTTAAAAGTTAGGAATTAAAATAAATAATTAAATATTTAGGATTAATTATGATTGAAAATATAATTAAATTAAAACTAGAATAAAAAGTTAATAATTACAATAAATAATTAAGAATTTATAATTAATTGTGATTTAATTGAATTAATGTTAGACATTATTTATACGGTAGTGCTACATGCATCAATTAGTGTACACATTAGTGTGCTAACTAGTATTATGATATTATTATTGACCACATTTATTATACAACTTACAAATATCCAAAATCATAAAAATGATGTCACATCATCTGTTAGTACACTAGTGTGTACATTAATTGGTATATATAACATTATTCTTATAAATTATGTGTATGAAATGGGAGAAAGAAAAAAATAACAAAAAAAATTAAATATAGGATTTGAGAATATTATAGTCATTTTACATTTATAATTAACAATATTAATAATTACACTTTGATCCAAAATTATATACAACTTTCTGTCTATATTTATACCATAAAGAGATCTTTCACCTCAAACTACAAAAAAAAAAAAAAAAAAATAAAGTAATTAAATTTTGTCAAAAATTTTATAATTGTGAAACTACACAGCACAAAGTAAGGCCTTGTTTGGCATGATTTAAAAAAATTAAAAAGTCAAAAAGTTACTATTATATTTAAGTCATATCATCTTATTCACATTACCTCTGTAACACATCACTTCAAACCTAATCTATATCCAATCTATATTTTATAAAATATCAAAAAATACACTTATTTAAATCATCCCAAACCATCCCTGGCGACACCCTTACATTTACTCATGTCTCGGGATCAATCAATTAATGAAAGCATAGACCTAATTAGATCATTATAACTGTGAGACAACACAATACAAAGTAAATGCTAGCCACACCCTTACATTTACTCATGTCTCGTCATCAATCAATTATTGAAAACATAGACCTAATTAGATCATTATAATTGTGAGACAACACAATACAAAGTAAATGCTAGCCACACCCTTCCATTTACTCATGTCTCGTCGTCAATCAATTAATGAAAATTGTGGGGAAATATTTTTTGAGTATCAACACGTGGCAAAGTGACGCCGACATATCAGACGAGGTGCTACATGTCCTAATCGTTGTGCCGAGGTAATCTCGGTGTTGCCGAGGTTCTTTCCAAAGATGTCGGAATCCGAGATGAGCAAATAAGGGACAAGAGTCCCAGAATGAAGAAAGACTTCAAGATGGATAAGGATAGTGGTCTTAGGGAGTCTATCCTTATCTCTTGTAGAGTCCAAAGTAAGCACTGAATAGGAGTCCATAGAAGTCAGGCTTCTAGTGGGACTAGGATTGAGTAAACTATAAAAGGGAGGCACCCCCATGGGTCTAAGGTACGCAATTTATGCTTTGAGCAGTGAATTTAACACTTAATTATCTTTGAGATATACTGACTTGATCGTCGGAGTGCCCCCGGGTGGACGAACCACCACCGGAATCTTCTCTTTCTGTTGCAGGTTAGCCAGGTTAGCCAGGTGTCATCTATTCTGCCGGTGCTTTCTAGCTGATTACTAAACGGGCAGTGTGGTCGGAAAATCACTCACACAATTTGGCACCGTCTGTGGGAAAGATAGGAGAATAGATGGCCAGCAACGGACAGAAGGAAAAGATTGGGGACGACACTCCTGCTGGGAGCGGGAGACCTATTGACCTGGATGTCAGAGGAGACGAATACAACACAGAAACTCGTGACCAGAATCACGGAGTGAAGGACGTTAGCCAGACTAGCGACGCACCAAAGAAACCAGATCGAAGTGGCTGTTACAACGAAGATGACCTCCAGGTATGGAAGGATAGATGCCTGCGGAGGGACGAAGAGATGAAGGAGATGGTAAACAAATTGGCAGACCTGCAGTCGGTTGTCAATTTCATGATGCAAAATAACGTCATGCAGCCACCGTTCCCGTTGCAAGACACGCCGATTCCAGCGGCGAATGCCCAGAAGGAAGGGGCAGAGAACAATCCCGTAGCCCCTCAGCACAACGGGAGCGAAAGACACTTTCACCGACCTTCCAGGGAGGTCGGACGAAGGGAGCCAAGAAGAGAAGAATCACGGAGGATGCATCATACAAGGGAGACAGACCCCAAAGGACATCGGCATGTTCAGTGGCAGGCGCTGTGCTTCGACACAACTCATGGAGAAGGGTCGAAGAGGACTCACCACGCAGCTGAAAATAGTGCACCAAAAAGACTGAAAGTAGGAGATAGCCGAGCTCCTGGGAGGACAAAAGAGGACTTAAGAGATTACCTCAAGAGAAAGCAACAGAATGCTGAAGCCGAGGTAAATTTCCCAGATAAACCGAGGACACCATTCTCGGTGGAATTGGACAGATTTGAAGCGCCGAAGAGATTCAGCATACCGAGGTTTCAAATATACGATGGTAAGTCAGACCCCAACTTCCACGTCATATTATATTTGAACTCAATGGCATTGTATAGTGGGAACGAGCCGTTGCTTTGCAAAGTGTTCCCCTCATCCTTCGGGGAGATTGCATCAGACTGGTTCCACAAACTACCGAAGGGAAGTGTGAAGACTTGGGAAGGCTTGGCCGAGATGTTCGTGGCCAGGTTCATGACAAACAAGCTACAGCTATTAAGGGTGGACGCATTAATGGCTCTGAAGATCAGTAAGGATGAAGGCCTCAGGGCCTATGCAAAACGATACTATGAGGTATTCAACCGAATACCAGAATGTAATCAAGAAGTGGCGGTCGTGTCATTCAAGAACGGCCTGAAAGACAGCTATCCACTCCGGAAGTCTTCGGCAAAAACTTTGCCAAAAAGCATGGAAGAGCTCATGGCAAGAATCGAGAAATATGCCAGAGCCGAGGAAGATACATCGGGGACTAGGGAGATAAAGCCAGAGAAAGGAAACGGCTCGCTGAAGCGAGGCCGAGGTAATAACGGAACGAACAAACATGAAACAGAACTGAGGGCTACACAAGCGGTGACGACTGTGTTCCGAATCCCAATTCAAAAAGTCCTGGAACAAATTCGGAACCAGCCCTATTTCAGAGCACCAGCAAGGGCACCAGGGGAATTCATGGGGAGGAACGTTGGCAGGCGTTGTATCTACCACAATGAAGAGGGGCACACAACTCAGGGTTGCAGAGCCCTGAAAGCATACTTGGAAGACTTGGTAAGGCAAGGCCATCTGAGAGATCTGGTTGACAAGGCTAGAATAAGAGAAGAACATGCAAGATTGCCTCAAGCACCAGCAGCTCCGCCTCCACCAGTACAGCAACCTCAGGCAGGAGGACCTCGGGTAGTCAATGTGATTCACTCAAAGGTCAACGAGAACGAAATCAGAGGGGAGACCCAGAAGGTAAAACACCTACAACATGTCTATCAAGTCGGGGAGAAAAGACATCGGGCAGAAGGATGCCTGGGACCAATCATAACCTTTACTGAAGCCGACTTAGAGATGGTCCAGCATCCGCATAATGATGCCTTGGTAGTATCCCTCCAGGTTGGGGAGTGCCAAGTGAAACGCATCCTGATTGACCAAGGCAGCTCTTGTGACATCATGTACATCCGATGTTACAAGGAGCTCGGCCTTCACCCGGACGACATGGAACAATCCAATGGCCAATGGTTGGGTTCAATGGAACGCCGACATGGCCACTGGGAGCAGTAAACTTGGAGGTGCAGGCTGGCACCAGGAAGATCAAGACAGAATTCACCATCATTGACACGCCCTCCCCTTACAACATCATCTTGGGAAGGCCATGGTTGCCTGCAATGGGGGCAGTTCCCTCGACATTGCATCAACTATTGCGATTCCCAATAGGGGCGATCAGCTGCAGGCGAAGAATTGCTCTATGGCAGCAATGAAATCAACGTGCAGCATACGTGAGCCAAAAAAGGCAGAAATTGAAGATGAAGACGTGGAAGTCCTAGAAGACATCGGCAAGGAGCCAGCCGAGAAGAGCGAAGAGGCACTAAACAAAATCCTCGTCCAGGATGGGGATGAAGAACGCTTCTTTCTTCTCGGCTCGGGCTTAGCCGAAGAAGAGGAAAGAGAGTTGGAGGCTTTTCTGAGAGCAAATATTGAGGTGTTTGCTTGGACACCTTACGAAATGCCGGCATGGACCTCGAGGTCACTTGCCATAAACTGAATGTTGACAGGTCGGCCAAACCTGTAATTCAACGAGCCAGAAGACCGACATTGACGCACATCGAAGCAGTAGAAGAAGAAGTAGACAGACTTCTGGAGGCTAGGGCCATTAGAGAAGTTCACTACCCGACATGGCTGTCCAATACAATGGTGGTAAAGAAGAAGAACGGTAAATGGAGGGTCTGTGTAGACTTCACCAGTTTAAACAAGGCCTGCCCCAAAGACAGCTTCCCTCTACCCAAGATTGACCAGCTAGTGGATGCCACTTCGGGACATGGAAGGATGAGCTTCTTGGATGCCTACAGGGGGTATCACCAGATAGCTATGGTCCCAGCAGATAAAGAGAAGACTGCATTTATCACTCCCAAAAGGTTATACTGCTACAGAGTAATGCCCTTTGGATTGAAAAACGTAGGAGCCACCTACCAAAGATTGGTAACCAAGATGTTCAAGCACCTGATTGGCCGAACAGTAGAAGTCTACATCGACGACATGGTCGTTAAGACCAAGGAGCCTGAGGGACATCTCGCCGATCTAAAAGCAGTCTTCGAAATCCTTAAAACATATCGGCTCCGACTCAATGCATCGAAATGTGCATTTAGAGTCGGATCTGGTAAGTTTCTAGGATACCTGGTGACCAGGAGGGGCATTGAGGCCAGCCCAGACCAGATCAAGGCCATCCTAGAGCTGAAGAGCCTGACGTCGGCAAAACAGGTGCAGATGCTAACTGGAAGGGCCGCAGCCCTGAACAGGTTTATAAGCAGAAGCTCGGACAAGTGCAAACTCTTCTTCAAATTAGTAAAGAAAGCCACAGACTTTCTTTGGACAGAGGAGTGCGAAGAAGCATTAGCTAATCTGAAGAAGTACCTAACCACAGCTCCAGTTCTTTCAAATCCAGAACCTGGGGAGGAGCTGTTCCTGTACTTAGCAGTTTCAGAACATGCGATTAGTGCAGTACTAATCCGAGAAGAAAAAGGGGAGCAAAAGGCTGTGTACTATGTAAGCAAAACCCTAGCCGATGCAGAAACAAGGTATTACCTTTAGAAAAATTGGCACTGGCTCTAGTAATGGCTTCAAAAAAGTTTGAACCATTACTTCCAGGCCCATAAAATTGTGGTACTAACAGAGCATCCATTAAAGTCCCTATTGCAGCAGGGAGACTTGACAGGAAGAATAGCCAGATGGGCGGTCGCCCTAGGCTAATATGATCTATAGTACAGGCCCAGAACTGCAATCAAAGGCCAAGTTTTGGCCGACTTCGTGGTCGAGTTCACGGCAGAGTTCATCAAACATCGGGCTCCGTTGAGCCAAGACAGACAATGTCCAAACAAGCAAGCAGAAGCCCAACCAAAGGCTAAAGAACAAAGGAAAGAAGAGAAACCCAGACCCTGCAGCGTTTACATCGGCGACTCCTTTCAACTGTTCGTTGATGGGAGTTCAAACCGACAAGGAGCGGGGGCAGGAGTAGTACTGATATCTCCAGATGGAGAAATATTAGAACAGTCCATTCGATTGGGATTCAAGGCCTCAAATAATGAGGCAGAATATGAAGCATTGATTGCAGGACTGAAGCTAGCGGCAGCAGTACAAGCAGATGAGGTAATGGTTTTTTGTGATTCACAATTGATAGTTAACCAGACAAGGGCGAGTTTGCAGCCCGAGATGAAAGAATGTCGGTCTACGCGAAGGAGGTCATCAGGCTGGCAGCCTTATTCCAGAACTGCAGACTGCTTCAAGTCAGCCGAGATAATAACAACCATGCCGATGCATTGGCCAACCTAGCTAGTGCAATACAACCAGGAAAAGCAAGGACAATAATGATTGAATACTTGTCGGGCCCGAGCATTGAACCAGTAATCACATAGCATGAAGCAATGTGCGTAGACATAGGACCAAGCTGGATAGACGCAATTGTTGCGTTCTTGAAAGAAGGAAAGCTGCCAGATGACCACAAGGAGGCACACAAGATCAGATTGAAGTCGGCAAGATTCAGTCTGACAGCGGAAGGACATCTCTACAGAAGGTCCTTCACTGGACCCCTCTTAAGGTGCGTACACCCTCTGCAGGTTGAAGATTTTTTATATGAAATTCATGAAGGAATTTGTGGAAGCCACACTGGGGGCAGATCACTAGCTCACAGGGCCATCACCCAGGGGTATTGGTGGCCCTACATGCAAAAAGATGCAGAAACCTACGTGAAGAAGTGTGCACAATGCCAAAGGTTTGCACCTTTGATACACTAGCCAGCTACTGACCTAAACCCTGTATCCAGTCCTTGGCCATTTGCCCAATTGGGAATGGATCTCGTTGGGCAATTGCCCCAAGCAACTGGGCAAAGGAAGTACCTGCTGGTAGCAATAGATTACTTCACAAAGTGGATAGAAGCAGAACCTCTTGCCAAGATCCGAGATGTGGATGTCAAGAACTTTATATGGAGAAACATCATCACCAGATTTGGGATTCCAAAAGCAATTGTTGCAGACAATGGAACTCAATTTGACTGTAAGCTGATCAAAAACTTCTATGCAAAGTTTAAGATCAAGAACTATTTTTCAACCCAAGCTTTCTACAAAGCAATGGACAAGCAGAAGCATCCAACAAAGTAATTTTGGACGGGATAAAGAAAAGGCTGCAGGCAGCAAAAGGGAAGTGGGTAGACGAATTGGCCAATGTACTCTGGGCATATCGGACTACGCCGAGAAGATCAACAGGGGAATCCCCCTTTGCCATGGCTTATGGCACAGAAGCAGTCATCCCATTGGAGGTCGGCATCCCAAGGGTCAGAACCCAGGGAGTTGAGAACGGGACTAATGATGTACTCTTAGCCCGAGATCTGGATCTTCTAGAAGAAAGAAGAGAGAAGGCTGCAATACAGCTTGCAGCATACCAGCAACAACTTGCTAGAGCTTATAACAAGAAGGTTAATCTAAGGGAATTTCAAGTCGGCGACCTAGTCCTGAGAAAAGTCGTCGGCAACAAGAAGGATCCCAAGGAGGGCAAGCTTGGCCCAAACTGCAAGGACCCTATAGAATCACTTCGATATTGGGCAATGGGGCATATCGGCTTGAAGATAATGAGGGCAAAGCATTGCCAAGACCCTGGAACACTTGTAATTTAAAATTTTTCTATCATTAGATGTTGCATTATTTTTTGCCGATGTCATCAATAAAATCTTAGCAGAATTCTCCACAACTTGTGAAACTATGCTTAATAATGTTTTTGAATAATGAGAACCCAAGTGGAACTCAGGTTCACATTGGGGGCAGAGAGAAGACAAAAACGCTTTAACACTTGTTGAAATTTGTAGCAATTTACAAGTTGAAATTAAACCAAGATAATTGTTTATATTCACTTGTTGAAATTTGTAGCAATTTACAAGTTGAAGTTAAACCGAGATAATTGTTTATCCTCACTTGTTGAAATTTGTAGCAATTTACAAGTTGAAGTTAAACCGAGATAATTGTTTATCCTCACTTGTTGAAATTTGTAGCAATTTACAAGTTGGAGTTAAACCGAGATAATTGTTTATCTTCACTTGTTGAAATTTGTAGTAATTTACAAGTTGGAGTTAAACCGAGATAATTATTTATCTTCACTTGTTGAAATTTGTAACAATTTACAAGTTTAAGTCAAGCCGAGGTAAATCAACAATTTTTATACCCGGAGTATGTCACCCCGAGAAGATTGCACAAAGAAGGAAAGACTTACAAAATATTCTAAGTATAGAATCATGCAGAAGCAGTCAGGAGAAGACAAAGGTACAAGCACTCAGAGGAGGAAAGTTGTAATAAGCATTAAGTTGAAAACAAAGGCACAACGGCCATGTGAAGAAGCTTACATTGTCTGAAAAACAAAAAGTACAAGAGTACAAAAAAATAAAATAAAATTAAGGTTCCTCAGCATCAGCAGCAACTTGAGTCTGGACCTCGGAAGATAGTTGAGAAGCCACCTCGGCCGCCTTTTCCGCAGCAAGCTCGGCATCGATTTGGGCAAAGGTTTCATCAATACTCTTCTCGGCTAGAGGAACATCGGATGATACCTGCTCAAGGGCAGCTTCCTTGGGAACCTCTTCAACTTCCTCATCTTGAGTCAAGTCAAGGACTTGCTCATTTTGAGGAGGAGACTTGGCCCCAGTAGCCTCCTTGGATTTCCTCACCAAGGCCTCATCCTCATCTTGATCCTCAGATTCAGAATCATCATCAGATTGAGCTGGAGGCGGCGGTGGAGGGAATGGAAGAGGAAGAGCATCGGCACTCCGAAGAGGCGAGTCCTCGGGGACGTTGAGCTTTTTCAGAAGGGACATCCAACCAAGGGAGAAACCCCTGTTGTATGCCTGCTTCACTTGTTGCTCATAGGCCTCTGTGACATCGGCCATACCCTGAGCATATGCCTTCTCGTCGGCATCTTTGATTTCGGCATCTTTGGTGGCCAAGGCATCTTGGAGCTCCTTCTGGGCCTGGGCCACCTTATCCTCGGCCTCTTTCAGCTGGGCTTGAAGAACTTTGTTTATTGTCTCAGCAGCACCGACTTTTTCCTCGGCTTTGTCCTTCTCCTTGATGGCGACTTCGGCCTGGTCCTCTAGCATCTTCATTTTTGATTGCAAGTTTTTGTTGGTTTTCTGCAGTGTAGAGACCTCCCTCTTCTTCTTGGCGAGCTTCTCACGATTCTCAAAAGATTGCATCGAGAAAGAATAAGCATGCTGAATGGCCTGCAAAGTAAACAAGAAGTATTAGAAAATATTCTAAGTATGAAATGAAGAGAAGGAAAGAAAAAGTACCAAGCAACAACACTTACCTGAACAGAGTGTTGAAGCATGAGAGCGTAGTTCTCATACTCACTGTACTCGGCGTTCCGCTCTAGATCGCCTGGAAGAAGCAGAGCAGTACTGAGTGCAACGCCGACGTTGATATCATCGGCGCTGTCGCTTGCTATGACAGGCTTGTCTTCCAAAGTAATTGTGGGGGCCCAGGGAGCATCCGGCTTCTTAGACCCCGAGGTCGTTGTAGATGACCTTGGCTTCTTGGACTTGGTCGATTCAGAAGGAAGGGCTTCAGCAGACCTCTTCGTAGGGACAGAGGCAGCCTTTTCACTTGGAGCCAGCTTAGAAATTGGCAAAGTGTCTTCAGTCTCAACCTGAGTCACTTTGGCCTTTGGTTGAGCCTTCTTAACTCTTTTCGGCTTCTGTGGAGGCAGGGCTTGTGTTGATTGAGCATCAACATCAGTTGGGATATTGGCTAAGAGATCTTTGGCCACTGGTTTTGCGCGACCCATGTCGGCTGCAAGAACAAGACGTCGGCAACGTTTGCGTTGAGATGGTGGGATTAGGTATTGAGCCGAAGTAGACGGCTGTTCTGCTGGATCGGATGTTGATCCTTGGTCGGTCCGAGATGTTGATGCGGCTTGTGGAGTTGTGGCAGAGGGAGGAGATAAACTTTTCTTTTTTCTCTTGGGAACGTCGGGAAGAGTTGATTTGTATGTCGGAATGAAATTAAGAAGCAGGGGCGCCTTCTGTTTTTGGACTGGCAAGCCCAAGAGTTTCTTCAAATCCTCGCTAAGAACGAAGGATTGGCGAAAGTTCTTTGGTGGCTGACGGAGAGCTGCAAGGGAAAACAGACATTAGAAACAGGTAAAATATTAAAGACTTGAAAAGAAACAACCAAGTATTAACACTGGGCTCTTACCCTTGCCCTCTAAAACTGATCAAGGTAGAGGAAAGAGATGGATATCCTCATCTGGTGCAAACTCCCAATTTCCTGAGGTAATGAAGTAATCGTCTCCAGCCCTCTTGTTGGAGTCTGGGAGGTCGGCTACGATTTTGAACTCTGTGGATCTCGGCTTAAGATAATAAATGTAGCCTTTTTCTTTCAAGTTAAGGCTGCACATGGTATAGCAGTATTGAACGTCGGCTAAGGTGATCCTAACATTTTCCTGTTTAGCTAAGGCTATGATACCGTTAATCACTCGATAAGAATTGATAGCAAGTTGCATGGGGTTCAACTTATAATAATGGAGAATCTCGCGAAACAGGATGTTGAGTGGAAACTGAAGTCCACACTCAATAAAGGCAACTACAAGGAAGGGCATGGAGTTGTCAGTAGGCATGATAGAGTCATCATCCCTAGCCAACCTTAGATGGACGTCGGCTGGGATTTCAAACTCCTGTCTAAAGTATTCTAGTTTGGATAGGGTGTTTACCCTATGCCTCCACATACCCATAACTTCGGCCTAAATTAGAAAGACTGGGTTTCAGAAGAGAGATGATCTAAAAAGGTTTTTTGTAAACCTCGGCTAAGACCTAGGTGTATATTGGTGCAAGAATTTGTGAAGATTGTTTTAGTTTTGACGGGTTCTACAGTCAAATCTCAAACCTAAATCTATGAAGACGAAGATTGAAGACACAAATCTGGAAAATAGAAAAGCAAGAACGAAGTTTCAGAATCAAGAACAGAGGTAGGGCTATCAAAAGCACAGAGAATACAAGGAGTATAAGGTCAAGAACAGTGACAAAAGCGCAAGAAAGTGGTGAAACAATGCGTGTGTTCAACGATTTGGGCAAAAGCAGAGTCATAGAATAAATACATTCAGATATGTGGTTCACAAGATAAATGTTTGAAACAAAACAGTAATGATAACAAGTAATGAGGAATATCAAAGGAATTGAAAAACGAAAGGAACAGTTGCTTACCAGAAAAAATGGAGCCAGTATGAAGATTGCCGAAGTCAAACGACAGTTACAGATATAACAAAACGATGAAAGCTTCGCAGGAAGGGAGAAAGGAAGGTAGTTACAGAGCTTGATAACTGGAACAATGGCGTATTCAAGAGCTAAAGAGAGAAAAAGCAAGAGAATCGAATACAAAGTAAAGAGATGAAAGAAGGAAAAACAAGTTTTGTCAAAATATTTTTGAAACGGCGGCAAAAGAAGGCATTAAATGCGCCTAGAGCAATGCATACGTCAGACGGCACACGTAGAGAAGACGGTTCACAGGTGCGTCAAAAACACGATCCAATGAGGATCAAACGCGTAAATGAAATAGTTGAAAAGTGATGCTTGAACAGCTCACACGCATGAAGAAGTCCATGGGGAAATCTTGTTCACAAGAAGACATGTCGGCCTGAAATAAATGATCTCGGCAGAAGATATTTTAGCCGAAGCATTGGAAAGAAGTACCGATGTAGGTTCCATCACCTCAGAATGCCGAGGTAATAGAACCTAGAGAGCAATTGTGGGGAAATATTTTTTGAGTATCAACACGTGGCAAGGTGACGCCGACGTATCAGCCGAGGTGCCACGTGTCCTGATTGTTGTGCCGAGGTAATCTCGGTGTTGCCGAGATTCTCTCCGAAGATGTCGGAATCCGAGATGAGCAGATAAGGGACAAGAGTCCCAGAATGAAGAAAGACTTCAAGATGGATAAGGAGAGTGGTCTTAGGGAGTCTATCCTTATCTCTTGTAGAGTCCAAAGTAAGCACTGAATGGGAGTCCATAGAAGTCAGGCTTCTAGTGGGACTAAGATTGAGTAAACTATAAAAGGGAGGCACCCCCATGGGTCTAAGGTACGCAATTTATGCTTTGAGCAGTGAATTTAGCACTTGATTATCTTTGAGATGTACTGACTTGATCGTCGGAGTGCCCCCGGGTGGACGAACCACCACCGGAATCTTCTCTTTCTGTTGCAGGTTAGCCAGATTAGCCAGGTATCATCTATTCTGCCGGTGCTCTCTAACTGATTACTAAACGGGCAGTGTGGTCGGAAAATCACTCACACAAAAACATAGACCTCAAATAGGTGTTCGATCCGAATAATCTATCAATTTTTTTTTAAATCAAAACTCTTATATAGACGTAGGACTCACACATATGTGAGTTTGTATAAGTCCCATACCTATAAGAAAATTTTGATAAAAAATTTAATAACTTATTTAGGATCTATAACATTTTTCATTGTTTTTGGTTGTTCCCACTTCTCTTCACAATCAACATACCGCACACCTGTTCACAACTAGAATACTGCATTTTCTTTTATTTATTTCTCAATAACAAATATAGGTATCATTTGGGAACATGTTTTTTTAATAATTTTTTAATTTTTTGATTTTTTGACTAAAATATGATGTAAAAAAAAAGTATATTTGGAATGACTTTTTGACTTTTTACGAAAAGATGTGCAAAAAGTAGAGAGAAAAGGGAAATCTTTAACTTTTTAGTATAGATTGTTGACTTTTTGATTTTTTTTAGTGACTTTTTGACTAAAAAAATCACTTGCCAAACGAGGCCTAAATAAGGAAATTTATATGTAAATCTTAATAGGTGAACTTATTATCCAATAAGTTCTGTAATAATTAATGACATTTTTCATTAAACACTATTAAAAAAACGTTACTAAATATTAATTATAAGTTTTAACGATAATTTTAAAAAATTACCACAAAAAAAAGTCATTAATTTTTAACTTTCAGTGATAGTTTAAAAAATTCGTCATCGAAAAACTTCAGTAATTATAATTTTTAACAATAATTTATAAAAATCATGACAAAAAAAAGACACTAATTGTTAGTTTTTAGCGACATATACAAAAAATCATTACAAAAATTTATTTTTACCGACGATTTTATTAGGATTTAATTAGGACTTTATGATAATTAAGTCTAACTATTAGGACTTATGTCACGCTCTAAAATTTGGACAATTAAATATTTAATTAGGACTAAACTCCAATCAATATTCCATTATCCAAATTCTAGGGGGTGAAACAAAAAAACTAAACGTTCACGTCTCCAAAGGGTTTAAGTAAATTTTCATACTCAAAAGATTACAAGGGATAAAAAAAAAACTAACAAAACGCTAACCAAACCATCCACTATGATTTCATAACTATCCAATACCTTCAATATTAAAGCAACAACGAATAGTCAAAACAACTTAAATAATGTAAAATTACAAACTATGCCAAATTATATACACAAACTAATATCAACCTTAAGTTCAAGAAAACCAAAAGAAGTCCAAAAGACATGTCCTACTATCAAATAGAACGCACCCGAGATGTCAAAAGACAAAACGGGTCAGTATACAAGTATACTGGTATGAGTATAAGATTTGACACCCATGTGTCCACCAAACACAAACAAAATTACATTTAATTCTTGTTATGGGATAATACAAGTAGTTTCACCTGCACCGAGACGAATGGGTAGTTTCCCGAGATACGGTGGCATTTAGTTTCTTGCCCGTACACAACGAAATATAAATTGAGTACAAAATAAACAAAATAAAAATATGGTGGGTTAGCCCTACATAAAAAGTTAGTAAGACCCACCATTTTGCAAAAAAAATAAAGTTAGTATAATTTAATCATAAGTAAATTGCTGAAGCAGTATAAAAACGCATTGTTTCATTCTTAAATCATTCAAATTGACCAAAACTCAAAGAATAAAAGTTGTACAGAATCAAATTTCTTAAATGACTATGTAGACGAATTTAGTAGAAACTGAACAGATTGAGAGAAAAACTTGATAGAAGAATCTAGACGGAATTCAACCGAAAAATCTAAAACTGAAAATGAACAGAAACTGCGCTAAGATGATTTTTTTCAAAAAAGTTCAAAACACGAAAAGTGTGCAGAATAATTTTTTACTTCAATTTACGCTAAACTAATAAAAATGAGCTCGTTTTGTGAGTTAAAACAACATCTAAAGTCTGTCCTGTTAAAATAAATAAAAACTATTATAACCAAGATCATTCGATTACAGGTTCTAATTGATCTTTTTAATAAAAAGTTAAAACACAAAAGTTGTTTAGAATCATGTATACATGTCTTTGTTCAAATTACATAATTTATCAAGGTCGTTTACTATTTTTCAAGATGTACAAATCAATACAATTCACACTATAACAATAAACTCATATTTAATTCTTTGTATCTTAACTCCACTATTTTGGCCCTTCACTCGTAGCCTACATATATATCCCGTGTGCCTCTTGTATATCTAACACTGCTCTGAAACCAAACTTGCGCGGGGATATTGTCCTGAGTTTGACCCACACTCCCTAAATGATTAGCATATACATATGCGCGAAAATCAAAGCACTTGTCTACTCATAAGAACGAGACAACAATATATATATATACACAATCTCTCATCTACTCATGAGAACAAATATAAACAATGCCAAGCCTAAGGCATTCAAATAAATCTCGTAATCCTCACTTTTTTTTTATACACTTTTTCTCACCATCACTCAAATAAAACAACAATCCATGGAGTCATGATGGAGTATAAAGAATTTATCTATGGGTTTCAAGTTTATTTTAATTTCATATAACCATGAGTGTGATTACAACCATAAAGTAAATATATATAAAAACTCTAAACCTGACATAAACAACTAATCAAAATAAGTAAAATCAATCTATCATCTTCATGTAAATACAAAATCAAACTACTATCAAACAAATAAAAATAAATAAATGAAAACAACTAATTAAACATAAATCAAAAAAAGTAGATTTTATACTCACAATATTTTTAAAAATATTAAAGAATCACTTAAAAAATTAATAGAACCAACAAAATAAAACCCCAACTCTTTTTATTTTTGTCTCTCTTCCTCATCTCTCTTTGACGCCGTCTCCCTTCTCTCTCGGTTTTCTGTGATGAATATACTTGATGATGCACTCACAATTACCCCCCCTCTCTCTCTCTCTCTCTCTCTCTCTCTCTCTCTCTCTCTTCGTGGCTGCTGCTATATTCAAAATTCCCCCAAACATTATTCAGTGTGTTTAGTTTAAATTTTTTGAATTAAATTTTTTAAAAATTGACTTTTTTAATTTTCATATTTTTTTATTTTTAATGAATATTTTTAAAATTTTAAATATTTTTTTCTTACTTTTGTAGATGCACCTTACTTAGATGTATCTAAAAAGTAACAAATTTGTGAAAAAATATTTTAAAAAATTAATAAATGCATAAAAATACAAAAAATGTACTGAATTATTATATTTTTTTTTGTATTTTTGGTATTTAGTGAATTTTTAAAAGATTTTTTTTACAATTTTTTTACTTTTTAGGTGTATTTATGTTAGATGTGTCTAAAAAGTAAAAAAATTGCTTAAAAAATTAAAAAAATTCAATAAAAACAAAAAAATACGGAAAATAAGAAAATAATTTTTTTTGAAAATTGTTTTTTGAAAAGTGGAAACAAGCAAGGTGCTTATGATTACAATCTAAAAGTATATTATAAACCTAAGTCTAAAGAAAAATGCTCTAGACCACTAATTAGTGGTGGCTCTAATGATGTGGCAGTGGGTCCCACCCACTGCCACATGTGTTTTGTGCCTTGTTTTTTTTTTTGTTTTTTTTTTTTAGAGTTGCCACCTCACTAGTGGTGGAGTTAGTGGTGATAAATTAGTGGTATGTAGCATTGCTCAAGTCTAAATATATAATAACTTAATTTCTTAATATATTAAATTATATAAATAAATCACAAATATAACATATATAAATATAAATATCTTATATAAAATCTATATCAATAATTATATATATATAAATAACTAACACATTAAATTAATTAAATATCACATTAAATTTTCATTTAACCATACAAAATTAATAAAGTAAAAAATAAAATAAAATAAAATAATAATAATAATAATAATAAAAAATAATGGCTTACGTAAAATTAGGCTTGCTACAACCTATTAGTAGTTCACCTTATGAATAATTAATAATTCAAATAAATTCTAGGGACACTTTTTAATAAACCCTTTTCACCTACTTATATTCTATTTAGTCCACATTATTTTTTATATTCCAATAAGTCCTATGAGTGACATTGTTATCAAAATACCCCTAATAATATTCACATTTACAGTGCGACTGTTTCGTGATGTAAATATTCATACCGTCAATGTGAATGCTCACACTATCAATGTGAATGTTAACATGTCAATGTGAATCTTCACACTATCAATGTGAACATTCACACGTCAATGTAAATATTCACATTGTAAAATATAAATGTTCACATCACCAAATTACTAACCATTCAAAAACTAATTATAAGGATAAAAATATCTATAAAATACCTTAAATATAAAAATTATGATTTGATAAATCAAATGTTTAAATAATAAAATTTATTAGAATATAAGAATATTTTATTAACTAATTAAGATACAAACACTTAAAAATAAATTTTCTAATAAATCTCCCTAAATTCTCTGAGGACCACATTTAAATCTCCTATGAAGAAATATCTTACAATCTGAGCATCTTCATCCATCATACTGCCAAAAACCTTATAGAATATTACTTGCATGGTACAATTACCTTATTACAAGATGACAGTCCATAAGACAAATATTACACAAAATACGTACACATGTATAAACACATACCCACATACTTAGCAAACAGAAATAAAAATAGTTAGTACATAGAGGGACAGAAACCTTAAATAACACAAAATTTTATAATTCAGAATCAATTAAAACTGCAGAAATCAAAACGCCACACAGAGACCAACGTAAATTTCCCTAGAAATAAAGTCCAACCACATTCATATCATTGAAGCTAAGGTCAGTAAGGTGTTTTTGAAGGTATTCACAATAAATCAATGGGACATAGAGGAGAGGATGGTTCTTCCCTTCATAGCTTGTACCTCGGTTTCGCCTGTTGAGACCGAACTAATCATAGCAAGCTTGTAGCGAGTTAATCAAGAGCAAGGTCCTGAGGAAAGTTCAAAACATCTCGGCTCAGAATGGTATGACCGAGCTAATCGTTACCGCTTTGACCGTGGTGACCGTACCATATTTGGACTGAGCTAAATACAAGGTCTTCTTCACTCAGCCCTTTTTACCTAGGCCCATAGAACGGCCCATTACCGCGCCTTGGCCTAGCTCGGCCCTAATGCACATAAAAACTCCCTCTCAATTGCCCCTTAATTCCATCTGCGTAGCATGATTGGGATTACCTGTTTCCAGCCGAACTAAAACTTTAGCCTTTCAACCGAGCTAAATTCACACTGGGCTCCTTACCTGTTCGGTCAAAACGTCTTTTCAGTCGATGTAACTGAATCGCTTTCTATTCCATGGACACGTGGCAAACTCTCATTGGCTCAGCGTAGCTATTACGCCGTCTTCGTACTCCGAAAAATTTGAACAGTCCTGCCTTTTTCACTCTCTATACAAAAAACAAAACCCTATTCTTCAAACAAAACATATCACTATTCATCATCTTCTCTCTTTACCTTCCGAGCCTCCATTTTTCTTCAACACTACATCTGCAAAGCTCGTGTTTTCTACTGGTGCCGTTTTTACCTTCGATTCCAAGATCTTTGAATTGGTACGCAACTCAAACCTTTTTTCTTTTATCTGTTCATTTCATGAATATATGTAGTATAGATATATATATACCCATATATATCAAAACATACTCTGTAGTTTTGTTGAAAAATGAGGAGAACAGATAGTACCCAAAAGCCAGGCCCCCAATCCTCAGGTTTGTGCTTAAGAACACACCATCTGGATTCAAAAAT
Organism: Camellia granthamiana; assembly: GCA_036172215.1. Taxonomy (NCBI): domain Eukaryota; kingdom Viridiplantae; phylum Streptophyta; class Magnoliopsida; order Ericales; family Theaceae; genus Camellia; species Camellia granthamiana. The sequence goes on from CM069907.1 coordinate 4,653,270, forward strand.
CACAACCTTTGAATCTAGAATCGTGGTGAAACCGAGCCAAAAATCTGTTTGGGCAACTCTAGGTTTAGGTACAACCGAACTAGGGAACTCTCAGGTGTGCACCCAGCCAAACTAGATAACTCTTTAAATGACCGAACTAAAACTCCATGCCCAACCTTTAGTTTCACTTAGCCGAGCTAGCGAACTGTACTAGGTTTGCGCAATACCGCGTTAGAAAGCCTCAACCATTGACCGAGCTATAACTTGGGGCCAAACCAGCTCCCTGACTTAGTCAAAACCGAACTAAGAATGCTGCACCATAAGCTTCAACCGGACTAAAGTCCCTCGCTCAAACCGAGTTAAGAATGGATAGTATCCCACATAGCCGAGCTAGGACTCCATTTATTTTACCTTTGTTTCTTTTAGCACGGTCCAACGATCTGTGCTTAACACCTTTCTTTTTCACATTGCAGACTTAGGTTGGCCAGGCACTCCCTTGAACTCTCAACCGAGCTACTCAACATTATCTCACCACTGAGCCAGTACTCCAGCTAAATTATACATAATTTAAGTCCACATGGGGAAGTATAGATTTTTAGTAAATTCCCCAAGGGCTATCGCCGAATTTCGCAAGGACTACAACATCCCCGATGATGTCCACCTTAGTTTAGCCAAACTAGACACCATTCTCTGGGAAAAACCGGGCTTTGTCCCTTTCAACGTCATATCCATTGTAGAAGCTAGACTTCGATTCCTAGTTCAGCCTCTTCTCTGTGAATTTCTCAGACAAACAAATCTCTGCCCTACCCAACTTTCCACAAATTCGTATAGGATAATAAATGGACTCGCCAAGCTAAACCGCCGGCTTGGCCTCAACCTCGATCTGGCCGAATTATTTCACCAATATTCATTAGGCCAAAATGAAGACGGCTGGGTATATTATCTAAGAATAAGACACCGCCGAGAGAAAATAATAAAAAACACCCCAGACAAAGATGTAAACGATGATGATTTTTTCTGGGTCTCTGGTAACTTCGAAGATCAGGAAGCCCAAATACTAGGAAACCGGATTAACTGGAATAAAGGAGTTGCCGGTATAATTACCTCGGCTTAGTTTTGTGCTCTCTTTACTTCGTTGTTCTTATTTTCAACCGTACTAACCGTTGCTTTTTTCCTTCATGTAGACTTGAACCATCTAAAGTCACTGTACAGCTACCCCAATCTTGACGCCCTCCACGCCGCACTAAGATATCCTAATCGAAGTTGGGCCGAGCTACTCAACTTCGAGCTGACCTACAAATACAGCAGCAGGAGGAAGACCAGGGTGACAAACTTCCTCTTGGAGCCCTTTCCTGAGCCTGATCCAACCCTCCCACAAATCAATCTTATCCCATTGACTGCAGAACAAGAGATGGCCAAAAAGAGAGCAGTACGAGCCCTTATCACCGAAACAAACCAGGCCGAGGTACCACAAGCCAGCCAAACAAACGAGGCTGTGGTAGCGCTTCCCATCTCTCAGCCGTCATCATCTCAGCCAAGCAAGCGTGCTCGGACTTCCACAACCGAGCCACACCTTGTCGACGAAGATGAAACCATCCTTCCCCAAACCACACCACCGAGCCCACAACCGGAGCGCTCTGACCGAGCTACTTGCTCTGAGTGGGTGCCAAAGATCACCTACAAGAACCGTGCTATCACTGACTCCGACTCAGTGGTTGTAGAAAAAGACCATTCACTGGCCTTTAATCTTGCCAAGAGCGTCTTCCAGCCGATATGGAGCACCACGATCATCTCACCAAGCTGAAGGCCATTCGCTTGGCAACAAAATCAATGGTGTTGGTAAGTTCTCCTTTTCCTTCTCCTAATTTCTATATCTTTTCGTTTGGTTCAACTCAAAATTGTTTCTCTCCTTTTGCAGGCATTACAGAAGAACCACATCGCTCATAGGCGCGTGTTGGAGCTTCGAAAAACCACCCAGCAGGCCGTGGTTGAGGCCAAGGCCAAATCAGTTGAGCTAGAGGAGGCCAAGAAGAAAATGGCCGAGCTACATACCGAGGTGGCCCGCCTGACCGGTCTTGTTCGCTCTGCTGAAGCAGATAAGCAAAAGGCTGCGGCCGTACTGAAAGACAAATATCTGCGCGAGTTGGCCAAGCTCGAGGGAAAAAAGAATGCTAAGATCGCCCGGTTGGAGAAGAGCGTGGAAGACGCCGAAGACTGGGGTTACAAGGAGGGGGAGGCTACTTACATCCAACAATGCAAAGCAGCGAAAGATATATTCTTCAAATGTTGATGGAAGGCGACTGTGGCGCAGCTCGGTCATAGCCAAGAGACCGAGGTCTTCCTCAACCCTCCTCCTCATTACATACCGAGCTACATGGTGGAGTATGCTGCGGCCATTCAACAAAAATTTCTTCAAGAAGGGGAAGAAGAAGAAGAATCTGAGCCCAACAATGCCCCAGCCGTCGTCAATGATCCCGCTGTTCAGTCCCGCTGAGGCCTACCTTTTGTACCTTTGATTTGAATTTTGAATGAAAGCTTCTTTTGTTTCAACTGTTTGTTCGGTTTACCCCATGCTTGCACTTATTTTCCAACTGTAGTCTGAATGAAGTATAACATTTTCTGGCCGAGATACCTATCTCGGTTTTAATCTTGAAATCTATCTAGTCATACCTGCCAACCTCTTCAGCCTGGATTCTTATCTCAACTGAAGAGTACTAAGTGTTGGTTTTTCCAGCCAACCACTCTTCAGTCTGGATCCTTATCTCAGCTGAAGAGTACTAAAAGTTGGTTATTCCAGCCAACCACTCTTCAGCCTAGATCCTTATCTTGGCTAAAGAGTACTTAAAGTGTTGGTTTTTCCAGCCAACCTCTTTAGCCTAGATCCTTATCTCGGCTGAAGAGCAATAAATGTTGGTTTTTCCAGCTAACCTCTTCAGCCTGGATCCTTATCTCGGCTGAAGAACAATAAATGTTGGTTTTTCCAGCCAACTTCCTGCAGCCTAGATCCTTATCTTCGGCTTAGGAGAAGTGTTGGTTTTTCCAACCAACTTCTTCAGCCTAGATCCTGATCTTGGCTGAAGAGAGCTCAAAAGTTGGTTATTCTTGCCAACCTAGAGCGAAGTGTTTGGTTATTCCTGCCAAACGTCCTGCAGCCTAGATCTTTATCTCGGCTTAGGAGAGCTCAAAGTTGGTTATTCCTGCCAACGTAGAACCAAGTGTTGGTTATTCTGGCCAACACTGCTTTCATTGCCCCTAGCTTTCTAAAACAACTTTTACAGAAGAAAACAACTATGCTGAAAAGGAAACTACTTGCTTTATTGAAAAAAGAAAAATTACAAGTACTTTAAAGAAAAGCTAAAAATAAAATAGTTTGAGATTGACAGTGTTCCATGGCCTGGGAATGGCCTTGCTGTCTTCATCTTCCAAGTGGTATGCCCATTTTCTTGCTAATCCAACCACTTTGTATGGTCCTTCCCAATTAGGCCCTAACTTGTCGTCTCCGGGTACTAGAGTATTTCCCATTACTTTGCGCAGCACCCAATCTCTAATCTTGAGTTGCCTTGGATGTACTGTCTTGTTATATTTTCTGGATAACTCTTACTGATATGAAGCGATGTGGACCAGTGTTCTTTCTCTTCTTTTTTCAGCTAGGTCAAGTTCCAAGGTTATGGCTTCTCCATTCAAGTCTGGGTCAAAATTTTCACTTCTAATTGTGGGGAGGCCGACTTCCAGTGGGATTACTGCCTCCATGCCGTAGGCTAAGGAGAATGGTGTTTCTCCGGTTGATCGCCGAGGTGTGGTACGGTAAACCCATAAAACATGAGGGAGCTCATCAGCCCACTTTCATTTTGCTTTCTCTAGCCTTTTCTTCAATCCATCTAAGACGACTTTGTTTGATGCTTCCGCCTGGCCATTTGCTTGGGGGTATGCCGGTGTAGAGTTGTAGAATTCTATCTTGTATTCTTCACAAAAGCCTCTAAAAATTTTACTATCGAACTGAGTGCCGTTGTCAGATATTAGAGCTTTTGGTATGCCGAACCGAGTAATGATATTTTGCCAGACGAACTTCTTCACATCTTTCTCCTTTATTGATGCTAGTGCTTCTGCCTCTACCCACTTTGTGAAGTAGTGTGTTGCTACAAGAAAGAACTTTCTGTTGCCGGGTGCCATTGGAAGTGGTCCTACTATGTCCAAGCCCCACATTGCGAAGGGCCATGGGCTAGTTAATGGTAGAAGCTCTCTGGCTGGTTTATGTATTTGGTGTGCGAACTTCTGACATTTCTCGCACTTCTTGACATACTTCTCTGAATCTGTTTGCATGTATGGCCACTAATATCCTTGTGAAATTGCTCTGTAAGCCAATGATCTTCCTCCTTGGTGATTTCCGCATACGCCTTCGTGTATCTCGAACAAGAATGCCTCGACCTTGCTGGGATGGACGCATTTCAAGTAAGATCCTGTGAAGGATTTTTTGTACAAGGCCATTGATAGGGAGAGCCAAAATTGCTGCGACTTTGCTCTAATCTTGTTGGCTTCTTTCTTCTCTTCGGGTAAGACGCCGTCTTTTAAGAACATTATAATGGGATCCATCTATGAAAGGCCTAATTCGGCGCAACATACCTCAGCTGCTTCGGGTTATTCAATGCTTGGTCTTGGTAAGTAGTCAATTTGTAACGGATGTGGGATGGACGTATCTGCCGTCGAAGCAAAGCTTGCTAGTTCGTTTGCTCTACTGTTTTCTTTCCTGCCGATCGGCTCTATCCGCACTACTTCAAATTTCACGATCTCTTTTCTGACTAACTCTTGGTACTTAGCCATCCTTTCATCCTTTGCCTCGTAGTCGCCTGAAATTTGGTTTACCATAAGCTGTGAGTCACTGTAAACCATTAGCTCAGTGACCTTCATGTAGTGTGCTGATTTTAGGCTTGCTAAGAGTGCTTCATACTTCACCTCATTGTTTGATGCTAGGAAGCCAAGGTTGACTGCTTGTTCCACCACTAGGCCATCTGGCGAGATGAGAATTATGCCAAGTCCTGCACCGTGCCTGTTAGATGCTCCATCCACAAAGAGCTTCCATATCTCTCCAACGAATAGCTTCCAGCAGGTGGAGGGGTCAGATGATGTCTTGGGGTCATGAGTATTGCTGATGTCTTCTTTCAAGTCCACACCTACTGTTTGCCCCTCAATGTCTGTTTGAACCGAGTTTTTACTTGTTGATGAGTCTTTGCTTGGTGTAGCATGGTTTGTTTTTTTCCTCCCTTTCTTCACTTCGGTCTGTTTTGGGATATGGCTGAGCATCCCATATCAGGGGTTGCGTATTTCCTGCGACGCTTTCCATCCCCATTTCGGTTGTACTCGTCAAGTCAACTGGGCAGATGTGATGACTTCCTGGTGTGAATTCTGCCACGAAATCTGCCAAGGCTTGGGCTTTTATTGCGGTTCTGGGTTGACACTTAATGTCAAACTGTCCTAATTCCACTGCCCACTTTAAGATTCGCTCAGAAAAGTTCGCCTTCTCAAACAAAACTTTTAATGGAAAAACTGTGAGGACGATTATGGTGTGGGCGTGGAAGTAATGCGACAACTTCCTTGATGCCATCATCAAGGCTAAGGCCAGTTTTTCCAATGGTAAGTACCTGGTTTCTGCACCCAGCAATGTCTTGCTGACATAAAAGATGGGCAGATATTGGATTCCTTCTGCTCTGACCAACACTGCGTTGACTGCATGCTGTGAAACTGCCAGGTACAAAAAGAGCTCTTCTCCAGGTATTGGGGTTACTAGCAATGGTGGAGAAGATATGTATTCTTTCAAACTTTATAGGGCACGGTCGCATTCTTCATCCCATTCAAACTTGGCCTTTAATGCTTGGAAAAATGGTCGATATCTGTTTGACGACGGACTTATGAACCGGTTGAGCGCAGCTGCCATGCCAGTGAGATGCTGCACTTCTTTTACTAAGATGGGCCTCTCTAGATCTTGGATTTCTTTGATCTGAGAGGGGTCTGCCTCTATACCCCAGTTAGTCACTAGGAAGCCTGGGAATTTGCCCGATCCTACACCGAACGCACGCTTGGATGCATTTAGGCGCAACTTGTTCTTTTTCAGAATTTCGAACATTTCATCTAGGTCCCTGAGATGGTCCTTCTCATCCTTGCTCTTGACCACCATGTCGTCGATGTAAGCCTCCATTGTTCTGCCTAACAATGGTTCAAACATCTTGGTGACCATCCGTTGGAATGTTGCCCCTGCGTTTTTTAGGCCAAAGGGCATGACCTTGTAACAATACAGCCCTCTAGGAGTTGTAAAAAATGTGACCTCCTGGTCTGGCTTATACATAGCGATCTAATGGTAACCTCTATACGCATCAAGAAAGTTAAGCCGGTTGTGTCCTGCCGTTAGGTCTACCAGTTGGTCTATTCGTGGAAGGGGAAAGATATCCTTTGGGCATGCCTTGTTGACTGTTTTGTAATCCACGCAGACACGCCATTTTCCATTCTTCTTTGGCACTACTACGGTATTGGAGATCCACCTGGGATAGTGCACTTCTTTGATAGCTCCTGCCTCTAGCAAGTTTCCCACTTCTTCTGCCACTATCTCGGCATGGTGGAGTGTTGATCTGCGAGTGCATTGTATAATTGGTCTGGCAGTTGGGTGGACGTTTAGTTGCTGACAGATGAAGTTTGGGTCAATGCCAGGTATGTCATACGGTGTCCAGGCAAACACTTCGATGTTAGAGGTTAAGAATTCCATGACCTTTATCCTCTCAGTGCTGGACAAAGACGAGCCAAGCAAAAAGAACTTTTTTGGTCTTTTTCATCTATCCTTACCTGTACCAAATCTTCCACCGCCTTCTGTTCAGCTGCCTTGCTAACATCCGCAAACAGTTCATTGCTCTCAGGTTCTTCCACCGTTTGTACATATCCTTTGCCAGCGCGGCTGCCATTTACTGTGACGAAGCATTGTTTGGACATAATTTGGTCTCCAAAGACCTCTTCAATTACTCCAGCTTCGTTGGGGAACCGCAATACTTGATGGTAGGTTGATGCTACCGATCGCATGGCATGCAGCTACGTCTTTCCCAAGATTATGTTGTCAGTGGAAGGGACTTTCAATACCCAAAATTCCACTTGTTTCGTCATGCTACCTGCTCTGACTGGGAGGATTATCTTGCCCACTGGCCACTCAGGCATTGAGTTGAATCCGATTAAGGAAGATGTTGCAGGCACTACGTCTTTGTCGTCCAGTTTTAGTTGTTTGAAGGTTTCGTAATACATTATCTCACATGAGCTTCCTTGGTCGATCAAAATCCGTTTGACGTCAAAATTCTTGACGCGTAGAGTGACAACCAGTGCATCATTGTGAGGGCAGTATATCCTTGCTACATCCTTATCTGAAAAAGATATGGCATTTGTGGCCTCTGTTCTCCCTTTTTTGATGACAGGTTGTGCACTTAATACCTCCCTTAAGTGCTCAGCCTTTTTGATCATCCCCCTGAGCTCACATATTCGCTCAGGTTCGAATACCCCATGTATTACGTTAATTACGCCTTGAGGTGGGGCGTCGATCGGCATTCCGTTTGGGTTGTTGTGGTTTTGGAGGGCTGGCTGTGTTCCTCTTTCTATGTACTGGTTCCGGTGCCCAGCTGCCACTAACTCCTCCAAATGCTGCCTTAATGGCGTGCAATTTTCAGTGCGGTGTCCCTTTTCATCATGGAAGGTGCACCGGGACCTTTCGCCATAGTCTTTCTACGTTTCTCCTAACTTAGCTAGCCATCGGACGAAAGGTTCTTCACGTATCTCACTGAGAATCCGGTAGATAGGTTTTTTGAACACCATGGTAATGACAGTGCGAACTCTTAACCACCTTTTGTCTGGGTCCTCTTTATTGGCCCGCCTGCCTCGCCCATTCCTGTTTGGTCATTCTACCGTGTTGACTTTTGCAGTAGACTTTTTATCTGGCACTGCTGTTGCACCAGATTTTGCTTTAGCACGGGTGCCGTCCTCCTCCACCCGAATATGCTGGTGCACTCTCTCCATCAAGGCCTCCATCGTGAGGGGTGGCGTCTGTGGACGTCCCCGAACGTCTCGGGAGGGAATCCCGTTTTGTTCATTAGGGCTTACTACAGTTCGGACTCAAACGTCACGGTCTTGTATCTAATCTCGCAGAGTGCAATGCAAGACCGATGAATCATCAAAGAGTCCAAATCTGGCAAATCGTTTTGGAAAACTGATTTTTAAGAAAGAAGTGCCAAACATGGACTGCTTTACTAGATACAGAGTCGCCACCTAAATATTTATTTTGGGGGAATTTAGGAAACCCTGACTCGTCGCCTAAGACCACGTGTCCGTCATCACCAAAGTTGCCTTGGCTCGGGAACTTGGGTACGATTGGGGAAGGTCACTTCGTGAGCACCCCCGCTTGCCCGATCAAAGATCGGCCTCTACTAACCATGATATCGAGTTTTGAAAACATTATATGCTCTTATTCCGGTTATTAGCCTAGAATTACTATGTGATACACAAAGCATACAAGTATAGACTGGATCGCTTGAGTTGGAACAACACATTTCATGTTTGTTTTTTTGAAAGCGGTTTGCTACTCGCAAGTAGGCTAAAATATGGATTTTGCCACCCTCAAGTGGGCTTAGAACATGGTGATTTGCCACTATCTAGTGGGCTTAAAACTCGCAATCAATGAATTGTTTCAATTCAGATAATCCAACCTCCACCTACAGGCATTCAGGCAGTTATATCACATAAGCACTTAGCCTCATGGTAAGCATGCTATCATGGCAGTCATTCACACACATGCAAGGATGCTAAAGCATAAACACTTACCAGGTACTCCGAGTCAAAGAAAGAAGCTAATTAGAAATCATGCATGAATCCTAACTATGCTGAGATGCCTAATGCAACACATACAGGTATGCAACTAAGATAGGTTCGACTATTCTAAGATGGCATATGAAATGCTACAAAAATCATGTATTCAACTTGGAATTGAAATACGATGCAGTTAGTATGATGCGCCGAGCCCGGGGCGTGCAATACGAATGAATGTATGCAAACATACTAACATGAGGTATGCTAATCGAAACATGACCTAAAACTAACCATAAAAAGCAGGTAAGTAAAAGGGAGAAAGACGTAGGGTTGGAAGACATTCACACACGCACGCATGCACTCTTATTACAAATTCGCCCCCTCGATGGAGGGTCCGAAAGAATAATACAAACTAAATAAATAATTAACTACTCTAGCTAATTAATTATTACAGACCCTTAATTAACTAACAAATTAATTATAGAATAAACTAAGTATGAAATTAAAAGAGGCCGCCGCAGCTTCGCCTTGAAATGATTGGATGATGCATGCTCGATTTGCCGCGCTCGGAAACCTGTTGCCATGCCCACTGTCGCCTCTGTTTACATTGTTTCATGCCTCTGAAAGCTGCACAAATCCCAAGACTGCTTTTGAACCGCTCCTGGAGCATTGTGGGAGGTCATCGGCCAGTAGATAGGGCCACCGGCCATTGAAACATGGTAATCGACCATTTGTATGACTATCGGCCAGATATTTTTGGTCGATCGGCACTTGATGTAGTCGGTCGGCCAATGATTCCTGCAGAACCCTATTTTGCTGCAGCAGAGGACAGACAGTGCATGGCAAGGCGTTTTCAAAGCAATGTGTGCACTACCACCCTCCCTATCATGCAATGAACTCAAGGGAGCATGGCTCTCGACCCTCGGGCCACCAATCACGCATTTCAATGCATGATGGCCAAAGGTGCCAAGTTTACAAATCAATGTAAAATGAATGCAACGAAAACAAATGAATGCTACACACTTTATCATGTTGGGATCAAGAGTGTCGACGACCGAGGATTGAGGCGTGTTTCGTCACTTTAAGTACGAACACACCTCATTCCTCATGTTTGGTTTGACACCCCAAACCAAACACAATGCAATGCATGTATGCAATATGGCTTAAATATGCAAAATGGCTCATGTATGTAATATGAGGCTAAGTTAGCAAAGCATGCCAAATGCAATGTAACCTAAACATGCAAATGTACAATGTGCTAAGCATGCAAGATGCAATGCAATGCGACCTAACATGCAAGCTAAGCTAATGTAACACAAACACACCAAGTATGCAACAAGGTTATACAATGCAACTAGCTAAATGACATGCAATATAATAAACACGCAAACATGGTATAATGCAAGCATGCAACAACACACAAATGCAACATGTCAAACATGCAACTATATGCAAAGATGGGCTTAAACCGAAATGGGAAGACCTCAGCCAATCCCAAAACAGTGGCCAAAGTGCAATGGAAATGATGGGTAAATGTGCACACAAACAAGCATACCAATGGGCCTATCACCTAAGCATGGGAGGGGCAACTTTTAAGGACACTTAAAAGATGACAAACATGGACATTAGACAATCATGTTAAACTCTGAAAAACATGCAAAAGGATGATGCCAAGCCACTCAAATGATGCAAGTAAGGCACACAAAGAAGCCCAAAACTTGAGACTAACCAAGGGGCTCAAGCCATGACCACATGAGGCAAGTTCCAAAGGGGGAAGGGGACCAAAATCAGAGGTCAAGCATGACCAAATAACCCCCAAAACCTACTGATATGGCAGCTAAATAATCTAAACATGGAGGCATGCACAATGGCCTAAACATGGAGCATAAGACAACAATTCTTCAAAGCATTGAAAGGGTAGTGAATGCAAGCATATGAGCATGAAGCATGGACTGAAATATGATCTCAGGTGATGCCAAATCATGAGAAAGGTCAAAGTAATGCATGCTAATGACTCACACACCCAAGGCTAACAAACTAGAATGCATGGTGGCTATACAAAGTGATGTAAGCATGACCAAAAGGACACCAAATAGACCTTAAGCATGGCAAAACAGAGCTAAAATGTTCTTGGAACCAAACCAAAATCATGCTAAAATGCCACCTTACAACATGATGCATGTTAGGCCAAAACATGGGATTACAAGACAAGCATATGATGCATGCAAGAGGCCATTAAACCAACTTAAAATAGAGATATAACATGACAAAATATCACTAAATACCCACTGAGATGGAGCCAAAATCGACTAAGCATGCATGCTACATTTATGAGCCAACAACGCAAGCAAATGAGACACAAAGGGAGAGGGGTGTCCCTCCCCTATGCATGACCTCAAAACCACTTCTCCACCACTGAAAATCCTTTGGATTTCAGTGGTGAGAAGGTCGAAATAAAGGGGTCCCAAGGCTCAAAGAGAAAGGCACAAAAAATAGGCCAAACAAAGCCTAAGAGGGGGCGGACAACCCCAAACACAAAAGAGACCTTAATGAAACATCTTAAACATGAAAAATTAGAACTTTTATCAGTTATACATAAAGCTCAAAACAGCATGCAAGATAGGTTAAAAGCGTGTACAAAAATGGGGAATATAAAGCAATAGTGCTCACCCTTGAAGAACACTTCAAGAACACCAACCCCAGCCCCTTCTTCTGATCAAAACCAACTTAAAAACTCTGAAACCAGTCCCTCAACACCTTAGTAACCGAAGTATAGTGTAACACTAGGTGTTTTAGTGCAAAACTAAGAACAAAAGCACACCTTTGAACACTATTCCACACACAAATGTAGAGAGAGAGGAAGATATAGAGAGGGAGTGATATATGTGATATATATCTCTGATATATATCTCTGATTTGCTCAACCCCCCTAAAGGAGAAGGGAGGCCCTCTTTCATAGAACAAACCAAGGGCCTAAGCTTCTTGGAGAAGCTAAGACAAAGGGGTCAAGCTTCCTCAAGAAGCTAGAACAAAGGTTCAAGCTTCTTGGGGAAGCTAAGACAAAGGTTCAAGCTTCTTGAGGAAGCTAGAGCAAAGGGTTCAAGCTTCCTCAAGAAGCTAGAGCAAAAGGGTGCAAATGGTGCAAATCCTCCATACACGTGTATGGAGGACAGGTCTGTGTGCTCCAGCTGGTGCAGCTGGCTTGCACAATGCCTAAAAAAGGCAAAAAAAGAAGTCCCGGCCAGAAAATATGGCCGACTGACCAAACAAACGGCTGGCCGACCAAAAATAATGCTGACCGGCTATCACCAATGGCCGGTAGCAACAAAACAGGGCCAGTGGCCTCAAGCCAAGGCCGGTGAGGTGTGGGGATGACCAACAAGCCATTCTCTGCCCTCAGAAGCAAAAACAAACAAGTTCTTGGTCCACAACCAAGCACAGAACAGGCAAGTTAAGAGATCCTGAGGCAAGGCGCGAGGCCAAGACCTCGGGGAACTCAAAACGAACACGAACATGGATGATCATCGAGTGTTCAAATGATGACGTCCAAGTCTTGAGGGCGGTCAAAAATGGGGTGTCTACAGAGTCATAGTAATCGAGTCCCTCAACTTGTTTCCGACTGGCAGACCCCATTTGTATTGTGCAATGGCGAGGTTTGTAGGGTAATCCCCAATTTGGTTGAAGGTCTTCTAATAACGACTGTTGTAGGATCTCAACGTCTCCTTGTCGCCCATGTCAATGGAGAGTAACTAGTCGATCTCCACTGGTGTTTTGGTGTTCGTCTTGAACCTAGTCACGAATGTCTCTGCTAATTGTGCCCAGGAGGCGATGCTGCATTCTGGTAGCCTTTCGAACCAGGTTAGACCTAGGTTGCCAAGGCTGGATGGGAACAGGATACACATCAAGGCCTCATTCCGCCGGTATACTGCCATAACCTGGTGAAAGTGGCTCAAGTGCATGTAGAGGTCCGTCTTCCCCTCATAAGTGGTGAATTTGGGTTGAAGAAGGCCCGAAGGTAGTGGTGCGTCCTCAATTGCCGGAACGAACGGTGAGCTCTGCAACCTTGCTAATACTCTGTCCGTTGGTTCGTAAGCAAGGCGCGGTATTGGCATTCTTACCTCGACGTGCCCATGCGTCCGAGGGGCCAACCGCTGAAGGGCTGAAACTCTGTGCGGGTCGTGTGCCCTGGTATCTTCCTTCCATCGTGCCCTTTCTTCAAGCACAGTTCGCAAGTCAGATGATCTAGGCAACTCCGTGTGCCTAGATGACGTTTGGTGCATGTGCGAAGGCCGATAAGTGCTTCCCTCAGTATATGACCTCTCAGTTCTCGTTCTCTCACACCTAGAGTAACGAGTCCTGGAAGTCCTTGATTGCGTGTCGCCTGTTCTAAGGCTCCTACTTTCTGCTTGCGATGGTGTAGTGCGCCTACCACGATCTTTCGAGTGGCGAGGGGGCGTGTTGTCTTTGCGTCCCTCTCCTATCGCCACCCCTTTTCCTTTCATCTGGCGCTTCATTAACTCCATGTCCGCCGCCATCTTCCTTATTAACTCGTCTTGCTCCTTCACGCGATCCTCCAGAACTTGAGGGTCCATCATCCGCCTCTGTCTTTTAGGACTTTGAGAGCGACGGGAGCTGTTAGCCCGCCTCCCCCTTGCATCCCTCCGCGGGTTCTGTCGCTGGGGTTCTAGATCCGCCATGGGAGGGATAGAAGGCAAGCCTTCGCGCCTCCCACCCTCCTCTGGGGTTTGTCCGTCAATAGCGGATTGTGGCAAATCTTCATTGTGCACCATTGCTTCCAATTAGAGAGGAATAACTTGATCAAGAGGTTTTGTTCTTTCTGGAATTCCCACAGACGGCGCTAATTGTACGAGCACGAAATAATGTTCTCGTATGATCCTGTTGATCAAGTCTGCGCTCCTCCAAACGTGAACTAGCTGGCTGGTGTGTGCCAGATACCTCTCCGATGCCTAAGTCAGCAAAATAGACAAATAGACAAAAGCTCTGTGTATTCGAGAATCAAAGTTATGTTACCTCTTCCATAGGTTCTGTTATGAGCTTTTATAGGTTCTGTGTGGCACAATCCTAGGAGGACTCTTATTCCTTCATGTAGAGTCCTCCTAGGAATCACACTCCTGAAAGATAATGCTTATCCTTCAACACCCCCCTCACTGCTTAAACCAAGTGAGATGGTTCTACCTCGGTAGTATGACAAAACGACCGAGCTAACATGGCCATGCCAAACTGGCAGAAATGACCGAGCTCTAACTAGCTCGGTTCTTCCCTTCATAGCTTGTACCTCGGTTTCGCCTGTTGAGACCGAACTAACCATAGCAAGCTTGGACCGAGCTAATCAAGAGCAAGGTCCTAAGGAAAGCTCAAAACATCTCGGCTCAGAATGGTATGACCGAGCTAATCGTTACCGCTTTGACCATGGTGACCGTACCATATTTGGACCGAGCTAAATACAAGGTCTTCTTCACTCAGCCCTTTTTACCTCGGCTCATAGAACGGCCCATTACCGCGCCTTGGCCTAGCTCGGCCCTAATGCACATAAAAACTCCCTCTCACTTCACAAGGGAGGAACCTCAAGACCCTGCACTGAGTTTTGACATAAAATGGAAATGATAGATCTGTCAATGTGAGGCCTAAGCCCTATTCCCTCTTCATTGCTTTTAGAAACTTTGTACTTCATTGCTCTAACATTGCTAACAATGGTGTCATCCAATGCCTAGGATTTGTAGTACTCTCCAATCCCATAACTCTCAAATATGATTCTCAGTATTAGCAAATTTAGTTCCATCGTCCTTGCATTCATGGAGTTGAGAACTTTACTATAAACAATATATATATAGCTCAATTTCAAATAATTAAAAAGAATGCTACTCATATATAAAAAAATTTGTCAACACGGATTTAGGATTACCACTTTGGAGCGCATAAGTATGTTTGGAAATGTAAATATCCTTATAATTTGTAATTATTTTAACTATCACATAGAACAAACCTTTTAATTAATTTTTCCTTCAATTGATTTTAATTGCGCACAACGAAGACTTGCCTCAGTCAGTTATTGATGGACAAACTCCAGAGGGGGCAGGAGGTGCGAGGATTTGCCTTTTGTCCTGCCTATGACAGAATTGGATCCCTAGCGGCGGAACCCATGGAGGGGCGCGCGAGAAAAACGGGGCTCGAGTCCTCGTCGCTTTTTAAGCCCAAATGGACAGAGACGGAAGATGGATTCCCAGGTTCTAGAGAATTGCGTCAAGGAGCAAGACGAGTTGATAAAGAGAATGGCGGCAGACATAAAGACCATGAAACGCGAGATAAAGAGAAAAGGCGTGGAAGATGAAGAGATCCGTGAACGCAGAGCGCGTTCTCGCCACGAAGGATGGTCTTCGTCAACAAGCACATGAATATCTCCATTTCTTACCACTCATTATAACCAGGGGCGGAGGGAGCCTGGGCTCAGGGGGGTCACGTGGCCCCCCTGACTTTTGGAAATTTTTTTTTTTTTTTTAAATTTTTGAAATGTGGTCTGCCTTTCACTTTCACACACACATTCAAACCTACTAACCCACTGACACACACACACCACACGCTAGCACCCAAGTTTGTATTTTTATTTATTTTTTATTTTTTTTATTTTGGGAATCCCAATCCCAATCAAATATTGATACACAACTTTTTTTTAGGTGAGTGCACACAATTCCAATTACAACAAGGTTAAAACTCTAAAACCCTATAAGTGTATGAAATTCTTTATTTTTTTTATTTATTCACAGTACGTATGAAGTATCTTCATATTTTCTTTGTCTTTTTTGTTTTCCTTTGTTATTTTGCAATTTACCGATTCGCGATTCACCAAATTAGGATCACACAATACAGATTTAGGACCACACTACAACCTTGGTATCTTCTCTTCATTGTTTACAGGTAACTTTATTATTATTTTTTTAACTTTTAAATAAAAATTATGAGTATTAATTTATAATTATTTGTTAAGTTTTGATTTGTAAATTTTTTTTATTTGTTATTATTTATGTTAAAATAAGAAATTTTGATATGCTAAAATTATGAATCTTAATTGGTGGTGATTTATATTAAAATTATGGATTTTGATTTGTTGTTGTTTGTGCTAAAATTAGGGATTTGATTTGTACTAAAATTAAAAATATTAATTTGCCGTGATTAATATTTAAATTAGGGATTTTGATTTGTTATAATTTGTGTTAAAATTAATATTTTTGATTTGTTGTGATTTGTGGTAATTTAAATTTTTTGATTTGTATTAAAACTGAAGATTTTGATTTGTGGGGGATTTGAGATTTTGATTATGAATTTTTATTTTGATTTTTAGTTTTTTCAAACAGTCATGGAAAAATATTTCAAAAGAAAATCAAAGTGGGAATCATCTCCTTCTCAAGAAAAAGATGAAAATTATTCTTCCGCAAAACAAAGTCGCATAGAAATCAACTTAGTAG
This sequence comes from Camellia granthamiana, assembly GCA_036172215.1. Classification (NCBI taxonomy): domain Eukaryota; kingdom Viridiplantae; phylum Streptophyta; class Magnoliopsida; order Ericales; family Theaceae; genus Camellia; species Camellia granthamiana. Next base: position 4,669,553 of record CM069907.1, read on the forward strand.
ACCTTCCTGCAGATCCAGGACTACGGCCTCGAATTACGGACTATAATGCTAATGATCGAGACTGAATTCGTAGGGCATATCTATAAAAAGGTCATTGTCAACCTCGTGATCATAATTTTCCACAAAAATCATTTGGACAAAAACTTCGGCGATTTAATCAGGTTTGGTTTAGTGAATTTCCTAATTGGTTGGAGTATAGTGTAGCAAAAGATGCAGCATTTTGTTTATGTTGTTATCTTTTCAAACCCGATATTGGAGATCAAGCTGGTGGTGATTCTTTTGTTGGTGAGGGTTTCTCAAATTGGAAGAAAAAAGAAAAAATTCAGACTCATGTTGGAGGTCCCAATAGTGCTCATAATCAAGTTTCGAGTAACTGTCAAGACTTGTTAAACCAAAACCAACATATTGAAACGATTTTTTTTAGACAATCTGATCAAGCTCGAATTGAGTATCGAACCCGTTTGAATTCATCGGTTGATTGCGTTAAATTTCTTCTAAGACAAGGACTTGCGTTTCGTGGGCATGGTGAATCTGAAAATTCAAGTAACCAAGGAAATTTTCTTGAACTTCTCAAGTTTCTTGTTGATCATAATGAAGATGTCAAAATGGTTGCATTGAGCAATGCTCCACAAAATCTCAAGTTGACATCTCCTGATATTCAAAAAGACATTGTAAATGTGACCGCATTTGAAACTATTAATGTGATTATTAGAGATCTTGGTGATGCACTTTTTTTATTTTGATTGATGAAGCCCGTGACATATCAATCAAGGAGGAAATGGCAGTTGTAATACGATATGTTGACAAAAAAGGCCAAGTGATTGAGCGCTTTTTGGGTATTGAGCATGTTGCTAATACGAATGCTCTCTCGCTTAAACAAGCTATGGAAAATTTATTCTCCAAACTTGGATTGAGTATTTTCAGATTGCGGGGTCAAGGATATGATAGGGCTAGTAATATGCAAGGTGAGTTAAATAGTCTTAAAACACTTATACTGAAAGAGAATCCTTGTGCATATTATGTTCATTGTTTTGCTCATCAATTGCAATTGGCACTTGTAGCCGTGGCAAAGAATCATAATCAAATTGCTTTACTTTTCACTTTGGTTTCTAATGTGGTGAATGTTGTTGGAGCATCATGTAAACGCCGAGATATTGTTAGGGAGAAGCAAGCTGCAAAAGTTGCTGAGGCACTTAATACTGGAGAGCTATCTAGTGGGCAAGGCTTAAATCAAGAAACTAATCTTAAACATGCTGGTGATACATGTTGGGGTTCACACTATGGTACTTTAATCAGCTTAGCTAGTATGTTTTCAACAGTGATTGATGTGCTCGAAATGACTTCGGAACAACGAGCAGAAGTAAATATATTGTTGGACTCAATTCAATCATTTGAGTTTGTATTCAACCTTCATTTGATGAAAACAATATTGGCTATTACAAGTGAGTTATCGCAAGCACTACAAAGGAAAGATCAAGATATTGTTAATACCATGAATTTAGTTCAAATTTCTAAAGTACGACTCCAAAAGATGAGGGAGAGTGGGTGGACATCTTTACTTGATAATATTTTCTCTTTTTGTGAAAAACATGAAATTGATGTTCCCCAAATGAAAGATATGTTTGTAGCTCGAGGGAGAAAAAGACGCAATGCTCAAGAAATTACAAACTTACATTACTACCGCGCTGAGTTATTCTACACTGTTTTGGATATGAAAATTCAAGAACTAAATACTCGTTTCACTGAGTCGAACACTGAGTTGTTACTTTGTGTGGCATGTTTGAATCCATCTAACTCTTTTTCTAGTTTTGATAGGAAAAAGTTAATTCATCTTGCTGGATTTTATCCCAAAGAATTTTCTTCAGTGGAGCTCATGGTACTTAATGATCAACTTGATATATATATTATCGACATGCTATCCAGTAGTGAGTTTTCAATGTTGAATGGAATTGCCGATCTTGCTAAGAAAATGGTAGAGATTGGAAGAGACAAAGTATATCTATTGGTGTATTTGCTCTTGACTTTAGCATTAATCTTATCTGTTGCAACTGCTACTGTTGAGAGGGTATTTTCAGCTATGAATATTGTGAAGAATCGGTTGCGGAACCGAATAGGTGATGAATGGATGAATGATAGCTTGATTGTCTACATTGAGAGATATTTTTGATGGTATTGACAATGATACTATTATGGAAAGATTTCAAAAGATGAAACTCGTCGGGTCAATTGTAAAAGTTTAAAATTTAAAACTTTTTGTGATGGATATTAATTTTTAATGTTTAACATTAGTTCGAAAAATTATTATTATGTTATTATTATTGATTGGGGAAAAAAAAATTTGGGATTGTAATTAATGGGTGCCCCCTTATATTAAATTTCTGGCTCTGTCACTAATTATAACCCCATGTTTCGCTACTTGAAGCCTTCCATTGCTCAAAACCTAGCATGAAAGTAACACAATTTTCTTTGAATTAAAACATTTGCATATGTATATCAATTAACCAAAATAGACATATGTGTGTGTTTGTGTGTGAATGTTGTATACAAGAGGGTTATTATATATAAAGATTAGTGATATATAAATAAAAAAATAATATATATATATATATCAGTACAGAATGACGTGGCAAGTCTTAATTTTATTATTTTAAAATAAAATATCTATTGAAGTGATTTATATTTTTAAAAATATTATTGTCATATCATTTTAACTTTAAATTCTCCATAAAATTTTTGTAAGAAATCACCAGAAACCGAGTTTGCTATGTTCGGGCCGAGCAAGGATCCTCTAGAGTGAAATTTTCCTAAAGTTTCCTAGAGTACTACATTGTGTGGTTGAGATTTACTGGTAAGTCACATCAGAAAAATTGATGTGACTTGCCAGTAAATCTCAACCACACAATGTAGTACTTTAGAAAACTTTAGGGAAAAATCACTCTAGAGGATCCCAATTCGTTCGGGCCACATAAGGTTTTGGAAAGCCTGAACCTGATCATCGCCATAGATGCCAAAGCTCTCATAGAGAGGGACAAAGGGGTGGTTGCCGATGTATCCCCCTTCTATAGGGGTGGGCTTTGTATACTGCAACTTCTTCTGGGGAAAATCAAACATTTCATTTTTTAAAATAAATTAATATCATTATCAAAATTCATATCAATATTGAGTTGTTTTTAGCAATTCAAAAATGATTGTCAGGAAAAGTTTAAAACATAATTTCTGACTTTTTTATAATTTATTTAAGTTATTTGTCACATATAATTGTATTAAAAACTACTAAGCAATTGATATAAAATTTTAATAGGAAAAATTATGTAAATAGTTCCTGTAGTTTACACGATGTGTCAATTTGGTCCATATAGTTTCAATTTGTTCGATTTTGCCCCTTAATTTAACGGATTATGTTATTTTAGTCCAATAAATAGTGGTTGTTAAGTTAATTTAACAGAAAGTCAAACAATATGTCAATTTGATCTCTGTATTTTTCACAATGTGTCAATTTAGTCCTTATCAAAATAGAGAAAATTAAAACTAAAGGAATCAAATTGACACATCGTGTAAAGTACATGGACCAAATTGACACATTGTTTGACTTTCCATTAAATTACCTTAACAACCGTTATTTATTAGATTAAAATGACACAATCCGTTAAATTAAGAGAAAAAATTGAACAAATTAAAACTACAAGAACCAAATTGACATCACGCATAAATTATAAGGATTATTTGCATAATTTACCCCATTTCTTTAGTGGTTTCAAACAACTCTTCATGCAACTCTATAGCCATCTTCTCATAGTTCTCCACCAAAAAACAACTATTTCTCTCGCAAGCCTCTCTTACTTTTCTTGTTAAAGCTTTCCATGCATCACTCTCTCTCTCCATACCTAAAACCTCACCACTCAATACAATCTTGGGGATTTCATGATCACCTCTCTCTCTCTCTCTCTCTCTCTCTCTCTCTCTCTCCTTCTTTGTTTCTTTGTGTTTATGTCTTGTGTGTTGTTTTGGAGAAGTGGGTTTGGAAATGCCTCAATACATATATACACACTAGTGTTGTTGTTTATAGATTAATTTTTCTATCTTTCCTTTTTACTTGGTCAATATTTTTATTTTTATTTTTATTTTTTATAATCGGTGTCCGAGACAATTTATGAGTACAATCTTAGGACACAAATCCCACCGTGTCCACTTGCAAGGGCCTCGACTAATTGTGGTGGAATTGACTAATCTTAAAGGATCAATCCCACCGTCTACTTGCAAGAGCTTCATTTTGAAGTCAAAGTAAACGTCATGTATAAGCTAGTTCCAAAAAGCTTATTATAGGTTGCGAGTATTGAATTTAAAACCTAAAAAGAGCACATCACAGGCCCCAAACTGTATCCAATAAGCCAACTTCTTAGGATTACTTGGTCAATCATTTAATAATGACAACATAGAGTTTTTTTTTGTATAATCGTTGTCATGGTAGTTAAGAATTTCTCATTATATATATACACAACTTATTATTTCCATCTAGCAATAATTAGTGTATTTAGTTTCAGTTTTCTGAAAACTGAAATTTTTTATTTTTCATGTTTTTTTTTTTGTTTTTAGTAAATATTTTTTAAATTCTAAGTAATTTTTTAAACTTTTTATATGCACTTTACTTAGACGTATGTAAATAGTAAAATATTTGTAAAAATTATTAAATACACAAAAATATGAAAAATGTACTGAATTTTTTTATTTTTTTTTTTGTATTTTTTGATATTTAGTATATTTTTTAAAGATTTTTTTTACAAATATTATACTTTTAAGTGTATTTATGTTAGGTGTGTCTAAAAATTTTAAAAAATTACTTCAAATATTAAAAAAATTTATTGAAAACATTAAAATACGAAAAATAAAAAAATAAATTTTTATGAAAATCAAAACCAAGCAAGCTCATTATCTTTTTTGAGTGGTTATTCAACACACACGGCTCTACATATCTAAAGATTACAAATATAAATTCCCATTTGGTTTATGGAAAACCATTACTAATAGCTTTGGGACCGAACTTGAGAGGGAAAAAAAAAAAAAAATTACACAATTGCCGTGCTTGACCATCAACCACCACCATAGAAAGACTTAGCGTGTATTTGTTTGGATGGACTGAGTAAGAGGGAATTGGAATTTATCGGATTGTAATCTTGAGATTCATAGTCCTGGGACTATTTGGTTGGATAGGATATGTATCACATGTTTGTTTAATCATGAGATTAGATGTCAGGAAATGACAATTTGATTGAATATGATATGAATCCTATGTTTTTTGAAATATTATGGAAAATGATAAATGCTCAAATGACTATTTTATCATTTTCAATTATTTACTAAGTAATAGCAATATTAAACATATCTTTAATACTTTAATTATTTTTTGCTAGATTAAATAAAAATATATTTTATTTTATTTTTTAAACAATTAAATAAATTTATTTTTTAAAAATTAAATAAATAAAATATCAATAAAAATATATGTTATTTTTTAATTAACATTTTAAATAAATTTTTTTAAAAAAATAATAATAATTAAATAATGAAATTAAATAAAACATCTATTAAAATTTAAATAATGAAATTAAATAAAATATAAAAAAAATTAAAATAAAACATCAATAAAATATCTATAAAAAAATTATTTTAAAAAATTAAATGCATTCAAAATCAATAAAAATTAAATTAAATTATTTTATTTTTAAATTGAGACATATAATTTTTTTTGAATTTTACTAAATATAATAAATAATTAAATAGTAGAGGATCAAAATGATCATTTTTCCATCTAATCCCATATCCTCCTTTATCCCCTATTTGTGTCACACCCCCTCCCTCCCCGGCTGCCAATGGGACACAATAGTCCAACATATTTGAAATTATTAGTCTAGAGCAAAATTGGAAAACCAAACAACGGATATAAATCATATCCCACCCTCTAATATTATCCCACCCTCCAATCCATCCAAACAAGTAACACCTAAGAGCATCTTCAATGGTTTATCATTGGAGCTGCCAAAGCTATAATATAGCAACTTTGAGAAAAAAGGGTTCTCCAATGGTGAGATATAGTAGCTATTAAAAATGGCAAATGCCAAAGTTGTTGCCAAGTTTGACAACAACTTTGGCAAATGGCAAATCTGCCGACTTACCCAAAATCAACAGATTTTCTTCCTTCCTTCCCTCCTTCCCTCCCTCCCTTTCTCATCCGTTTGTAGAAAAACTCAAACGAAAATAGATCAATTTTTTCATTTTGCGGAATTCACAAATTTTTTTTTTACAACATTTTTAAAAAAAACAGAATTTCGCTGAAACAACAACATTCAAGCAAAATTTTTCAAACAACAACAACAACATTCAAGCAACAACAACATTCAAACAACATTTAACAAAATCAAAAAAATTCTCAGAATAACATCTAAAAGTTGATTCTTTTGTATCTTTATTAGGATCTGAAAGATTTGATTTTTACTCTAATAGATTGATATAAAAAAATTTTAAAAAAAATAAAAAAGTCATCTTCTAATGATTATGTGCTAATGATCAACGAAATTTACAAACAAAACAAAAAGAATAAATATATCATACCTTGTAAGTCAGATCTATAGAAAAAAATGAATGTGTCGTTGATCCATGAATGTGTTGTTAGGCGGAGACGACATGTGATCGGTGACTGATCTGTGATCCATGAATTTTATGATCTTTTTTCTTCTCTCTCTGTTTCTCTCTCTCTTCACTGATCTGCAGGGTGTTGTGGTCGCGTTGGGCGGAAACGATTGAGGATGATAGGGAAAAGGAGATAGAGAGGGAGAGGGAGATGAGAAGAGAGGGGTTAGGTCCAAAATTCATCTCTCCTGTGATATGACCGGTGATCGGTGACCGAAACCGAGAGTTGATCGGTGATTGAAACTGAGACTTTAAGGGATGGAAAGAGAGATAAACAGATATATATATATGAACATCGATTTCTTCAAGCTTCGGTTTCATCGATGGAGAAAGAGAGAGATATAGAGAGAGAGACGGTTTAACGGATGAAGAGAAAGAGGGTTAGAGATGAGAGAAAGACGGTGAGAGTGAGGGAGACAGAGGAAACACTTGCTACTCTGCAATGGAGAGAGATAGAGAGATAGATAGAGACATAACCGACTTGGGATGTGTGTGAGAGAGAGAGGAAGAGGATTCTAGAAGTTGATATCAGCCGTTGGATATAAAGATCCAATGGTGAGGGTAGTGTCTTGGAATGTGTAACATGAGCCCAAGGGCTCTATTTCAATTTGGAAGTAAAAAAACAACTATTTTCCCAAGACACCAACGACTATAAATTAAACGACTAGAAGAAAAAAAAAAAAAAAAAAAAAGATCATGTTTTTGTAGTGATATAAATACACACACCTTGTTTCACTAATTTCAATTCACAGCAAAATATTTTGTGTCAATTACATTTTTCTTTTTTATTTTTCACACAATCAGTATGGAAGATTCATTGAAAACAAAGAAAGGAAAATTATTCACCAGTTAAGAAGATGTAGCAATTTGTTGAGCTTGGCGTCACATTACTGAAGACCCAATTGTTGGGAATTCGCAATCTCATACTCATTTTTGGGGAAGAATTTTTGAAAATTATTACTCGTTGCAAAATGATCACTAAAAAACCTATATCCAAACAACACCTACAAATTTGGAGGCAAAGTTGGTTGAGATTTGCCAAAATAGCAAGTGACTATTGGAGCACCATTGCTATAATTTGGCAAAATAGCACTATTCATTACTAAATTATAACAATAGCAATGATATTATAGCAACAACCATTGAAATGCTCGAAGTGTACTCAAATGAAATGAAATATAAGATATTTCCATATTGTCTTGAGATCAAATGATAAGAGTTTTGGGCCCCAGTTAGACAATTGTTTGAGGCCCAACTTCTTATTTGAGAAGGCGAAATTATCAAATTTGACCTCTTTTTTGTGAATCCCACACTCATATAAAAGAATTGTGCTCAATTTTATAATTAATTTTTGTATAAGTAGAAGAATTCTTTTTACTCAGTTAATATATGTGTGTATACAACTATGCTACATATCCAAGAAATTTAGAGTTAAATTGATGGGTTTTTTATTGATAAATCCCATTTAGAGGTGTTTTAACCCAATAAGTCCACCAAGGAAAATTATAACCTAATTAGTCCCATGTAGTTATACTTTTATTCCATGAGGTCCTTTTTTCCTAATTTATATTATTTGTTGGACTATTATATCCTTATGTCTATTTGTGGATATATATTATATACAAAATAACATACATGTTTCCCTCTGTTTTTGTTGTGGTAGGATTTCGTTCCTGTAAGAGAGAAGACGACGGCATATAGTTCGCGGTAGTGTTTCATTGCGATATGGTTTCATTCCTGTAGAAGAGAAGATGACGATTCAGAGTTTATGCTCTGTTTTTTTTTTTTTTTTTTTTTTGCCATAGTTATGATTTCAACCAGAAATCAAAGGAAAAGAAAAGGATTTGAATCAAAGAAACAGGGGTAATGGCTTACAAACTTGTTCAGTAGATTGACTAAAACTCACATTCAACTGGATTGAATCAAAGGGAAAGATGAGATGGTTTTGAATACTTGTTCTTCGAAGGTGGGTTTAATTTGATTTGGATTGGTGGAATGGTGAAATTACACGGGTTGTTAATGATAGTGATATGATGAAGCTGAAGTGTGGGTGATAATTTTTTGTTTTCAGAGAGATTGAGTTTTTTTTTTTTGGATTTATAGTTCTATTACTGCCATTATTTTTGGTTTTTCTGTCAATCAATGTGAATGTTCACATTTCATATTGTTTGGAAGCTTAAGAAAGAAGTGTTAGAATTGTGAAGAATGAGGTTTCTGATACAGTAATGTAGCTTTCTTTATAAAGAGATGAGGAGTGTTTGGTTTGATTTGGATTACTATAATGGTGGAATTGTAAGAGGTGTTAATAATAGTGATAATGATGAAGATAGCGACGAAAAGTATGAAGATACAGAGGAGGATTTGTGTGATGATTTTTTTTATTTTTTGAGAGATTGAGATTTTTTAATTTAGAGAAGACTAATACTGTGCTCTATTTGATTATATTGTCTTAAGGTTAGTATGTAATGGATGCATGTCATTTGTGATTGGATTTATATGAAGTGTTGTATGCTCTGTTTTTTGCTTCCAATTTCATTTTCTAGAATTGATGGACATGTAAGTTTTTTTTGGTTGTATAGGGTTATGGATTTTGGCTGGTTATGTGGTTGAGTTATGGCTCTGTTTTTTTGAATGTGGTGAATATTCACATCGCATTAAGAATGTGAATGTATATGAATGATTGTATGATCTATTTCTTGCTTTCAACATCATTATCTAAATTAAATTTTGGTTGGTTATATGAGGATATGGGTTTTTCCTGGTCATGTATATTGTGAGGCATGCATGTGTGTGATGTGAATATTTACATTCTTGTTACCATTAACAGTATCAAATTAGTTAACATGAATATTTATATCACTGTAACCATTCACATTACCAACACATTACCAAATCATTTATGTGAATATTCAGATTTGTATTATGAATTGTCATTGTGAGTGTTTTTTGCTAGCAAAATGGGATGTTATTGTGTATATTATGCATGGGCGCGGTGTGAATATTGACATGTCTGTTACCATTTACAACATGAAAACATATGATGTGAATATTCACATCATCTGCAATATGCTATTTGATGTGAATATTCACATTCTTGTTACCACTGACAACATCAAAGTAGTTAACATGAATATTTATATCATTGTAATGATTCACATTACCAAATCATTTGATGTGAATATTCGGATTTGTATTACAAATTGTCATTGTGAGCGTTTTCTGATAGCAAAACGGGATGTTGTTATATATATTATGATGTATGCATGGGCACGGTGTGAATGTTGACATACCTGTTACCATTTACAACATAAAAGCATATGATGTGAATATTCATATCATCTGTAACTACTAACATCATCAAATTATTTGCTGCGAATATTCACTTATGTGTTAAGAAATATGAAATTCACACCAGTTACATTGTGTTACAATAATATTTTAAGTAATATTCACATCCATGTGAATGATCAACACGAAATAGGCCTCAAAATGCATATACATATATTGAATGAAAAATTGGAGTACAAGCATTGATACAGAATTGATTTACACTTAAACTAGTCTGCTCCAATATGTCAAAACTATTGATACTAAATTGTTTTCAATGTGGATAACAATTATAGATAACAATTATAGGTGGACACCCCCCACCTATAGGTTTTCATATTGCACTGTCTTTGTGTGATTCAGAAAAATGTGTACAATGAGTCTCTTATTTGACACCATTCAAAGCGATTAAAGCTGTCAACATGTTCCTCCCGGTATACATACGCCCTGATGATGTAACACACTGCGGGCCCGAAATCCACCCTGAAAATGCAAAATTGTTATTGTTAGAATTTGAAATTTAGGTGTGTATAATGGTTGTGGAAGATGTGTACAAATTGATGTAAGGCTTACCATTGGTTTGTAGTCATTATCAATATCTAACAATCTGATGTAACTATTAACATTGTGTACAATAAAATTCAGATTGAACCAAAAAAGGGTTGACAACCATTCAAGATTAGGGGCTTTTCATCAACAAGCAACAATACTAACAACTTTGTTAATATCTACATCATATTCCATTGATAACAGGAGGTGAATATTGACGTTGATGTTAGAATGTGAATATTGGCATTATGTTCAGAATGTAATTATTTCATCACCATCAACAACCAACAACATTAACAAATCTAACATTGACACAAGGGAGGAGATAAGGAGTGTATTACAAAAGAGTGTATTACACATGACAATTTAAGACAAACAAGTCATTACCTATAGCAGTTTGATGTAAATATTGACATTATGTATAATGAGATACACATTGAACCAAAAAAGAGTTGACAACCATCCAAGATTAGGAGCTCTAATTGCTTTATAACCATTAACACACAATAATACCAACAACTCTATAATATTTACATTATATTCCATTGATGTTAGAAGTTGAATATCTACATTATATTGATAATGTGAATATTGACATTGAAGTAGATATTTACATCAATGTCAATATTTACACCATATTCACATCCTATTTGATCACCTTTTAAATATTATACAGATTATGTATAATGGAATACACATTGAACCAAAAAAAGTTGATAACCATTCAAGATTAGGGGCTCTAATTGGTTTATAACCATCAACACGCAACAATACCAACAATTCTGTAAATATTTACATCATATTCCATTAATGTTAGAAATTGAATATCTACATTATATTCATAATGTGAATATTGACATTGAAGTAAATATTTACATCAATGTCAATAGTTTGCACCATATTCACATCATATTTGATCATCCTTTAAATATTGTATAGATTATGCATAATGGAATAGACATTGAACTAAAAGAGAGTTGACAATCATCCAAGATTAGGAGCTCTAATTGGTTTATAACCATCAATACGCAACAATACCGACAACTCTGTAAATATTTACATCATATTCCATTGATGTAAGAAGTTGAATATCTACATTATATTCATAATGTGAATATTGACATTGAAGTAAATATTTACATCAGTGTCAATATTTACACCATATTCACATCATATTTGATCACCCTTTAAGTATTGTATAGATTATGTATAATGGAATAGACATTGAACCAAAAGAGAGTTGACAATCATCCAAGATTAGGAGCTCTAATTGGTTTATAACCATCAACACGCAACAATACCAACAGCTCTGTCATATTCCATTGATGTCAGAAGTTGAATATCTACATTATATTCATAATGTGAATATTGACATTGAAATTAGAGATGTGAATATTCACATTACTGCTAGGGTACAAATAGGAGTGAGACAACACCAATATATATTGATTTTTCATATTGACACAAACAAAATTTCACAACATAAAGGAAACAACAATGTGAAATAGCTAGCCTTAGAATATGAATGTTCACATTGATTGTTACTCAATAACAGATAATCAACAAACAACACAAACATTGATTGTTACTCACATTACTGTTAGGGTACAAATAGGAGTGAGACAACACCAATATATGTTGATTTTTCATATTGACACGAACAAAATTTCGCAACATAAAGGAAACAACACATGTGAAATGGCTAGCCTCAGAATGTGAATGTTCACATTGATTTTTACACAAACATTTGAGACTACGAAACTGAGAATAAAGCAGATAATCAACAAACAACACAATAAACATCATAAGGTAAATTTATAAAATGGCTAGTCTCAGAATGTGAATGTTCACATTGATTGTTACTCAATAACAAGAGAAACAATAAGATGTTATTATTTACAACATGCCTACAAGAATTCACATTGAACTAAAACAACGTTGACAACCATCCAAAATTAAGGTTGTAATTATTTGATCACCATGAATAACCAACAACACCAACAAGTCCAACATTGACATAAGGAGGGAGATACAACATACACCATAATGTAAATTCATAAAATGGCTACCCTCAGAATGTGAATGTTCACATTGGTTGTTACTCAATAATAAGAGAAACAATAAGATCTTATTATTTATAACATACCTACAAGAATTCACATTGAACTAAAATAGGGTTGGCAACCATAAAAAATTGGGCATCAACACCAACAAAAACAATGTAAGTTTATCCAGTAATGAACAGTAATGTGAATGTTCACATCATCTATGTTTGCAAAATCAATTCCGAAAACAACAACAGTTATAGAGCAATGTAAATGTTTATATGGGTGATCACATTATGTTATAATTGGCTGAAAAACAAAGGGTGGAACCAGCGACACCAAACAACACCCAACAACACCAACAAGTCTGACATTGATGTCACAATGTGAATGTTTACATCATATTCCATCACATTGTTGAATGAAGATTGGGGGTTCTATGGACATCAACAATCAACAATATCAACAGTGACAGTAATGTGAATATTCACATCATTATACACTGATGTGAATGTTCACATCAGTGTCTACTAATGTAAGTTTATCCAGTAATGAACAGTAATGTGAATGTTCACATCATCTATGTTTGTAAAATCAATTCCGAAAACAACAACAGTTAGAGGGCAATGTAAATGTTTACATGGGTGATCACATTATGTTATAATTGGCTGAAAAACAAAGGGTGGAACCAACAACACCAAACAACACCCAACAACACCAACAAGTCTGACATTGATGTCACAATGTGAATATTTACATCATATTCTATTACATTGTTGAGTGAAGATTGGGGATTCTATGAACATCAACAATCAACAATATCAACAGTGATAGTAATGTGAACATTCACATCATTATACACTGATGTGAATGTTCACATCAGTATCTACTAATGTAAGTTTATCCAGTAATGAACAGTAATGTGAATGTTTACATCATCTATGTTTGCAATAACAGATATAATATGAAGTTCACACATTGAATGAATAAGATCATATACTATGAAGCTCACTACTGTAGAAGTTCATATTGATGAAATGGGTATAGGAGATTCACACGATTAAAACATACAACAACAATAACAACATTTGAAATAATTGGCTTGGCCCAACATTTTTCATTCCTATGTAAATGTTCACAGCTTTTGACAACACAACGTAATTGCCACTGCATTATTTTTGGGTGAACAAAACCATATACTTGGAGATTGGGATTGAGGGGTTCACATTAACAATTAGGGCATGAACAATAAAAATATGAAATTCCACATATTGTATGAATAGAAACAGGGGATATTGGAAGTTCACAATGATGTAATTTGAACAAGAGATTTAGGGTTTACATACAAGATTGATGAGATTACTTACTCTTTTTCTATATTGACGGTTTGGTTGTCACAAATGGTCATCGGTGATGATTTTGACGAAGATGGAACTTCAGGATGTTCACCAATGGTGATTTCCACGTTTCCGTAGACAGATGGTGGAGGTATGATAAAGCTGACGATGAGACGTTGCGACGATGGAACAATGAAATACGTATGGGTGTGAGACGATATGGAATACGATTTTGGGTTTTCAGAAGGGTGGAGATATTGTGTGTGATTTTCTGGAAAAAAAGAGAGGGGAAGAGGGACAGTTATTTGATTCAAAAAGAGAGGAGAAGAGGAGAAGGGTGTTTTGGTCTTCTAATATAAAATAGGACTTGATGGAATAGTAGAAAACACTATGGGGTTTATGGAATAGGATTCTTAGAGAATGGACTTATTAAAAAAGCTCCCTAAATTGATTTGATCTCCTCGTGATTTGAGACTTGAGCACTTTATCCTATATGATTCAAATATAGTTAAAAAGCTTCTAAGTGATTTTGGACTAAAGTGTTGAGGTTAGTTTTCTCATCCAAATTAACAGAATGTGTATCATACACACTATTTTTTAGAGTGAGTTTAATTTTCTGAAAAATTAAGTGAAATTAATACAACAAAAAGATAATTTTGATTCCTATTTTCTCCAAACCTAAAATTAGATTAATATATTAATTAAAATATAATTGAGAAATAATCTAAAATATAAAATATAATTAAAGATTTATTTAAAATATAATTAAATAAAAATACAAAATAAATAATAATTGAGAATCGATCTAAAATATAATTAAATTATAATTAGATTAACATGTTAGAAATTACTATAAATAATTAAAAAATTAGAATTAATTATGATCTAAAATATAATTAAATTAAAATTAGATTTAAAAGTTAGGAATTAAAATAAATAATTAAATATTTAGGATTAATTATGATTGAAAATATAATTAAATTAAAATTAGAATAAAAAGTTAATTACAATAAATAATTAAGAATTTATAATTAATTGTAATTTAATTGAATTAATGTTAGACATTATAAATTATGTGTATGAAATGGGAGAGACAAAAAAATAACAAAAAAAAATATAAAGTTTGAAGGTATTATAGTCATTTCACATTTATAGTTAACAATATTAACAATTACACTCTGGTCCAAAATCATGTAGAACTTTCTAACTATATTTGAACCATAGGGAGATAAATTACTTTCACCTCAATCTACAACGAAGTAAATAAATTTTGTCCAAAATTTTATCTAGAATATTTACCCAGAATCATCAAGAAAGGAACTAAATTCAGTATAATTGTGAAACCACACAATACAAAGTAAATGGTAGCCACACCCCTTACATTTTTGTCTCTTCATCAATCAATTAATGAAAACATAGACCTTTTGTTTATGATTGTTCCCACTTCTCCTCACAATTAACTTCTCTTCACAATCAGCATACGCGCGCACTCGTTCACAACTAGAATGCTGCATTTTCTTTTATTTTTCACTCAATATTTTAAACACAATAATAAATATAAATAAGGGAATTTACATATAGATTATAATGGGTGAATTTATTATCCAATAAGTTTTATGATAATTGTTGGTTGTATAATTTGTAAAAACCAATCACAATTCAATACGTGGCATGAAGAGGGTAATTTAAGGAGTTAATACAAGTTGCCAACCAAAGTCAGACACGTGTCAATCCGTATTGGTAATAATGGATCTGCGTATCACTGGAACAATCGAGAGATACAAGGTGATGTGGCCTAACGGTTACTCACAAAGTTTAAATTCAAAATCAGGAGGGAAGCCTAACTGCAAGAGTGGCGTAGTGGAACTGACTGTGAGAGAGCATGTTCAGCAATCATGGGAGAACATTTCGACGGTTAGAAGCCCACTTCGACGGTTATCATTGAAAAGTATAAATAGCAGAGAAGGCCCCAGAATGAGGGATCCAGACTCAGATCAAAAAACCAGTTTATTTACTTCATATTTCTTTCTAGTTTTTCCAGTTCTTTACATTTTTGCATTTCAATTCTTGTATTGCACTTCGTTTCCTAGGAATAGTTTCAAATAGCTTGTTGCTGTAAACCTCTACGAGGTTAGGTCAGATCATTGTAAGTTTTCATTTTACTTAATGAAATTCAGATTCTGAAATTGTTCTTCATTTGTTGTTATTTATCAAATTCTCCTAAATAAGCAACCAGCAACCAGTAAAAGTCCTCTTCATTGAGGCTGAGAGAACTATAATATAATCATCTGATAATTGGTTGACAATTAATATTCTATAAGGACAAATTGATCCTTACTAGTACGCTTAAAATTACATTATTAGCCTTCGAAAGCCAAAAAAGTCAACATATATTTTTGGCACACCCGGTGGGACTCGAAAATGGCTAGACGTAGGAGATAAGGAGAAAATGAACGCTTGGAAGAAGGTGTAGAGGGAAAGGTAAAAGTACCTAATCCAAAGGATAATGTAATAACATATCCTATGGAAGCACTTATCTCATCAGAACCCATGGTCGAATAGACCAGCACATCAGAACATGCACCACATGTTCAAAATATTGGACGAGACCATGGAATTGGACCATCCACTGTTCCGTCTATCCAGCCAATGAATCCGTGAGGAGGCTTGGTAGATGCCATGGGACAGCAATTAATGTATACAATGGAAAGATGGGCACCATCCTTCATGGATTGAATGAATTCCCATCAACCAACTATCACAAGGCATATGGAAGAAAATTCAAATGTTCTTCAGCAAAGATTGGCTAAACAGCCTATGCAAAGTAGTGGACATACTAATGGTTAGACCAATAATCAAAATTATGAAAGACCATCACTTATACCTCAGTCATGGTATGAGCCTCTTTCAAGGCCTATGGTAAATCAAAATATCTCATTACCTAACAGCGAAGCCATACAAATTGGTGGATCTGAGCCAACACTAGAAAATGTCATGAGAATGTTTCAAAATCCCATGTTCGAAGCCACGCCTGGCACAAGGGGGTTCACTAATCCTCTGTTTGAATTCACAACCGGGGGGTTGGAAGGGTTTCTTGTGGCTGGGAGAGAAACAACACCTGTTCCTCCTATTGCAGCACCTTTCACAGGTCCTTTCGCAGGACAGGCGCAGAGAGGTCAACCATACCCTCAACAGCAGCCAGTACCACAGGGACAGCCAGTCCTAAATATACCTCCCTATGGACCAAGAGGATCTCAAGTACAAGGTTTCAACCAAATCCTGTGTTTATTCCTCCAGTGGTAGTCCAACAAGCACAAAATATGGTTCTTAGGCACCAAATTGCTGACATTGTCAAAGAAATGTGTGGACCTATGGCTCGAGGGGTTCAAACTCCTGTGTGTAAAAAGCCATACCCCAAATGGATAGATAGGATGCATGAATACCCAAGGGGGTTTAGAATACCAGACTTTTCTTTCTTTTATGGAAATGGAAACTAGTCAACAGTAGAACATATTGCTAAGTTCACAGCCCAATGTGGTGAATTTACGAATAATGATTATATGAAGTTAAGACTTTTTCCAAATTCTTTAACTGAAGCAGCCTTTGTATGGTAAATTAACCTTACACTTGGTTCTATCCAAACTTGGCAGCAAATGGAGGAGGCATTTCATGCCCAATTTTTTCAAACGGAGCCTGAAGTTTCCGTGGCAGATTTGGTAAGGTTGAGCCAAAGGCCTGATGAGAAGGCTGCTCAATTTATTACCAGATTCAAAAGAGCACGAAAACAAGTGTAGGGTCAGTCTACCAGAGCCTGAATTTGTGAGATTGGCTCAAAACGGTTTAGAGTTTAGGCTTCGAAAGAAGTTCGATTTAACTGAGTTGAAAGGACTTAGTATAATTAACCTATAAAGTGTCTAGATATGAATCTTTACTCGAGGAAGAACAGGATCGAAGTAATGCATCATATAAGACTTATTATAGGGACCCAAATTATGAAATTGATGTAACAGAGATCGTAGGGAAAGAGCCTATGACTTGTGAGGCGCTAATTCATAAGGACACTACAATAAACCAGCAATTTAAAAAGAAAGGCCTTTATAGGAAATATTCTTTTGATTTAACAAAAGCAGATGACATTTTTGATCATTGGCTTGCAGCAAATTTCCTAAAGTTACCAAAGGGAGTTAAGATCCCAATCCCAGAAGAACTTAAAGGGAAAAATGTACTGTAAATGGCACAATTCTTAGTCTCATTCAACTAAAACTGTATTATTTTTTGGGACAGGATCCAAGAATAGATTCGAAAGAGGAGTTTAAAGTTCCCATCCAAAGCAGAAAAGTTATGGGGATTGACGCTAACCCATTCCCAGAGATTGGGGAAGCTACAACCATTGTTGGTGTGCTAGATTTTCAAAACCTATCCTTGAAGAATTAGAGGGAGGGTTAATGTGCAGATACATGTTGTCAGCCAGACTACTTTCAAGAAAGATACCAAAAGTTCACCAGCAATGGACAGAGCTTTGCGGACCAAAATGAGGACTCTAGTGAGGAGGCACTAGATGATGACTCTCTATAGGCAACTGTTATGCAAAGGATTGTGTCCTAAATGCAGGGTTAAGTTACAAATAGTTGAAAGGTCTCCCAATTGATGGGAAACAATATTACAAGGATGTGTAGAGACGTTTTAAACCAACTAGTAGCTACAACAAGAGGCCATACCCCAACTGGTTGTAGACAGCAACCATTCTTGGTTGGACCGCCAACCGCTAGAGTGCATCCCAAGGGTAAGAGACCTCTGCATGAGTTCAGACCAGCCAACTACTACAGGATGGAAGGCCATTATCTTGAGAGGAGGCCTGAAGTGGGCTCAAGTTATGGAATCAGAGCCAAAGATTGACCTCCAAGATCAGCCTCGAATAAGATGGAAGGTAACCATCCTGATGAGCAGCGAATATACCGATCCGCCCAAACTAACCGAAACCGAACCGATCCACCTAATTTTGGACAGATGGCAGATTTGAGATTTCTTTGGCCGCAACCGAACCGCCAAACCGTGAGCACCCTTAGTAATTTGAAAGACTTTGTGTTTTTAATTTGTTTAGATATTCCTATTTGTGTTTTCAATTGAAAAAGAGTTTAAATATTTTATTGAATACATTCTGTTGAAAAAGAGTTTTCAACTTGAATATATTTTTTGAATTAAAAAAAATAAATATATTATTTATCTATATTTTTTGATTTTTAAATCTAACTCTAAAAATAATAAATAAAAAAGGATGATATATGCTGGTTGGTTTTTGTTTTAAAAAACAGATATAGATGTAACAATACAGAGGCATACAACTCTACTACTGCTCTGTTCATGGTTTTGGTGGTTTGAATTGTTTTTATATTTTAAAAATTGTAATACTTTATGTGAATGAGTGCATGCTGTGATTGTAATATGTGGATGAGGCATGTAGTGATTGTAATATTCTAAAGTTTCAAACTTTCTTTCTTTGGATGAGGCATGCAGTGATTGTAATACTTTTTTAAGTCATTGATTGTAATATATATATTATATTTTGAGGAAGTGCACAAATTGAATTATGTTAACAATTTATAAAATTTTAAATTGCCAAACCGATTCGCATTCATCTGCCAATCCGCTAAATCCATATCTGCCGGATTGGCGGATGGATGCAGATTGATTTTCTTCAATCCGCCAATTTGGCGGACGGATAGCGGATTAGAGGTTTCGTGGCCGCAACCGACCCGTGCCCACCCCTAATCCTGACAGATGGCCTGAATTAGGCTCAAGACAGGGGATTAGGGCCAAGCAGTTGGCCTCCATAGGCATCTTTGAAGTTGGCCTCGAAGGTAGAAAAAGCTAGTTCAGCAACTGAAACTAGTGAGTTCATGGGTACGTGGCGTTCCAGATTGGTTTGTTATACAGAACAAGTCTAAGGAAATGCCTGCCTAGAGAAGTGTCTTTGGAGACCAGGGTAGAATGATTAAACCTCCCTTGGTGGCTCCAAATAATTGGGTATTACTAAAGCACCAAAAAACAAAGGAACCAAATATGGTTCCAGTAATCTCTAGGTCTCAAAGGAGGAAGATCCAGCAAAGGTACACTTAGGTACCAAAAGGATCTGAAGGAAAGTGGGGAGAGTTCTTCATTGGCCCATTCAAAAGGCCAAACAGAGGAAAGAGAAAGTCCAAAATTGGGCCCCCTCAGAATAAAAGAAGTGTCAGCAAAGAGTAGTTGGCTAAAGTTCACGCTGAATTGAAATCCAGGGAAAGATCCAGCTTAGCAAGTCTTGAAAAGGCCTTGATGGAAAACGACAATGAGACAGAAGGAGAAGTTGAACTAGGCCAAAAGAAAGAAATGGCTGAAGATGAGATGTTTGAAGCCTTCATGGCTGAACATACATTTTTGGTCGAAAAACCAGCAGGAGCGGACCATTCGAGAGGAAGTCACTAGTACTGAAGTACTAGAGTGTGGCATGGAAGATGCTTCTGAAATAATTGAACAAGTTAACCTGGAAAAAAAACAAGTGCAGCCAGCAATTCAGTTTGGCTCATTTCCTCCAGTGTTAGTGAATATGGTGTATATATTGCCACAGGAGTTCCAGGCTGAAGATGGAAACCAAGAAGGTTAGGAAATTGACCGTATTCCAGTTTCTAGTGAAAATTCACAGGTTAGCATGGTTCAAGATGAGTCTGAAGTGGCCACACCAATGGAAACTGAAGATAAGAGTGAAGAAGCGAGTATTAATCTCTGATATCCCTTTGAGTATCCTATAACATCCATGACACAGCACGTTAAGCCTTGTATATCAAGGCTTTTTTCGATAAGATGTAAATGAATAGAGTATTGGTGGATAATGGGGCAGTAGTGAACCTGCTTCCAAAGTTCCTCTTTGAAGAAACTGGGAAAAAGAAACCCCTAGATTAATCCCCAACCAGTACAACCATTGCTGGCTTCGCTAGGGATAAGCAGATGGCCCAGGGTATCTTGTCTATTAACCTGAGTGTGGGAACTAGAGATTGCATGACAACATTCTTTGTTATAGATAGTAATGCCAAGTATAATGATTTACTTAGTAGGGATTAGATCCATACTAACAAATGTGTGCCTTCATCTTTACATCAGAAGATAATGATGGCCTTATGCAATGGAGAGACAGAGGAGATCAATGCAGACCCTCAACCTTTTATCCGCTTGTGCTGACTTTGAAGAAACCAAGTTGTATATTGAATGAGTGACACCATGCAGTATATTGAGAAAACCTGATGGTTGTGCTGAAGTGACGGCTGATAAGGGAAGTAGCACACCTAAAGCACTTAGTGCAGGAGAGTGCTGATGAAGAATTTGTCATCAATGATGATAATGATGCCTAGTTGTAGGCAAGAAGATGAAACCCATGAAGCCAGACCCTTGGCTTTAGTTAAGTTTTCAATATTGGACATAAAATCGATAGTCTAGAAGTTTAAAGAACAAGAGAAAGAAGCCATGGTAGTTGGTTGTAAGCAGGAGCAACAACAGGTCAAGTCTTTGACCTTAGATAAATACTGTGCATTGGATATCGAAACAAAAGTCCAGGAAATACAGGAAGAAGAAGCCTTATGGACAAACTTTGTCTATGAGAAAGAAGGCAAAGATGTTAAACCAGAGAAAGTGAGAGCAGAACAAAGCAAAGAAGTTGCTTCGAGGGCAGAAGAAATCAAAAGAAAAGCATTAGTGAGTGCTCAAGTACAAGACCCCTTGGAAGAACTCAATTTAGGGGAAGGTTCTACACAGCAATCCACTTATATCAGTGCTTGGTTAAGTGCTCTGAACAGGGACTAGTTATTGGTAGTTCTAAAGAGATATAAAGATTGTTTTGTGTGGTCATATAATGAACTGCCAGGATTGGATAGGTCATTAGTGGAGTATAGGTTCCCTATGAAGCCTAACTTCAAACCACGCAAACAAAAAACCAAGAAGGATGAGGCCTGAAGTGGTTCAGAAGTGAAGG